>JXCR01145893.1:275691-293059 GCA_002079205.1 Phalaenopsis hybrid cultivar
GGAGATATGCATCACCTGGTATATGTGTCTACCAAACAAATCTCCACCTTAGTGAATATTCAGCCCCTTTAGGAGAAAATCTCCACCTTGCGAATATCCAATCCTTTAGGAGAAAAAATCTCCACCTTGTGAATATCCTGCCCCTTAGGAGAAAAATCTCATGGAGTCTCTTTATAACAAAGTGGGTTGGGCAACCAAACCATCTAACCTGGCTTGGTCAAAGTTCCTGTTGCATTTTCACCATATGATTCAAGAGAGCGATCTCCACCTGCAAGATGTTACCTACAGTGATCTTCCCTTTCTTCACAGTCAGTGCACCCTTAACATTTCCGATGGTTTCTCTATCCTCATCTGCCTTAGAAATGAAACCATTTCTGTGTAGAGTGTCCAATGAAATCAAATTCTTCTTCAACTCTGGAATATGTCTGACATCACATAATGTTCTAACAATATGATCATACATCTTAATTCTGACTTTACTAATACCAGCAATATTGCATCGTCTATTATCATCCAAATAGACTGAACCAGAATTAGATAACCTGTATGAAGTAAACCACTCCCTGTTAGGTGTTATGTGATAAGAACATCCTGAATCAAGAATCCATCCATCCTTTAACTGAGTTGTTGTAACTGAAAGTGTATCACTATCACTGTAATTTGTAATGTCACTCTGCACCATATTCACGACCCTGGAAGATACATCACGAGTCTTCTTCTTGAGCATTGGACAATCTCTCTTCATATGTCCTTGTTCCTTGCACTTAAAGCAACGAATCTTCTTGCCTTTAGGCTTTGACCTGGAACTTTGTCTTTCAGAATTCTCATTCTCCTCCTTACTTTCACGATCCTGATTACCCTTAGCATATAAAAAATTACCATGAGAACTTTCCTCCGCATTCTACTTTCGCTGGTTATGAGCCAACAATGCTGCAGTAATCTCATCAATTTTAATTGTTTTTTCCCATATGTAAGAGTAGTTACCAGATGTTCATAAGAAGTAGACAATGAACACAAAAGAATCATTGTTCGGTCTTCATCCTCAATATTCACATCAAGCCGTGTCAGATCCGTGATTATTTGATTGAAGACATTCAAGTGCTGAACCAAATCAGTGTCTGTATGCATCTTCAGCCCATACAACCTTTGCTTCGGATACAATTTATTCGTCAGAGATTTGGACATAAACTGAGATTCCAATTTCTTTCATACTTCTCCTGGAGATTNACGATGGGCATAGAAGTAGGTAGAACTTTGAGTTTCACCATGCATATAGAGATTACAATAAAAGAAGCAAGCCTTACGCTAGCAATCTAAATAATGTTTGAAAAAACAATCAAGAGCTTTGTCTCAATTTGTAACTTGGGCACCTAATGCTTAATGGTTATTCTATATTACAATCATGCCTTTCTTATAGTAAACTTAAACCTTATTTCATTCATCATCTTCTTTAGACTTCAAAAGATTGTAAGAGCAATAAAATATCATGGACTGCCAATTTACAATGAAGTCTAATGTGATTCTTTGATTTCCAAGTTTTTGAATCATGATGGTGACTTCTTATCTTAATGTCCACTTAAACAAGGAGTATGGATTACATATTCTTCTGAACTCCATAAGAGACACTTTATTAAATTTGTGACGAATGACACATGGCGCCGTAAAGATGACATCAGCTCGAACAGCCAACTCCATGTTTTCGCTTTGCTATGCCTGCAAAAATATTAGGGGGGTTATGAAATAGCGAAATATATAAAGAAGAGCTTACGAGGATCGAGAAATATTTTGGTACGGAAGACGGAAGACGCACGCAGAATTGGGTCCGTAAGGTAGGTTATGCAAAGGGTACTACGGGTTATATCCGTATTATTGGGGGTATAATCTCACTAAAACCTCACAATAATCTTCAAGTAATCTACAAATATATAAAGTAACCTGCAAATATATGAAAACAGAACCGTGAAACTTATTTGTAGGTTATTGGGGGGTTATAGTGAGGTTATACCCCCAATGACACGGATATAACCCCCCAGTACCCTTTGAATAACCTTCTTCCGCACCCAATTTTGCGTGATACTTCCGTACCTAAATATTTCTCATGTGGATCATGTGAAAATCTCCAAAAAAAAATTAACGATTATCCTTTATTTTTATTTATTTACATTTTGTTTTGAATAAAACATGTATGGTATGTTAAATTTTTTTTTTGTTTTTGTTAAATTCTAATTAAATTAATTTGTAGTACTTATGTAATTTATCTGGTATAATGATTACATGAAGTCCGATAACAGGGTTGCTTTAGTGCTGGATCATCCGCAAGTGGATGCTGCCCAAAGATAATCTCACAGCTCTGGTCTTCAAAATCTGATGTTAAAGCATGTAAATGATCTCAGTAAGCAATATGTTCCATTCCAGCCCTTACTAAAACACATCAAGTGCTATACATTCAATTTGCTTTAGCCTTAAGAAAAATCTTTTTCTCGACAAAATCACCAGTGGAAATTAATTCAGCAAAAAATTGTTTCTTAATTTGCATAAATTTGTAAATTAAGGACAATTATGTAAACATCTATCTACTATTATACATATTATTTTGCTAAATTGAGAACTTACTGGGAACCATATTGGTGGGCATCCCCAATGAGTTATTGATGAACTTCTGAGAAGGCAATTTGCAGAGATTAGTGCACATTCCCACACAATTAGTGGCCTCCAGAAACCTGTTGATTATAGTATTAAAGTGAGGATTGCTTTCCTCTCAAAACCTGATCATTTTTGGCACAGTGAGGGAAACAACTATACAACCATGGTGTAATGGGGATTTGATGCTCCAAATTGTTAATAAAGTTCGAAATAGTTAATGAACGTTTGGAAGGCTTTTGAAAATATGAAATGGAAAACTAAGAAATTGATATTGCCTGATTTTAAATGTTAGAATATGATGTTCAAGATATAAGAAAATTGATGGCACCTGCATTTGGGGATGTAGACCACATTCTTCTCCCGTCTCCCTCGGAAATCGGACTCCCTGACCTTATTCAGTAACATTTTCAAAAAATTTCAGTTAGTTCCAAGCCCTCAAATGCATGTTATTTTATTGCATAATGTTATGATTATAATTTTATAAATAAATAAAAAATGCTACGAGCTGATTTCGATTTAAATTGTGTCGATCCATGTATGGCTCCAAATTGGCTAAAAAAAACTCAATCTAAAGTTCCGGCTCAAAACTCGGCTAGTCTATTTCGAGCTTCCTTTTAGCAAGTTAATCATAAATGTATGTACATCAAATACACAAGCCTTTAATTCAAAACCTCATATTTAAAGATTGAGCTATCAACAAAGAGGCCAAGATGGCCTGCATTCTGACTTAAGATACAAATTTGATAGAGATGAAATTCAAATATAGGTTTGACAAATATTTTTTATGCGTTCTATCAAATAAGCTTGCATCGATGCATATTCGGATTACCTCGCAGTGTCCCACTAGCCAGGAGAAAAATATTGTTGTGAAGATTGCGAAAAATTTTCTTGAGAACTTTGATTGCGGTAGAAGAGTCTTCAACTGCAACAGAAATAGATTAATTCCATCGGAATCTAATAAAATCAAAGAAGATCTGCATACATACCATTCAATTTCTATGTATTTACGTATCTAACACCCATACTTCCAATTTTTACATGCTTGCCATCTTACCTATGCATCGAAAGGTGTATTTCACTTTTAAAAGTCAAATTTTTTATATTTTTGGTGCGATAATGAAAGATTTTGGTCTTTGATATGTAAATACAAAAGAATAGAGTGGTATGTACGTCAATGCGCACGTATGGATTAAGTCAATTAAACATAGCAATATATGTATTCAATAGAATGCATATTGGATTGAAAAAAAAAAAGGGGGGGTTAGAATCTACATATCAAAATTTTGCTTTAGATGGATAGTTACCTTTTTTTTTTGGTGTGTTATGGTAAATTTATAATTTAAAATTTTGAAATACTTAATTAATTAGTATTAATTATTTGAAAATATATTAAGTTAATTAAATTAATATTATTTATGATTTAATGTGATTAATAATACTTCTAATGCTTAGTTAGAATTATAAAATTTTTATTAATGATTTATTAAATGTTATGGTATACTAATTATAATTAAATCAGTGTGATTAGAATTGATAAAAACTAAATCACTATTTATGATTAATATTAGTAAAATAAGATTATATTAATATAATTAAATTGACTAAAACATA
This sequence comes from Phalaenopsis hybrid cultivar, assembly GCA_002079205.1. NCBI lineage: Eukaryota > Viridiplantae > Streptophyta > Magnoliopsida > Asparagales > Orchidaceae > Phalaenopsis > Phalaenopsis hybrid cultivar. The sequence continues at coordinate 279,946 of JXCR01145893.1, forward strand.
ATTATTTTAATACTTTAATAAATTAGTAATGTTGTGAAATTTAACGGAATAAAACAGGAATCGACACAAGCTAGAAGAAGAACACAGAGATTTAACGAGGTTCGACAAAGAATTGCCTACGTCCTCGGGAGCGAGCGACGGTTTCACTATTTCAGAGAAGTTACCAATACATCTCATAGGGTTTCACATATAAATAGACATATACAAATCCTCAGATAAAATTACAATCACGCCCTCGCTCCCCCCAACCCTCTTTATTCCAAGAGACACTTTTTTTCACCAGGAGACACACCTCTTTACCAAGAAACTTCAACTCCCTAGATATAAGTCACATCTAACAATTCTCCACCTTGGCGAATATCCAACACCTTAGGAGATATGCATCACCCGGTATATGTGTCTACCAAACAAATCTCCACCTTAGTGAATATTCAGCCCCTTTAGGAGAAAATCTCCACCTTGCGAATATCCAATCCTTTAGGAGAAAAAATCTCCACCTTGTGAATATCCTGCCCCTTAGGAGAAAAATCTCATGAAGTCTCTTTATAACAAAGTGGGTTGGGCAACCAAACCATCTAACCTGGCTTGGTTAAAGTTCCTATTGCATTTTCACCATATGATTCAAGAGAGCGATCTCCACCTGCAATTGTACTCCCTATCAGTTTATAGATGTTACCTACAGTGATCTTCCCTTTCATCACAGTCAGTGCACCCTTAACATTTCCGATGGTTTCTCTATCCTCATCTGTCTTAGGAATGAAACCATTTCTGTGTAGAGTGTCCAATGAAATCAAATTCTTCTTCAACTCTGGAATATGTCTGACATCACATAATGTTCTAACAATATCATCATACATCTTAATTCTGACTTTACCAATACCAACAATATTGCATCGTCTATTATCACCCAAATAGACTGAACCAGAATCAGATAACATGTATGAAGTAAACTACTCCCTGTTAGGTGTTATGTGATAAGAACATCCTGAATCAAGAATCCATCCATCCTTTAACTGAGTTGTTGTAACTGAAAGTGTATCACTATCACTGTAATCTGTAATGTCACTCTGCACCATATTGACAGCCCTAGAAGATACATCACGAGTCTTCTTCTTGAGCATTGGACAATCTCTCTTCATATGTCCCTATTCCTTGCATTTAAAGCAACGAATCTTCTTGCCTTTAGGCTTTGACTTGGACCTTTGCCTTCCAGAATTCTCATTCTCCTCCTTACTTTCACGATCCTGATTACCCTTAGCATATAAAAAATTACCATGAGAACTTTCCTCTGCATTCTACTTTCGCTGGTCATGAGCTAACAATGATGCAGTAATCTTATCAATTTTAATTGTTTCTTTCTCATATGTAAGAGTAGTTACCAGATGTTCATAAGAAGTAGGCAATGAACACAAAAGAATCATTGTTCGGTCTTCATTCTCAATATTCACATCAAGCCGTGTCAGATCCGTGATTATTTGATTGAAGATATTCAAGTGCTGAACCAAATCAGTGTCTGTATGCATCTTCAGCCCATACAACCTTTGCTTCAGATACAATTTATTCGTCAGAGATTTGGACATAAACGGAGATTCCAATTTCTTTCATACTTCTCATGGAGATTTCAGATTCATAACATGATACATAATCTCATCTGCGAGACATAAACGTATGATATCTGCCGCTCGAAGTTGTAACTCTTCCCAATCTTCATCTTTCATATTATCAGGTTTCGTAACCCGCAAAGTCTTCAAAATTCCCAGTTGTGCCAACAAATCTTTTACCCTTGTTTGCCACAATCAAAAATTCCCGGTTTCATCGAACTTCACTATCTCAAATTTTGCTTTAGATATTGCCATTTGAAATTTAATCCTGCACCGTATTTTCTTGTCTTGCTTTGAAAAACAAAAGAAAATACTCCGCAAATAAATTCAAAGAAACATGAAGNTTAGATATTGCTATTTGAAATTTAATTCTACACCGTATTTTCTTGTCTTGCTTTGAAAAACAAAAGAAAATACTCCGCAAATAAATTCAAAGAAACCTGAAGTTTTTCTTAACAAATGCAGCAACTATCCCGATATTCTCCTGTGATTCGTGAATCAAATTTTCCCACGAAGCACTTTTCCTGTTCGTATCAGTACCTCGGCCAATTGTTATTTCTGCGAGCCACGAATCCCTTCGCACCTGTTCGAGGAATACCTCCTCGAAACTCCTGTTCACGAAATAATCGTGTCTGCTCGCCTCCTGCACCCTGCTGAACTCCACCTGTCGCAAAATCTCCTGCGACGAACCGACGTATTTAACTGATCGAATTCCTCATATTTTCCGCAAAACAAGGCTCTTGTTCGTGGTGGACAGCCTCTGTTTCCTACGGATTGTTGAACCGGCCGAACTCCTCAGTTTCCTGAAACTGCACGACGGTTCACGAAACCGAACCTCGCGCCTCTTCGACCCTTCGCGACCGCAAAACTGCCTCCCGAACTGTGCGAATGCCTGTAAATGTCATTGGTCTGCTGCGAGCAAAACTCTTTCGTGAACACAACTGGCCCCAGACAGAAGAAAATCACAAACTGCTCCTCTTTGAAACTCCAAGCCGAACTTGGGACCCTCTGTCGCAGGCCTCTGTCACACGCAGAGAACTCTCGTCTTCGACCAGATGAAGGGGAGAGTTCTGTCGCAGAGCCCTGTCGTGAACTGAAGNGTCGCAAAATCTCCTGCGACCAACCGACGTATTTAACTGATCGAATTCCTCAGATTTTCCGCAAAACAAGGCTCTTGTTCGTGGTGGACAGCCTCTGTTTCCCACGGATTGTTGAACCGGTCGAACTCCTCTGTTTCCTGAAACTGCACGACGGTTCACGAAACCAAACCTCGCGCCTCTTTGACCCTTCGCGACCGCAAAACTGCCTCCCAAACTGTGCGAATGCCTGTAAATGTCACTGGTCTGCCGCGAGCAAAACTCTTTCGTGAACACAACTGGCCCCAGACAGAAGAAAATCACAAACTTCTCCTCTCTGAAACTCCAAGCCGAACTTGAGACCCTTTGTCCAAGGCCTCTGTCGCACGCAGAGAACTCTCGTCTTCGACCAGATGAAGGGGAGAGTTCTGTCGCAGAGCCCTGTCGTGAACTAAAGAGCAAATCCTTCCGCCTGAGCGGGCTTTCTTCTGACTGCCGCGATTCTGCGCAATTCGTCGCGAACTCCCGCAATTCGTCCGAACTGCCCTCTCGCGATGTTGCGCCCCTCCTTCCGCCCGCGAACTCCTGCCGCAAATCACGCACCGAGCGAGCTTTTTCCTGTCGCGAGATAATACCGCGATTCCGAACTTAAGCCCGCGAACTGAATTTCAGTGAAGCCTTTTCGGTCGCTATCTCGATCCGCTCAACTGCCGAGCAAATCCTTCGTTCCAGGCCTTCGTCCCAGTCCCGACGAATCCTTCTTCTCTTCCAAATCCATCCTCTTGCGTCGATCTCCTCTTGTTTCCTTGAAAGAGGCTTTGATACCAATTGTTGTGAAATTTAACGGAATAAAACAGGAATCGACACAAACTAGAAGAAGAACNGAAGAGCAAATCCTTCCGCCCGAGCGGGCTTTCTTTTGTCTGCCGCGATTCTGCGCAATTCGTCGCGAACTCCCGCAATTCGTCTGAACTGTCCTCTCGCGATGTTGCGCCCCTCCTTCCGCCCACGAACTCCTGCCGCAAATCACGCACCGAGCGAGCTTTTTCCTGTCGCGAGATAATAACGCGATTCCGAACCTAAGCCCGCGAACTGAATTTCAGCGAAGCCTTCTCGGTCGCTATCGCGATCCGCTCAACTGCCGAGCGAATCCTTCGTCCCAGGCCTTCGTCCCAGTCCCGACGAATCCTTCTTCTCTTCCAAATCCATCCTCTTGCGTCGATCTCCTCTTGTTTCCTTGAAAGAGGCTTTGATACCAATTGTTGTGAAATTTAACGGAATAAAACAGGAATCGACACAAACTAGAAGAAGAACACAGAGATTTAACGAGGTTCGACAAAAAATTGCCTATGTCCTCGGGAGCGAGCGGTGGTTTCACTATTTCAGAGAAGTTACCAATACATCTCATAGGGTTTCACATATAAATAGACATATAGAAACCCTCAGATAAAATTACAATCATGCCCTCGCTCCCCCCAACCCCCTTTATTCCAAGAGACACTCATTTTCACCAGGAGACACACCTCTTCACCAAAAAACTCCAACTCCCTAGATATGAGCCACATCTAACAAGTAACTAACAATTATGCTTCAATCAATTTAATTACTATTATTAAAGACTAATTTAATACAATAAATTATCACAACCATTTAAACTCTTAAATCCTTAATTAAATAGTAAAATGATTTATCTAAATTTCACAAAATTTACCCCTCATCGTATAAACAAAGAAATTCAAAATAATACTTTTAACTCTTATAGATCTCAAGTTTCATTGATTTAATCATGGTAGACAAAAATATATGGTTTTATTAATCTATTCCTTTGATGGTAATAATTTTATAAATGTGATAGACTTAGGTAGCATTTATATAATGAAGTATTGCTAAAATAATTGTTTAGAAAAGTCTCAAATAAGATTGATTTTCGTACATATATTTAATATATACTAGTAATCAATTAAAATTTTTTTTTTATATTTATCTTGAAGTAAATCAAACACTTCAGGACTCAAATTGTTTTTATTTAACGCCGGCGGCCAAATATGCATGTTTTGCTCTATAGAAATGCCATATGTTATATTATATATAAATGAAATGTATAACGTACATAATTTATTTGTTATAACTCTTATCTTTAACTTGCTTGCCCTGTATTCTAAAAATTGCTGCCATTAACTGCATTTTAAGGAGTTGCAGGCCTTTTTCTTTTTATATTTTCTATTAATCCATTCTGCGATGTATTCAAGCAATATGATTTCATATTTTATAAGTGTAATTTATTTTTCCATATGTTTATACTTAATAAAATATATCATATTAATATTTTAAACCCATTTTAATCAAAAGTAAATCTAATACTCTAGGAAAAGAGAGATAATGACTTGCCATGTTCATTACGGCTGCCGGAAAAGCCTTCTTGAGAGTTTCCTCTACCATCTCTTGTTGCTCTTCNAATATCATATTAATATTTTAAACCCATTTTAATCAAAAGTAAATCTAATATTCTAGGAAAAGAGAGATAATAACTTGCCATGTTCATTACGGCTGCCGGAAAAGCCTTCTTGAGAGTTTCCTCTACCATCTCTTGTTGCTCTTCCCCGTCTTTCCTCCTCGCAACGATGCTGGCAGCCTCGACGAGCCCATCGTAGCCTTTCTCCTTTGTCTTCACCCCTGCAATAGCACTCAATTGTTTCATCAATGCCTAAACAAGTTTTCCAACAAACAAAATAGATTGATAAATACAAATAGAACACCAAATAATAAATATTACCATATCTCCAATATATGTGTATATATTCGTACCAGTGATGGCTTCAATGCTGCCTGAGAGATGGCGGATGGCAAGGCGTGCAAACCAGTTATCATTGTACACTGTTTCCTCCACCATCTCCGGCTCTGATTTTGTTTCATCGCACACAGTATTCTGCACTATCGCTGGCTTTGTTTTTGTTTCTTGGGCTCTAAAATCAGCGAATTTCCGGCTTGCCGGATCTCTTATCGCTGCCACCACGAGCTTCTTTCTCTGACAGGGCATCGATGTCAATTTTCGGCATGTTGGGGGAGGGACGAATCCTCCAAGCTGGACAAGAAAATTGGTTTGCATTAGATATGCTTATGAAGAAGACAAAGTGAAAGCTGCAGGCGGCTGTAGCCTTTATCATATATATACTAAGCCGGCAGGCAGAAACATTTTTGGGTTAGCATGGGTTATTCTGGCAGGGGTGCGGTTCTTCCAAACCGCGTAGTGTGTAGGGGTGTAAATGGAATTTTTATTCGGTACGTGCACCGCATGAAGCCTTACATGCGGTACCGAATAAAAATTTGCCACNGCCGGCGGCCTTTCTCCACACCCTAGAAACCCTAACCCTCCCCTTGCCATGCTGCTGCTGTAGCCTGAATCCGCCGACCATGGCTGCTGTTACTCTCACCGACCGGAATTTTTATTCGGTAGGTGCACCGCATGAAGCCTTACATGCCCTACCGAATAAAAATTTGCCACGTGGAATGCGATTCCACGTGGCTTTACAACTTAAAAATAAGTTTTTTCATGTATTCTGACCCGACCCGATCCCGCCCAAAACAAAAAAAAGCGCTTTTTTGTCATTTTCGATTCCCGCCAACAGAAGAANTTGAATCCGCCGACCATGGCTGCTGTTACTCTCACCGACGGCGACAAATTAGTGAGTAGACGAAACTATTGATTTTACCGTGCTTCGAATACGTCTAGGAGGATTTTCGCCACTAAAAAAAAGGAAAATTTACGTACATAGAACACAAATATTATGTATTTACATATCTACACCTATACTTTAATATTTACACACAATACACTCAAGTCTTTAATATCACATTAAAGAATATTGTTATCATGTATTCAAAAAACATTATGAGCACAAATCTCGGGACGATCAAACGGTTAGGAGGGAGAAGAGTGAAATTCAATAGTCTGGTGAGAAAACATAAAGATGCATGAAGTTGGTTGATTATTGATCGTCAGCCAACTGAAGATAGACTGGTCGGTTAAACGAGACTCTACTATGAAAGGGCCGCCCAGGCCAAAAATACTTATATTGATTGCCTCAGGGTAAACCTGTTGTTGTTCTTAAAATCATTCGGTATTCGGGAGCCAAGGCTGATCAGAATCCATATGAAACTGTCGACCCAAATCAACCAAGTCGATCGGTGAAAGGGCCCGCCGATCGAAAGAATTTGACACACGAAAGATGTTAATATTAGTTATGAATATGAAAATGTGTCAGTATCAGTAATAGACATGAAAAGATAACAAAATTAGTTATAATTAAGAAAATACGTCAAAAAGTATAAAATTAATCAGGAATAGCCCTAATCAAATAAAGACATATTAAGGTTAAAAATATAATTTTATCAGGGATTTCAATTAATATCATATAAAATTATTATATTTATGTTGTTATTTTATCCAGCATAATTAATGAATTCATTATCATTAATTTTTTTTTCGCAAATTAAGATAAAAAAATTAATATCATTTAAATATTAAAAAAATATCATTTATATCAATGATTAAGGTTGGATTAGGACGTCATGAACTTTTTTTTTTATCAAGAGACGCCTGTGCTTTATGATTTGAACAGGTTAACAACAGCCGTTGATTTTAACTTGAAATGAACGTGATCNCCATTATCATTAATTTTTTTTTTGCAAATTAAGATAAAAAAAAAATTAATATCATTTAAATATTAAAAAAAAATATCATTTATATCAATGATTGCGGTTGGATTAGGACGTCATGAACTTTTCTTTTTATCAAGAGACGCGTGTGCTTTATGATTTGAACAGGCTAACCACAGCCGTTGATTTTAGCTTGAAATGAACGTGATCCCTTTCTCCTCAGCTCGGGGCCCGTCCGGATTGAACCGGCGGATCAGGACGTGCCACCAACCGGTTCGACGAAGACCGTCCGAATGCTCCTTAAAGCACGGTTCCACCCAGGCGGGGTCCCACTGCTGTTACTTCCGAGAAGGACGGATTGGCGACCGCCTCTAGCGACGTTGAAGTTGACCATTGGACCAGTCGATGGGTCCCACAAAATTTTCTTTTACAATGTCCTTTCTTAATTTAGCGATTAATAGTTGGTATATTGTTAATTATTTGAAAATTAATTTTAATTAATTTTAATTTTGGATCGGTTCGGATCCAGAATTTGATCGAATAAATGAGCCGAAATTTTTAATAATTTATTTTTGTTAGCCGATTTCGAGTTTATGATGTATTTTTTATTTATAAAAATTATATGTAATCATAAATAAAATGAATATAACGAGGCAGGAGCTGATTTGAAAGGGAATTAATCCAAACAACTAAATTCGAGTTGGGTAGTTTCGCCTGAGCCAAATTGACCCGATTTTGAGCTGAAATGGATCCAAAGAACTTAATTTGAGCTAGTTTGTTTGAATTTTGAATCGGATCGAGCTCGATTCAATTTAAAACTGAGTTGGATCGAAATCGAATGTAATGAGCCATTAGCCAATTTAGAGCATCACTCATTGTTTTTACGCTGACCTTTGCACAACTCGAAATTGGATGTTTAACAACCATAATGTTATATATATATATATATATATATATATATATATATATATATATATATATATATATATATATATATNGACGGCGACAATTTACTGAGTAAACGAAACTATTGATTTTACCGTGCTTCGAATACGTATAGGAGGATTTTCGCCAATAAAAAAAAAGAAAATTTACACACATAGAACACAAATATTATGTATTTACATATCTACACCTATACTTTAATATTTACACACAATACACTCGAGACTTTAATATCACAATAAAGAATATTGTTATCATGTATGCAAAAAACATTATGAGCACAAATCTCAGGACGATCAAACGGTTAGGAGGGGAGAAGAGTGAAATTCAATAGTGTGGTGAGAAAATATAGAGATGCATGAAGTCGGTTGATTATTGATCGTCAGCCAACTGAAGATAGACTGGTCGGTTAAACGAGACTCTACTATGAAAGGGCCGCTCAGGCCAAAACTACTTATATTAATTGCCCCAAGGTAAACCTGTTGCTGTTCTTAAAATCATTCGGCATTCGGGAGCCAAGGCTGATCAGAATCCATATGAAACTGTCGACCCAAATCAACCAAGTTAATCATTAAAGGGTCCGCCAATCGAAAGAGGTTGACTCACAGAAGGGTGTCAAAATCGATTACTCATAAAAAAATATGTTAATATTAGTTACGAATATGAAAATGCGTCGGTATCAGTTATAGATACGAGAAGATAGCAGAATCAGTTATAATTAAGAAAATGCGTTAAAAATATAAAATTAATTGGCAACAGCCCTAATCAAATAAAGACAAATAAGGGTTAAAAATATGATTTTATTAAGGGTCTCAATTAATATCATATAAAATTATTATATTTATGTTGTTATTTTATCCAGCATAATTAATGAATTCATTATCATTAATTTTTTTTTCGCAAATTAAGATAAAAAAATTAATATCATTTAAATATTAAAAAAATATCATTTATATCAATGATTAAGGTTGGATTAGGACGTCATGAACTTTTTTTTTTATCAAGAGACGCCTGTGCTTTATGATTTGAACAGGTTAACAACAGCCGTTGATTTTAACTTGAAATGAACGTGATCCCTTTCTCCTCAGCTCGGGGCCCGTCCGGATTGAACCGGCGGATCAGGACGTGTCACCAACCGGTTCGACGAAGACCGTCCGAACGCTCCTTAAAGCACGGTTCCACCCAGGCAGGGTCCCACTGCTGTTACTTCCGAGAAGGACGGATTGGCGACCGCCACTAGCGACGTTGAAGTTGACCATTGGACCAGTTTATGGGTCCCACACATTTTTCTCTTACAATGTCCTTTCTTAATTTAGCGATTAATAGTTGGTATATTGTTAATTATTCGAAAATTAATTTTAATTTCGGATCGGTTCGGATTCAGAATTTAATCGGATAATGAGCCGAAATTTTTAATAATTTATTTTTTTTAGCCGATTTCGAGTTTATAATGTATTTTTTTATTTATAAAAATTATATGTAATGATAAATAAAATGAATATAACGAGGCACGAGCTGATTTGAAAGGGAATTAATCCAAACAACTGAATTCGAGTTGGGTAGTTTCGCCTGAGCCAAATTGACCCAATTTTGAGCTGAAATGGATTCAAAGAACTTAATTTGAGCTAGTTTGTTTGAATTTTGAATCGGATCGAGCTCGATTCAATTTAAAACTGACTTGGATCGAAATTGAATGTAATGAGCCATTAGCCAATTTAGAGCAGCACTCATTTCATTTGAATTGTTTTTACGCTGACCTTTGCACAACTCGAAATTGGATCTTTAACAACCATAATGTACTTCTATATATATATATATATATATATATATATNACATGAAATGCTCTTGCTTGCACAAGATGGAAACAACACATCACACCCATATGCCCTTACACTACAAGGATAAAATTTAGAGGCATTTACATGCATATCACCCAATCGATATGTATTTACATATCTTACACCTAGACTCTACTTCTTACATTTATGGTACACATATCTTTCATATCACAAGTTTTAACTTTTAAAAAATGAAACACATCTTTTGATACGTGGGTAAGGTGGCATATATGTAAAAATTGAAGTTTAGATGTTAGATATGTAAATGCCTAGAGATAAGTGATATGTGTTAGGAAATAAATCAATGGCATTTATTTGCCCTGATATGGTGTAATGGCATTAATGGCCCTGATATGGTGTAATTAACGCCGATTTCATATGCTAATGTCTAGGCTTAATTTCCGCTCTTTATTTATTTTATTTCCTATTCTAAATCTTAGAATGCTTGTATAAATACCACCCTTTGTACAATGGAATAGACACAACAAGAAATACAAATCCCTTTTTCCATTATTAGTATGTATGTACATCTTCCTAAATTTTATTATGTAATGCAAGGGAAATCAGTTCGCTTTATTAGTGTAAATGATCTCTCACTTTCCTAAAGTCAAGGCATTTCACTTCCTGAAAAAAATCATCTTTTATAAGCCAGTATTTCTAAACAATAGTTGTGAAACCTACTGGTGATACATATTTACGGGATACAAAGGATAAATTTGTTTTACCAACAGGTGCATCTAGTTTTGGTGAAATGAAAACCACATGTATAGTACGAGTAATATAAAGCTATACCTGTGTAGTTTTTAACAAAGATAAACCTTGAATTCCAGACACTAATCTAAGAGGACCATGCTTCTTCAAATTTACTTCAGTTGTATGTTTCTCAGATCCAAGCTTAAATCCTACATAAAACAAAATTAAAATTGTAGAAATGAACCATGGAAAAAGAAAAATAAATGTAATCAGGCTTAATAAATAAAATTCTACAAAAGAGAGCAACTGATAAGCAGACTATTATAATTTATAAACTAGTTCTCATACGAACATAGCAAGCTTCTTAATGATTCATCACTATTCATGGACATTTATGAGTCGCCTAACATCAACGACATCTTTTCAATAACAAACCTCAATAGGCTTCATGCAGTACGACCTACAATGTAACATTTCTTTATTTTCTTCTGATTTTGTAGCTTTACAGGGGAGGACACCTTGGGGAATTTAAGATATAATATGAGAGGAGAGGAGGGGGTTCATCATCAAAGGGGATAGAAAAGAGTCTGAAACTCTATCCCTCTTCACCTCCACCATTCACCCACCAGGTCCCCCTCGGATTGCATGAATTCATGAACAATACAGGACCAGATGTCCTAAAACTATTATTCAACAATCGAAGAAGCCCATATGTGAAGTGAACATTTTGGGCCTTCTTATCATGAACATGACGTCTACTCTTTTTTAATGGATCAAACTAATCGAAAGCATCCATCGAAGTAATGACCCTAGGAACTATCTCTCAAGAAGACCTGGCAAGCTCCTTTGTCGAACTCATCTGAACTCATCAAGCTTCTCTGTCGAGCTCTCACATACTCGACGAGCTATTTGTTGAACTCATTGCACTTCTTAAGCTTCGTCATCAAGGTTATTTACATATCCTTCAGGATTGTTGGAATGGCGAAAGGAAGGAGACTCTGATCCATCACTATCCATGCTCTTTTATGAGCCCCATGACATATACGACAACATCTTTTAAACAACAAAAATTCAAAAGACTTTGTACAGTACGGTCTACCATGTAACATTCTTTTTTTTTTCTCTTTTTGTGGCCCTAAGGGGAGAATGAAACCTTAGGAAATATTAGATATAGGGGAGAGGAGAGGAAGAAGTTGAGAAATTAGGGTGAAGAAAAACTATAAATCGACACAAATCCAGAAGAACACACAGAAATTTATGAGGTTCGGCAAGACTCCTACATCCTCGGGAGCAGAACAGCGACTTTTTTTTTTCAATATTCAGAAAAAAGTACCGAATACAAGATTCAGTTCTCGGAGTCTCAGAGACTCACCTAGGGTTATAAAAAAGACATATATAAAACCCAATAGTACACTATGTAATTACTTAAATTGCCTATGTACCAAACCGCGGGGTGTTGCCCCCGCACCCCCAACCCGCATAATGAAACTCCCTCGATTGGACAGATCCTTCCGCTCCACTCCGCTCGTGAGCTCAGCTCCCCTTCAGCATCTGTCTCATTTATGGTATATGAGTCATACCTAACAGAAGAGGAAGGGGGTATCATCATTCAAAAGAAAAAAAAAGAAGGGCAACGATGGATTGCATCAAAGAGTTCATGTTGCACCAAATGAACAAACTAAGAGAGCAGATGAAGATGAGGATAGAAGAAGTGTTGCAGGCGTCAAGGACTCGACCCGAGGATCATCCTAGAAGCCACATGGGATCATCAGGATCAATAATAAGGAGGCGTGAATCACGAAGATCCCTGCCATCGAGAAAAATATTACCAAGGACAGGGACAAAGAGCCCTGGCTTTATGCTAAAAAAAGATGAAGAAGATGATGAGTTGTATATCCCGAACCTGAGAATCCTGAGATGATGAAGACGTGAGAGAAATAAGAAGAAGACTAAGGCCATTGGAGAATGTTTTCTTGAAAGAAATTGTTGAAACTGAGCGCCCACCCTAAAAGTTCAAAATCCTTTCCTTGGATTCTTACGAAGGAATGATAGATCTCGGTGTTCACGTTGCTTCTTTTGAAACAGTTGCATGTTTATTACGAATGGATGACGTCCTCAAATACTATTTATTCCTCGTGACCCTGAAGAAATCAGCTCGCTTGTACTTCTCAAGCTTTGACAATAAGGTCATTTACCAATCCTCCAAGGTCTCCACCATGGCAAAAGGAAATTTGATCCATCAGTATTTATGCCCATTCATGTGAATTGTCTGAAATCTACGACGACATTTTTCAAGAATAAATC
>JXCR01145893.1:295792-307321 GCA_002079205.1 Phalaenopsis hybrid cultivar
TATATATATATATATATATATATATATATATATATATATATATATATATATATATATATATATATATATATATATATATATATTTCTCATTGTGGTGTGCACACATCAAAATTGTCAGCACGAATCTCAAAGTAATCAAATGACCCTGATGACAATTAGACAATCAAGACATCTAACGTTCAACAAGCGATCATGTGATCAGAATCAACGACACATTATTGTGAGAAATTCAGTCAACGAACCACGCTTGCAGTCCCAACTGACCAATAGGCATGCAAGCACCTGTGATGGCTAGCTAGTTGGTCGACCTGCTTTTACTGCGGCGGGCAAGATATCCATTGGACTGGGCGCCTCAACCAACCGACACTTACTTTGGGAGGTGCGATCGCCCATCAATCGGTCGTCTTTGCCGGCCAAATGCCAACTAACCAATGTTGTCATAATAGAATTAAATTTGTAATACAAATATAATATAAAATTTATACGATTAATTAAAGTATCAATTGTATTAAGGTGTGAAAAAGCCCTTAACCAACCATCTAACAGCGATCTGACACCCCGGGACAACCGAAGGGGCAGCCAAGGCAACTAGGGTCAGCAACGGCACCCCTCCTACCAGCGGTCATCCCTGTACTTCAAACAATCACGTGTATATCAGGAGATGCAAGGTTCAACACCCTTAAATGCAACAATGGTCAAAGTAGTCCAAGCCATTCAGAATAAGGACTATACCAAAAAGATCACTTTTCTGAAGTTAGCATCGGAACTGCTCAATCCAAATTGGTATTGTGCTTGCCATTAGGACTATGGGCATGACACAAAGGAGTGAATTCATCTGAAAAATCTAGTGGATGAGCTTATAAAGGATGGGAAGTTGAAGAATTTTATCATTGTCGAAGCACATAAGCAACGACAACTGAAAGCTCCAATGAAGAAACCTGTGGGGGCAGGTCGATGTGCACGAATGAAATCCACCTGACTGGGATCATTCCGGCTATCTTCGATGGAGGTGGATGATTACCCCGACCAACCAGTCTGAAGAGACATGGGCTGGAGGAGATATGTTCAGTCACCCCTTACACTTGCACGCCAAAAAGAAAAAAATATTTTTACATATGTAAATTTATCACCGAAGGGATATCCGTTCAACGAGGTGATCGTTGGTATAGCCTTCATCAACAACTACCGAGTGTATAGCATTCTGGTCGACACCGGGAGCTCGGTCAAGATTCTTTTCAAAACGATGTTCAACAAAATGGGGCCTAAAGTCGACTGACCAACAACACAGGTTGGCCCATTATAAGACTTCTTTGGTTAAAAAAAAGAAGCCCTAAGCTTGTTCGTGTTGCCTGTTTAGTGGGGAGAACGAAAAAAATAATTCACCAATATAGAGATTTTTCTGGTGGTGGACCACCAACCTACAATGCAATCTTTGGTCAGACATTGTGGAGCAACTACTAGGCGGTAGCATCGACGTACCATGTGGTCGTAAAGCTTCCTAGCGATGGAGAAAAAAATCACAGTTCGAGGAAACTTAAAGCAATACAAGAGGCGTTATCTTCGAGCCATCACAAGTATCGACCAGGAACCACCCGACATCCAAATACAAAGAGAAGGAAGTCTCGAGACCAACATGACTGTCCTTCAATTGCCCACATCCAGCGAGGGAGATAGACCCGACCGAAGATAACATCTTCTGGATCGCTCCAAGTGAGGGAGAAAGACCCGTCCTTCGACTGTCTCCCGATGGAGGCCACCAGATCCCGACACTCGGGGAACTCGACTTAATCGAAGAGGTCGCGCGAGACCGACAATTCTAGAATTCATATAACATAGGTACGCCAAACAATAGCAATAAAATTAAATGATAAAAAAGCAAAAAATATTTATATATTTAATGAACGACAATTTTTGTAATCCTAAACGACCGGTTAAAATGGGTCAAGTGACAGCTTGATCTATCTTTGAGCCACAAACCCAAGCCTCGAGGTCGAAAGGATCTAGTCTTCGGAGGTCGTTATCCGCTCACTAGCAACAAGATTCAAGAATGAGCGTAGAGCGAATCATCCCATTGACAAGCCCTCAAGGGTAATCCTTACGGGCAACGACAAGATCCGTGCCTAGCAGAAAGAACAGACATTGTCAAGCCCTACCGACCAAGCGAAGCGGCGGCATGCGATGACTTTGGTCTAGTTCAAAGCAATCCGTGGGATATGTTATAAACTCAAATTTTAACTCCAAGTCCAAAAATAGAATTAAAATTAATTTATAACGTAAAATGTTCCTTTCTGTATATTTATCTTGATGTGATTATAATAATGAAATGTTATATGCGTAAATATAATTTTGATGTTAGATATACGAAAACATAATGATTATGTGTCATGCAGATAAAATTTTCATTATTGTGGTTGTAAAAAATATGTGATGCTTCACTATTGTTTATAAGTTTATTTACATGTCCATTTAGGCTGCATTATGTAAATATAGTGTAAATTAATATTTAGTATTTATATTTATATGGATATATATGTGCTATAATATAATTGCAAGATGTACATACATACCATTCAATTCCTATGTGATTACATATTATCTAACAACTAAACTTTCAAATTTTACAAATATGTAAGCTTACCTATCCATGAAAATGGTGATACGCCACCAATAAATTTTCATCATCTGACATGAATCTCGAGACATGACACAGATCCCGATATGATATTTTGAGCAAAAAAACATTCAAATATTCATAAAAAATAATCTAGAGCTCAGATTTCAGCAAACGTATAGTCAAATTAAACGGTTCGATGAGACGGGCCTAATGATTTAAAAACTAGTCCAATCCGAGTCTAATCAAACCCAGATTAAGTCATTGAATCACACTTAGAAGATTTCCAGACATATTTAGAAGATCAAACGGTTGTCGAATATGACAAGTTTATACTCGAATCGAGTGGCTCGACAAAACAAATCCAACGAGGTCAAGATGACTTAATTTTGACATTATTAAAACATTCAAATGTCTATTAAACGTCGTGTGATCAATGTAAGCTCTCTGGATTGTCCGATCAAAATGGTTGATATTCCAGCATTAATTGCACCCAAAACACTATAAATTGACCCTCACTCCTCACATGAGGGAGAGCGGAAATTGAGAGAGAGAGAGAATCTGAGCCTTGAAGAGAAGCTGCACCTCCGCCGACCACCACAACCACCGCCGACCTCCGCCGATTACCAACCTCCATCATCGACCATCGCCGACCTCCAACCTCCGACTAACACCACTGGCCGTCATCGACCATCACTAATCATCATCGATCACCACTAACCAGATGTCGTCACTCAATATTGTAATATGAAAAATATAGTTATTATTTTTCGTCTGTGGGACAAGAGATTTATGTAATGATCAATTAATAGTAGATTTCCGCAACTGGGTAAGACCCCGTAATTTTTCCCGTACGCTTCTGGAGTCGTCACCGTTTTTTCCTCTTTCATCCGTGTGTATGCTGAACTTTCGTACAACGCTAAGACAATAGTTCGTTACTCTACCGCCACGAATTTTCTAGCACGCATCAAATGTGTCACTTTTTAAAAATTTAAATAGTGATACTAACGGTTTTTAAGAATATTTATGAATAATTCTTAGTAATACAAAAACAAATAGAAATTGGAAGATTTTGCTGCATACCACTCACTTCTAAAATATTTACATATCGATTACCTAACTTCAATTTTTACAAAGACGCCGTCTTATTTATGCATGAAAATGTGTATTTTATTTTTAAAAATAGTGTTATTTTTAATATGAAATAAAATATTTGAGCATTATTAATGTAAGGAGCATAGTTTAGGCGTTAGTTGTGCAAAAAATTAAGAACAAGTAGTATGCATGTTTGGGACATTTGGCATATTTGTAATTTTATTTTTGATGATTAAGTAAATTATGTTAGAATTATTGGATATATATTGAATTAGAATAGACTTGAAAATAATTAAACTTATTTTTAAATTGAGCAAAGTGATAAAATAAACCCTGACTATTTATATGGGGTTNAGCTGCATACCACTCACTTCTAAAATATTTACACATTGATTAACTAACTTCAATTTTTACAAAGACGCCGTCTTATTTATGCATGAAAATATATATTTTATTTTTAAAAATAATGTTATTTTTAATATGAAATAAAATATTTGAGCATTATTAATGTAAGAAGCATAGTTTAGGTGTTAGATGTGCAAAAAAGTAAGAATAAGTAGTATGCATGCAAATGTCCAGAAGAATTTGGGGCATTTTGCATATTTGTAATTTTATTTGTGATGGATTAAGTAAATTATGTTAGAATTATTGGATATATATTGAATTAGAATAGGCTTGAAAATAATTAAACTTATTTTTAAATTGAGCAAAGTGATAAAATAAACCCTGACTATTTATATGGGATCGTTTTAGTTCTAGACATAAAACGACAAAAATAACCCCGAGTCTCTGTAAATTATGGTTGAAATAGTCCCCACGAAAGACTATTAGAACGTAATTTTAAAATAATTGGGACAATTTTGACTAAAAGGCCCAATGTAAGTAGGTGAGGGCTATTTTAACACTTTGCTTAATTTAAACAAGGGTAAATGGGGAGTTCTTTTGAAATTGAATTAATTCACGTCCCTCCTTATAAATTCACTAATGCAAGTATTTATATTATACATATAACGATCAAAATCATTATATCGAACCAAAAGAGCACAAAAACACGTAATGAAGTTATAAATTGAATAATCAAACCAACATATCATTACAACGTTCCGAGGAAGACAAAAAACTTTCATTTGAAAAGTTTAGGTGAAATTTATTCGAGTTTAAAATGAGCGCAGACAATCTTATGTGACCAACTAAGGCCTATGTGGCTCACAACTCATACAACTCTCAATTTTGGCCTCTGTGACTTATAGATGACAGTGCAACTCCCAGGTACGACCTACATGGTCAATTGTTGTCGTTACAACCTGTTATGAAAAACGACGGCAATAAAATGAAAAACAGATCTAAAAAAATTACACCAGAAAATGCAACACAAGATTTACGTGGTTCGACAAACTGTCTACGTCCACGAAGCTGTAGGGATTTTATTAGCTGAAGAAATTACACCGTCGAGCGCCTCGACGTTTACAAAAAAAACTCCTTTTTCTTTCTTTCTTTCTCTCTTCTCCTCTCTCTCTCTCTCTTCTCTCTTCTCCTCTCTCTCTAACGGAGAGCCACCAACGAGAAGAGGCCAAGGAATTTCTTCCCTGTTGTCGTAAGCTCCAACGGAGGGATTAGAAGCACAGAGATTAGCAGCGGAGGGATTAGTAGTGTAATTAGCAACGGAGGGATTAGCCACCTTTATAGATGGCGAGATCCGCAAATAGGAACAGTGGAGGCGGGATATGTGAGGAGGAAGCGTGAAGCTTTAATTAGCAAGTTAATTAATCACATAATTAATACTTTAATGATTTTCCAAATGGAGAAGTGCACAGGGCTCCACATCTTCAACAATTCTCTCACTTGGAGACCGGGACACTGACTGCACTATCCGCTGACTGTATCGACATTTTTCCTCAATGTGATATTCTCCACCTCTGCAACTTAAACCCTTGTCTTCGAGCTAGAAGACCAACTGAAGTCGAGCATAACTTCAGTTTCTCAAGTGTAACGCCCTTGGTCAACATATCAGCAGGATTCTTGCTTTCACAAATTTTCTCAAGTAGTAACTGTTCGTCATCCAACAATGATCGAATAAAGTGATACCTGATCTGAGTGTGCTTGGTCCTGGATTGAAATGTTGGATTTCTAGCTAGGAATATGGCGCTCTGGCTATCACTGTAGAGAGTGCCTTTCTGAACCTCTTTACCCAATTCCGCCAAGAAACTCTGCAGCCATATCATCTCCTTAGCAGCTCTGACACTGCAACATACTCAACCTCTGTAGTGGACAAAGAAACTGTCTTCTGTAGATTAGAGCCCCATGACACTGTAGTACCGCCAAGAGTATAAACATAACATGTAGTACTCTTCCTACTGTCAATGTCTCCAGCTAATCTGCATCAACATAACCCTGTACCTCTAGGCTCTTTCCTGAAAAACACAAACAGGTTTCTGAAGAGCCTTTTAGGTATCTCAAAATCCACTTCACAGCTTTCCAATGTTTCTTCCCTGGATTACTCATGTATCTGCTCACAACTCCCACTGCATGAGCAATATCCGGTCTGGTACAGACCATAACATACATAAGTGAAATAATAGCTGAAGCGTAAGGAACCTTACTCATGTAATTTTGTTCCTCCTTTGACTTGGGTGATTGATTTTTGCTGAGTCTGAAGTGACTGCCTAAAGATGTGTCAACTGGCTTAGCCTTGTTCATATTGAACCTGCTAAGCACCTTTTTCATATATTCAGCCTGTGAAAGTCTCAAGGTGCCTTTGACTCGATCTCTAACAATCCTCATGCCAAGGATTTGTTTTGCCGCTCCCAAATTCTTCATTGCAAAGTGCTCTGATATTTGTTTCTTCAGATTATTGATCTCATAAATGCTCGCCCCTGCAATAAGCATATCATTCACATACAACAACATGATGATATATGAATGGTCAAAGTATCTGACATAACAACAGTGATCTGCCTGACATCTGCTATATCCAGCATTTTGCATGAAATTATCATACTTCTTGTACCATTGTCTAAGAGCTTGCTTCAGACCATACAAGCTCTTCTTCAATTTACAAACTGAATCTTTTTTTCTTGTACCACGAACCCTTCACGCTGGTGCATATAGATGTCTTCTTCAAGGTCTCCATGAAGAAAAGCTGTCTTCACATCTAATTGCTCCAGGAATAGATATTCAGTAGCAACCATAGCTAGGACCATCATGATGGTTGTGAGTTTTACCACAAGAGAAAAGAACTCAGAGTAATCAATGTCTTGTTTCTATTGAAAGCCTTTTGCAACAACTCTGGCCTTGTACCTTTTACTGCCATCAGACTCAGTTTTTACCCGGTACACTCGCTTGCTGTGCAATGCCTTCTTCCCTGGGGGAAGTTCTGTTAGATTTCATGTCCGATTTCTCAGCAGGGAATTTATCTCCTCCTTCATGGTCAGCTCTCACTTGCTAGAATTTTCATATGCTAAGATTTCTTCATAGCTTTGTGATTCTCCACTATCTGTTAGCAATATGATTATGTCATTGCATTTGTTTGTGTTCTTTTATTTTTTTATATCAAAGACTTAAATTTTAGTTTATGTAGAATCAAATCGATAAAACAAAATTAAAATTCGGTTTGATTAGTTTAGTTCTCTTGAAAAATTATTTGTATTTTGATTCATTAATTTTAATTTGTAAAATTTTCAAATGGATCCCTCTAAACCGACCAAATGCACACCTCTATTATGTGGCATATATAAGAATGTTTCTCATGAAAAATATGCTCAAAATTAACTCGCTTAAGCCCTCGATAAGCGCATGCCCTGCCCCGCGGAACACCACATTTCTCAGCGTAGCATTCAGCTGTTTTATATGCATTTCCCTCCCCCACTTCCCCCCACTCCCTCCGTCTGCTTTCTCCACCTTCTCCCCTAATCCCACCGGAAACCCTAACCACCTTCTTCTCCATCCCACTCCCTCCTTTTTCACGCGAGCTTAAAAACTTCTTCCCAATTACTCTGTCTCTCTCAGCATGGCAAAAAAGGATTGCGGCAATCACGGCTCCTNATCTTCTCCATCCCACTCCCTCCCTTTTCACGTGATCTTAAAAACTTCTTCCCAATTACTCTGTCTCTCTCAGCATGGCAAAAAAGGATTGCGGCAATCACGGCTCCTACTACCGCCACAAGCTCTACCGCCGGATCTTCGCCTTCTTTCTAGCCTTAATCATCCTGATCCTCTTCATCATCCTCGTAATCTGGCTTGTTCTCCGCCCCACGAAACCCAAATTCCTCCTCCAAGACACATCAATCTACCAACTCAATCTCACATCCGGCACCAATCTCCTCTCCTCCAACCTCCAGATCACCATCTACTCTCGAAACCCTAACGATCGCATCGGGATATACTACGATCGTCTCGATGTCTTCGCCAAATACAAAAACGAGCAGATCACTGTTGCCACCGGGCTTCCCACCGGCTACCAGGGCCACAACGATGTCAGCATCTGGTCCCCTTTTCTCTCCGGCATAGCCGTCCCCTTATCTCCTTACATCGTCGACGCGATTGGGGAGGATGAAAACGCTGGATTCATTCTTATTTACATCAAGATCGCCGGCCGGCTCCGGTGGAAGGTGGGAAGCTGGATCTCCGATCACTATCACATCGATGTGAGCTGCCCTGCTTTCTTCACCGTCGATAGGAGTAACGGCGGATTGACGGCGTTCCGGTTCCAGCGGATGACCACTTGCACAGTCGACGTCTGAGGTAACGCCGCTACGAAGATGGTGGTGACCTTTTTGCGCTGCTTATTTTATGAAAAACCTTAGTGCAATTTGCACGCATATCCTCAAATTCTCTTGCTAAGCTCTTAATTTTTAATATTTATTTATAAGCTATTTTGATTTCTAAATTATATTTAAGTGTACGAAATATTAAAAATTTGGGGCAAACTTAAAGATTTAAGTGCTAATTATATAAATATTTCAGAATTTTTATATGATGTAAATCCTCAAAAGTTTATAAATTTTTTTTAAATATTATTAAATTTTTTTTTAATTGCTTTTAATATAATTTGTACGAAAAAGGTTTTTTATGAATATTAATAAATTCTTTAATAAAAGATTACATTTTTAAACAGTATCAAATTTTCATTTTAAATAAAATGAAATTAGTGATTTTTAATAATATTTAGAAATTAAAATATTATTAAATACATAAACTGTAAATGATAAATACATAAATCTTTTTTGAAAAACAAATGGTATGTATGTAAATGATTTTAATTTTTATTTGTCAATGTCTAATAATGAATATATTTTGCATTTTGGCCAGGTAAAGAAGCCATAAGATNTCCCATTCCCATTGTCGGAGCCCAATTTTGAGCTCGAAACCCTGCCGGATACAAGGATAGAACCCAATACTCCTCCACACTCCACCAAACTTTAATTCCTTGTGCCTACACCTTCACAAGAGTGAAAGAAGCCAAAGACCCATCAAATCCCCCTTCCACAGAGCCTCTACCATAGCTCTAGACCAACACTCAAATCTGGCCGTGATCAAATTCATATCTAGGCCTTTCACCAAGACCAGGGACTTAATCCCTAGCCTCCTTGGACCCCAACAAACGTACCGAGCACCTCTGATTGAAGCTTCCCTTCTCAGAGCAAAGGTATAAAACTTCTCCTTCTCCCGAGCTTATTTTGATTCTCCATTTACTTAAGCTTGATTTCATGGCACCTTAGCCGTATAGATGTGTTTGTCTCGCTTAGACGTATCCATAGGATCAAACCTGAAGCGATTTGGTAGTCTAGGCACGAGATCTTAGAGTTATTTCACATTATTTCCTTAAAATAATCATGGAAATTAGCATATTGATTATTAAATTCTAAGAAAATTTTGGAAAGTCTACCTTAACCAGAGAAACCTTTGAAAATAATTTCATGGGTCAAGTCATTTAAAACATCCTTAAATTTTCCAAAGACTGAATCACTAACATAATTAAATTTGGAAAATATAAACATTTAAATCACTTGATTTTTTATCTCCACTGTGATCTATGATCCATAGAACTCGTCGTAAGAGTTTCAAAATATTTTGAGTTTATTTAATAACTTAAATTGATTTTTAAAGATAAATACCACTCTTAACACTTAAAAGATTTTTTAAAAATCAAAATATAACTCAAAAAATTATGAAACTTAGTTTTTTTAGTTCTCTATGATCAGTGGTGTTTTCTAAAAATAAAATAATATTTAAAATAAAAACTTAATTTTTGGCCTATTTTAAATATTTAAATAATTAAAAAATTCATAAAAATCACAAAAATAATAAAACTCATGGAAATGTTCTAAATTGTTTCCTAATCACTTAAGAGCAATTACAATATTTTTCCTGATTTTCTAAATAAAGATATTTATTTTCAAAGCTTAAAAATAATTTTTAAAAGGCTAAAAATGAGTTTTTCACTAAAATAATTTCAATAAATCAAAAAAAAAAATGAAANAGTTTTTCACTAAAATAGTTTCAATAAATCAAAGAAAAATTTTAAAATTTTAAAATTTGCTCCTCTGAGTTCTCTGACCTTAGAGAGATTTTTCAAAAATATAAAACTTAATTGCCTAAAATATTTTATTTTTATTAAATAGCCCAGAACTTAAAATAATTCTAATAAATCACAAAAAGCCTAAAATATTTTATTTTTATTAAATAGCCCAGAATTTAAAATAATTCTAATAAATCACAGAGAATTAAAATAAATTTTTATTAAATAACCCAAAATTTAAAATAATTCTAATAAATCACATAGAATTTAAAAATTGTGACATTTGATTTAAGGGCTCCTATGGTCTAGGTCTACCACTAGTAAAAATTTCAAGGGATTATAAAATACCTTGGTCAAGTTAGGAATTTTCTTTGAAAAATCCTATTTTTGCATAAAATAATTATATAAATTAAATTAAATTTTGAAAAATCATATTTTCTCCTCTGATGTATCAATTAACTCATGAACGAGGTAGGATAAAAATTTCAAAGTCATTTGAATTGAATTTGTCAAATTATAAAGTGTTAGAGCCTTAGGGGCAAATGTGTAATTTTGGAAATTTTTGCCTTAGTTAACATTTTGGCTTAATTCAAGGAGGGAAAATGGGTAACCTCTAATCTTAGTCAATTTATTTGATGCTTGAAACACAAGGGGTTAATTGGTAGAAACCAATCTCACTTTCTCAATTAAGATTGATAAAATTTCTAAATTAACCAAAATTTGGAAGCTTAGTAAAGTTAAATGATCCTAGACTTAGGGGTATGACTTTTGAAGTCAATAATTAATCAATTTAATACCCATATTTTCATTTTCAAATAGAATCCAAATCATGAATTATGATCACTTAAAGCTTAACCCTTTTTTAAATCTAATTAAGACACTCACATAGGTCTTAAGGGCTTAGTGGTGACTTAGGCCAAATCAAGATTGATTAAATGAGGATTAGAAAAATAAACATAATTATATCAAACATCCTTGAAACACCACTCGTCCAATTAGGATTAAAAATTTGGCTAAGTGTTCAAATTACACTAACTTGCCCTTTTAAGGGTCCTCATAGTTAGGATTAAAATTTGGCTAAGTGTTCAAATTTCACTAACTTGGCCCTTTAAGGGTCTTCACCCACATAATTTTTAAAATTAAATGATAAATGATAATTACCCCTTTCTTAGGGATAATTGAGACATCAATGTTAACTGAGCATTAAGGATATTTACAGGATGAACCATTACACAAAATGATAAGTTTAAATGGACTCGAGGCTTTTCATTAGTTGGTGAGGGAGAGGCATGGACGTGTTTCCCCC
>JXCR01145893.1:317564-362594 GCA_002079205.1 Phalaenopsis hybrid cultivar
AAGGTAAGGCGGGCAGATCTGAGGGCAATCGGAGGAATTTGAAGGGAGGCAGTTGCGGCAGCGTGAGAGAAACTCTGGCGAATGGAGCCAGCCGCATTTCGAGTTTTTGCAGCCAATGAGCTTGGAGGTAGAGGATGCTTTTGGGAAGAAGGTCGGAATGGCGTTCGCCGTTGAGGAGCAGTTCCGGCAGACGTATTTCGTGGTGCAGGGGGACCAGATAAGTTGGCTGCCGGTGTCGAACACTAGGGGGATTTGCTGCGGCGGAGTCCCGAAGCTGACGTTGATGGAGTAGCCGCCGTAGGAGTGGGGGAAGAGGGCGGCGGTGGTGGAAGGGGGCGTAGCAGTCGGGTTTTTAATCAGCTGAGCTCGAAGAACGGAGGCGGAAGCCATTGCGGCGATACTGTTGGAGGAGTCGGAGGGGAGAGTAAGGTGAGATCGCCGAAGCGGGATGGAAATCGGGAGTTTGCCGGCGGCGAAGGGGAGAAGGAGGAAGAGGAGGAGCAGATAGTGGAATTCAGCCATGGGATCAAGAGTGAAGGCTGAGTGAAGACTTAGCCCCAAGTTTGTTATATGCTCTTTGCGTCAGAACCTTGTAGTGACTGCCATGGGGCCCACATGGCGGTGGGCGCGGAGCACGGTAGGGCTGTCGTAATGGCGTGCGGTGACGTTAATCTGGCCGTTGGTGTATGCTGGAAGCCCGCATCGAACGGTGGAATGTTTGCTAGAGGGATGTAGGCTCTGGACAGTACGGTAACGGCATGAAACGCGGGCTGATGAC
Source organism: Phalaenopsis hybrid cultivar (assembly GCA_002079205.1). Lineage (NCBI taxonomy): Eukaryota > Viridiplantae > Streptophyta > Magnoliopsida > Asparagales > Orchidaceae > Phalaenopsis > Phalaenopsis hybrid cultivar. Next base: position 318,343 of record JXCR01145893.1, read on the forward strand.
GTGGCAGTTCTTTTTGTGTCGGTTAGATTCTGACGCAAAGAGCATATAATGCAGGTTAAGATAAGCTTTTACAGACCTACCAACTAATTTTTATTTATTTGCTTATCTAACATTAATTTTTTTAAAAAAGTTTATACCATTCTAATCATTTATATTACATAAACAATATCATGTTAAATTTTTAAAAGTTATATACTTTATTTCATGCATAAGCAAGATGTTTAAATTTATAAAAATTGAGAAAGTAAATCATTTAAAAAATTTGTAAAATGTTATATATGAACTTAAAATATTTTGGGAAGGAAACGAGATGAAACAAACTCAAAATGGGCAGAGCTGAGTCGAACCGGGCTACCGAGGAGCCCCTTCGCCAGACTTGGGTGCCTAGGCGATAGATTTGGGCCTCTAGGTGCTAGGGGACATCTAAATAGGCACCCAAATGCCAATTATGGAGGCATAGGTGGCAAAAATGCACGCTCCGACGCAGGGAACAGATGTTTAGACTCCTGAAATAGGGACCCAGGCAGCTATTGCCCCATAAATTCAACCCAAGATGGTGGAAAGTAGGTGATGTTGCTGCCAAGCCTAGGAGTGAGTGATTGCTACACCTAGGAGCCAATGACCGCATCGCCTAGGCCCCAGTGAGCGCCACAAACTAATGACTGTTCCAGTTTACGTGTTTTGGTTGTTTTTATGGTTTTGACACGATGATTCATAAAAAAATGCTATACATTTGAGCTCAGCTAACAAAAAGAATGATCCATGCACAAAAAAAAAAAAAAGTCTGAAGACTAAGAGAAAATTTGGAGTGGAGTAAAGAGACAAGTTAAGAGAATGTTCTGAGAGTTCGAGAGTGTGTAATTCTATTGTGACTTCATCTTTCCTTTTAGAAGAAAGGAATGAGATAATTTCTATTTATCTTTCAAATTTTGTATTTATGTGATTCTCCTTCAATAAAATCATAATGTTTTTTGTGAGTATGACTTACGAGTAGTCTTCTCTTTTCTCCCTTGGATTGGCTATGCGGGAGTGTTCAGTGAGAATTTTCTAATTTGATTTCATGCAATTTCTCATATGACCGTGTTTTAACCTTCAGAACATAATTTACTTTTGACTTGACCAACTAAAATGTTAAAACTCGTCATTAACTTTGAGATTTAGGCGAATTCTTAGTGAAACGATTGAGTTAATATACAATAATTTAGGGAATATGAATATTGCGTCTAGATTAGTGTAACTTTTAAGGGAGAAGTGGTATCTTGCTTGGGTTAATCAATTGATTTCAAGGGCTAAACTTTTATGATTGTGAAACTTCTTTACACGCCGCGGAGATGAAAAGAAAAAAATGTTGCTACCGATTGTCACTCACTAGTCTAATCGTCACTTTGAACTATACGGATCCAATTCAGGGGAGAAATTTTCGTGTATTTTAAAACTCGGAAACTCTCTCACAATGTTAACCTATGATTGCTGTTTTTCAAAAATTAAGATTAGTCAATTTAACAAAATATCAAAACTTCGTACATTCAAGCTATCTACAAAATTAAGCAGGCTAGATTTTTTTTTTCACTTTGGAATTTACTCGTTTATTGCTGAATCGATACATTGACTCTGTTCCGTATACTGTTTGTATGACATATATATACTTGTCTGACTCGTCATTAACTCGCAACATTTTGTTTGTATCAATAATATATATATCATTGTTATGTATTTATATATTGAATGTTAAAGTTATTATTTAAATCTTCCTCCTTTTGAATTTTATATGTTCTTCTATGCAATTGAATTAAATTATGCTATTTCCCAATAAAAATGAGTGAATGCGCCTCGAAATTAATTAATGAGGGCATTTACATACATGCTAAACAACTCTTATATATTTACAAATATACCATTAAAATATTTTATGAAAATTAGGGTTTTTTACATACATAGCTCCCAAAACTTATTTATTTACATATTTCACACCCAAACTTCTATATTTAAAGAAAAAAGACATTTTTTGTAACTTCCTTTAATGATTGTGTTTTGAATTTCATAGGGGACTCCTACTCCGGCAAGATGCTTCAATAGAAATGTAAATATTGATAGCTTTAGGTACTAGATATGTAAATACATAAGAGTTGCATGGTATGTATGTAAATCTCTCTTTAAGTAAGTTGCCACAAGGCATGTGGGCAGAACAGAATGTGTGTGGGGGCAAGGGGCATGTGGCTCTAATGATAGGAAGAGATTTGCCAAATATCAGCCAGCTCATTCATACAAATGGACTCAAACACCCACTCCTCAACATATATATTTATAATTATTTAATCATTATAGAGCTCGAACTATCATTCATTTATCGAGATATTCTCTCCTTTGGCTTTTTTACGTTGTCAGCCATCCCAGAATCGCTCAAACTTACAATTACACAAAAATATTGTGACTTTAGTAGTTCGGCTTTATTCTACTTAAAAGTAACACACATAGAGAAATATGTGTACATAATAATAATATAACCCTACAATTAGTTTTTTGAGACATATGATCAACTTTAGTTACAAATATAAGCCGAAGCTTTTAGCCAACAAGTTAAATCGACTTGCATACTCATCTATCTACTTGATATAGACAATTTCTAATACTAAGTCAACACTAATGATTGAATTTCCCCACCAAATCCATAGCATCCTCCTATTGCTCTTATCTTCAATAAAGTTAATTGGATTTTCCTAATTATTGGCCTTTAACAAAAGATGTGGAAAAAATTTAAAAAAATGAAAATTTATATGTTATAAATCTCATTCATGGGCCTTTTTTTTTTTTGTCAATCCAACATGCTAATGGGAGCAACCACTTGAGCATGAGAAATTGTAACAACATGTTTCATACTTGATAGCTAGAGGCTAGGTTTATGAGAGTCATAGCCTAGATGTATCTCCAGCTCTAATTGTGCCAAAGAAAGAAGATTATTTCTTTTATAAGAATAAACTTTGAAGTAACATGTATGTCTCGGAGTTTCTTAGGATTGACACGAGCATAAACTTTAGTATGGAGTTGTTTTAGATACTATGAGCTAATGATTTTGACATGGTTGCAATAGACAATTCCTCCAAGTTGGCTCTTTTTCTTCCTTATCACAAGATAAATGGTGCATCACATATTCTAGACTTATACTTTAAGGAGGTAATTCATCTTCATGATATACCTAGAAGCATTACAAAGGATATGAATTTCCTTAGATCCTTTTGGAAGATTTTATTGGGTAAGTTAGGCAGAAAGTCCTAGTTCAGTTTATTAGTGCACCGACGAACTTATGAACATCTGATGGTAACGTACGTGACCTTAGAAAGAAGAAGAAGAAATCTTTATTATCCGGTGGGGGGATGAGGGATGTGATATTTTAGAAGACATTGAGTCTCACTAACGTGAGGTCGGCTACATGAATCCTTTTTCTCCATTGTGTCCTTTTTAGAGTCATATTTTCATTTAGTTCTAGAAAATTAAGATCAATTTTATACATCAAAACATTTGAGAATGAAAAACTCCAAAATCTGAGATTGTCACGTTGAATGGTTTTCTCCGATTTACTTGACATAGATGATGGTTTTGATACCGATGATGATGAGTTTGGACTAAGGTAGGATTGTAATGTTGCTAATTTGTGTTAAGTTGAGGCTAAGGTGCATGGACCGTTGTTGGTTGAGTTTTCAAACTTGGTATTGCGGTCATAGAGGTTGGATGAAGATGTGTTGCGAGATTTGGAGGGACAAGAGCTTTACAACAACAAAAGCTCTGGTACCATGAAAACTTTAAGATTGAGTTGATATCAATCACTAAGAGCAGAGAGAGAAAAAAAAAGCATAATTAAAACTCTATATTAATTTCAACAAATCAATATAGCATATGGTGTGGTGCACATATATAATAGATATTATACAATTTGTTATTGATTGCAAGAGATCAAGTAAAATTAGAAGTTTCAACAATAGTTACATTGACATCATCCCCCTTATCTATAGCCATATCAAACAAAACTTAGGTCGCTGTTTTTCCCCTATCCTTCTTCCTCCCTCATCCACCATCTCGCCTTACCTATTTGCCAAACACTTCTCTTCCGCCGTCGTCTCGGTCGCCGGCGGCCATGTAAATATGAAGGAAGCCATCCATTTCCGTGGTCTCTGCTCCGTCCCNGCATTTACATACATACCTTTCAATTCCTATGCATTTTACATTTTTAACACCTAAACTTCAATTTTTACATACATGCCATCTTGCCTTTATCTGAAGAGGTGTATTGCACTTATCAAAAGTTGAAATGGTGGTTTTTTTTTTGATATCATATGAATGATTTGGGTGGTATAAATGTAAAAAAGTAAAGTTTAGATGTTAGATATGCAAATACATTNGACAAAAGTGCTTTTGAACTCAAATCATTTGGTCATATTTTTGTTCTTATTATGGTTGGTCTGTTTTGATATTGCTGGTTTTGGCTCAGACTATTGCACTTGGTCATATAAGTGGGTCTCACGGTTTGTTGTCGGTGAGTCCTCCATNTGGACTTCAATGTTCAGGAGCTCATCCCCGATAAGATGATATTAAGAGGATTCAACCAAAAGGGAGAAAGAGCCATCCCCGATAAGATGATGTTAAGAGGATTCAACCAAAAAGGAGAAAGAGCCCTTGGATCAATCTCATTACTTATGAAACTTGGAGAACTTGTAACAAACGTTAAATTTCATATCATCGACGCGGAGACCTCTTTTAACGCTCTGTTGGGTCGACCGTGGATTCATGAGCATAACATGGTTCCATCATCTCAAGCATCAGTGCATTAAATACCAGAAAGATGGTCAAGAAAATTGCATCAAAGGAGACCTACAGCCGTTTTCAGTGCATGAAGTTGGTATCCATGAAAATGCTGCCTACTACGCACCTCCAAAGAAGACTGTCTTCTCGCGCAAAATTTTGGCAAACAAAGATAAAGATTCAGAAGGATCACAAAAAGAGGGCCATACAACTCCACTTCAACAACATTCTATCACTCCCTTACAACGAGTTGGTGGAGGTTCTTCTAGTTCACGCACACGCGGTCGAGGCCGGGGACGCGGACGAAGAAAGATCAATTTAATATTTGAATGGACTAGGCCAACTATCAACATTGGTGATGAAGACAGTTTTGAAGATGAGGTAATGATGACAAAAATAGAAGAAGCCTCAGTACGAGATATCCCCAGAAGATACAGAGAGAAATGAATATGAAACAATGTATGATCGGATAAACCACTATGTGAATACTATGACCCTTACTCCACCTCAAAAGGTCGAGAGTTCGGAGGTCAAGGAAGTTCGTAGTATTGGTTCAAAGCCGATCAAATTTTACCTTGCTTCTACCTCTATCGAGCTTGAAAAACATGTAAATTTTGATGTTCATTCTAATGAATTAACGGAATTGCCTTTTGGTTACTTTCCGCCTTGTGTTCAAAAATTAATTCAACAGGGACATTTACCAAAACAAATGCCAAAAGATAAATTTTAATCTTTGAAAAATTGTGGAATACTAAAAGACGAACTCTCAATTCAAAAGAAGGTCTCGGATTTGGTACAGTGGAACCAGTCAATGATTCTGAATTTTGCATGGTTGTTACTAGTAAGTCAGAAGAGGATTGTCTCGATATAGAGGANTGAGCTCGGGACGAGAGCGTTGTAAGGAAGCTTCACCTTCTTTCCCCCGACGGTAATTCTCCTCAGTCCGACATAATAGTAAACTGAAAACGCCTCCGCGCCNCTCCTTTTTTGTCGGTTAGGTTCTGACGCAAAGAGCATATGATTTTATAATTGAAAAATGCGGGTTAAGATAAGCTTTTACAGACCTACCAACTAATTTTTATTTATTTGCTTATCTAACATTATTTTTTTTTAATGTTTATACCATTCTAATCATTTATATTACATAAACAATATCATGTTAAATTTTTAAAACTTATATGCTTTATTTCATGCATAAGCAAGATGTTTAAAGTTATAAAAATTGAGAAAGCAAATCATCTAAAAAATTTGTAAAATGTTATCTATGAACTTAAAATATTTTGGGAATCAAACGAGATGAAACAAACACAAAATGGACAGTTTAGTTGAACCGGGCTGCCCAGGAGCCCCTTCGCCAGACTTGGGTGCTTAGGCGACAGATTTGGGCTCCTAGGTGCTAGGGGACATCTAAATAGGCACCCAAATGCGAATTATGGAGGCCTGGGTGGTAGAAATACGCACCCTGACGCGGGGAACAAAAGTTTAGACTCCCGAAATAGGGACCTAGGCAGCTAATGCCCCAGAAATTCATCCCAAGAAGGTGAAAAGTAGGTGATGTCGTTGCCAAGCCTAGGAGTTCACGTGTTTTGGTTGTTTTTGTGGTTCTGACACGACGATTCATAAAAAAATGCTATATATTCGAGTTCAACTAACAAAAGGAATGATCCATTTTCACACAAAAAAAAAAAAGTTTGAAGACTAAGAGAAAATCTGGAGTAGAGTAAAGAGACAAGTTAGGAGAGTGTTCTGAGAGTTTGAGAGTATGTAATTCTATTGTGACTTCATCTTTCCTTTTAGAAGAAAGGAAGGAGATAATTTCTATTTATCTTTCAATTTTTGTATTTATGTGATTCTTCTTCAATAAAATCATAATGTTATTTGTGAGTATGACTTACGAGTAGTTTTCTCTTTTCTCCCTTGGATTGGCNTTTAATCTGGCCGTTGGTGTATGCAGGCAGCCCGCATCGAACGGTTGAATGTCTGCTGGAGGTATGTAGGCTCTGGACAGTACGGTAACGGCATGAATCGCAGGCTGATGACGTGGCAGTTCTTTTTTTGTTGGTTAGGTTCTGACGCAAAGAGCATATGATTTTATAATTGAAAAATGTGGGTTAAGATAAGCTTTTAAAGACCTACCATTCTAATCATTTATATTACATAAATAATACCAGGATTTTACATTTTTTTTAAATTATAGACATATTTTCATGCATAACTATGATGTTTAATTTTATAAAAATTGAGAAAGTGAATTTTCTTAAAAGTTTGTAAAATGTATTATCAATGAATTTTCAACAATTTGTGCAATAGAGATGAAACAAATTCAATACGGACAAAACTGAGTTGAGCGAGGCTACCCGGGCTCACCCTCGCCAAACTTGGCCACCTACGCGTCATATTTGGGCACCTAGGTGCTATGAGACATCTAAATAGGCACCCAAACACCAATTATGGGGGCTAGGTGCCAGAAACAAGCCACCTGATGCCCAAAACATATGCTTAGACGCTTAAAATAGAAACACTGGGCACCTAGTGCCCGAGAAGTTCATCCCGAGAAGGCGAAAAGTATACGTTGTGACTGCAAAGCCAAGGCGTCAGTGATTGCAACACCTAGGAGCCAATGATCACAACGTCTAGTCCCCAGTGAGCAGCGCCTATGCGCCACAAACTAACGACTCTTTTTCAGTTCACATGTTTTGGTTGTTTTTTGTGCTTTTGACACAACAATTCATAAAAAATGCTATATATGATACACCACCAACAAATTTTCATCATCCAACACGAATCTCGAAGCATGACACGAATCTCGAGACGATATTTTAAACGAGAAATATTCAAATCTTGAAAAAAAGTAATCCGGAACTCCGATTTCAGCAAACTTATAGTCAAACTGACTTGTTCAATGAGATAGCCCTAATGATATGAAAACTAGCCCAATCCAAGTTAAATCAAACCTAGATCAAGTCATTAAACAACAGTTAAAAAATTTATGACTATATTGGGAAAGTCAAACGGCTGTCAAATATGACAAGTTTATACTCAAATCGAGCGGCTCGACAAGACGAATCCAACGAGTCCAAGATCACTCAATTCTGACATTATTAAGACACTCAAATGTCCATCAAACGTCAGTGCCTTAATGATCGAGGGAAACTCTTCGGATCGTCTGATCAAAATGGTTCATATTCCTGCATTAATTGCACCCAGAACACTATAAATAGAGCTCCATCCCTCTCATGAAGGGGGGGAGCTTTGAGAGAGAACTTGAGGCTCTGAGAATGAGCTGAAATCCAGCATCACCGCTGACCGCCGTCGACCATCGTCGATCGTCCATCCCCGACCATCGTCGACCACCACCGATTGTCTTCAACCACCGATGACCAGACACCTTCATCAACATCGTAACTTGGAAAATCTATTAACCATCTCCCGTCTGTGGGACAAGAGCTCACCACTACGGTTCATGTGCCAACTACGATCTACATAGTCATCAGCTCATGCAGCTTCTGACTACTGCCTCGCGGCCAACGAACGTATTTCATACTTGCCCAACGAGCTACATGGTTCATAGCTTGTGCAGCTCCCGACTCCGGCCCCTGCAGCCTACGAACGTCATTCATACTCGCCATTACGGCATATGTGGTTCACCATTCCCGCAACTCTTTACTACGGTTTCTCCGAACAATTAAAGCTTATGGAGCAAACATCTACAACACTTACGGCGGATTACTACCACCACAACAATCAATAATGACCCTTGCAATATGCTGCAGTCAGATTATACAGCTTTGTATTCCATCTTCCCGAATTTAAGAGAAAAATGAACATGTGTATTCATCATTCATAGTGGATTATTTCAACTGGACTAGGCCCCGTGGTTTTTTCCTCTCTCAAGGGTTTTCCACGTAAAAAGTCGATGTGTCTTCTCCTACATACTTCTCTTCTTTTATTTGTGTGTGTTTAATTCTCATGTAACGCTAAGATGATAATCCATTACTCTACCACCACGAATTTTTTGGCACGCATCAATATATATTTGACTTCAACTAACAAAATGGAGGCTCCATGCACGCAAAAAAAAAAAAAAAAATCGAAGACTAAGAGAAAATCTGGAGTGGAGTAGAGAGACAAGTAAGGAGAATGTTTTGAGAGTTTGAGAGAGTGTAATTCTATTGTGACTTCATCTTTCCTTTTAGAAGAAATGAAGGAGATAATTTCTATTTATCTTTCAAAATTTGTATTTATGTGATTCTCCTTCAATAAAATCATAATGTTATTTGTGAGTATGACTTACGAGTAGTTTTCTCTTTTCTCCCTTGGATTGGCTATGCGGGAGTGTTCAGTGAGAATTTTCTAATTTGATTTCATGCAATTTCTCATATGACCGTGTTTTAACCTTCAGAACATAATTTACTTTTGACTTGACCAACTAAAATGTTAAAACTCGTCATTAACTTTGAGATTTAGGAGTATTCTTAGTGGAACGATTAAGTTAATATACAATAATTTAGGGAATATGAATATTGCGTCTAGACTAGTGTAACTTTTAAGGGTTAATCAATTGATTTCGAGGGCTAAACTTTTATGATTGCAAAACTTCTTTAGACGTCCCGGAGAGGAAAAGCAAAAATGTTGCTACCAATTGTCACTCACTAGTCTAATCATCAATTTGAACCATATGAATCCAATTCAGAGGAGAAACTTTCGTGTATTTTAAAACTCGGAAACTCTCTGACAATGTTAACCTAGGATTGTTGTTTTTCAANGCGGAGAGGAAAAGGAAAAATGTTGCTACCGATTGTCACTCACTAGTCTAATCATCAATTTGAACCATATGGATCCAATTCACAGGAGAAACTTTCGTGTATTTTAAAACTCGGAAACTCTCTGACAATGTTAACCTAGGATTGTTGTTTTTCAAAAATTAAGATTAGTCAATTTGACAAAATATCAAAACTTCGTACATTCAAGCTATCTACAAAATTAAGCAGGCTATAATTTTTTTTTCTCTTTGGAACTTACTCGTTCATTGCTGGATCGATACACGGACTGTTAGGTATGACTCATATACCGTATAGGGACAGACGCTGGAACGAAGCGGAGCGAAACGGAAGAATCTGTCTAAATCGGGAAGTTACGTTATGTGGGTTGGAGGTGTTGGGTCAACGCCCCGCTATACGGTACAGGGGTAATTTNATATAGGGACAGACGCCGGAACGAAGCGGAGCAGAGCGGAGCGAAGCGGAAGAATCTGTCCAAATCGGGAAGTTACGTTATGTGGGTTGGGGGTGTTGGGTCAACGCCCTGCTATACGGTACAGGGGTAATTTGGGAANGTCCTACTATTGCTCTTATCTTCAATAAAGTTAATTGGATTTTTCTAATTATTGGCCTCTAACAAAAGATGTGGAAAAAATAAAAAAAATGAAAATCTATATGTTATAAATCTCATTCATGGGCCTTTTTTTTTGGTCAATCCAACTTGCTAATGGGAGCAACACTTGAGCATGAGAAATTGTAACAACATGTTTCATACTTGATAGCTAGAGGCAAGGTTTATGAGAGTCATAGCCTAGATGTCTCTCTAGTTCTAATTGTGCCAAAGAAAGAAAATTATTTCTTTTATAAGAATAAACTTTGAAGTAACATATATGTCTCGGAGTTTCTTAGGATTGACACGAGCAAAAACTTTAGTATGGAGTTGTTTTAGATACTATGAGCTAATGATTTTGACATGGTTGCAATTGACAATTCCTCCAAGTTGGCTCATTTTCTTCCTTATCACAAGATAAATGATGCATCACATATTCTAGACTTATAATTTAAGGAGGTAATTCATCTTCATGATAATCCTAGAAGCATTACAAGGGTTATGAAATTCCTTAGATCCTTTTGGAAGATTTTATTGGGTAAGTTAGGCAGAAAGTTCTAGTTCAGCTTATTAGTGCACCGACGGACTTATGAACATCTGATCGTAGCGTACGCGACCTTATAAAGAAGAAGAAGAAATCTCTCACTATTGACTCTCACTATTTAGCTTTTGAGTTTCCATGTGATCATGCATCCCATGATCACGAGATGCAATCCCTATTAAGCTTCTAAAACTTTTGTGTTCTTTCTTGTNATCCTACTATTGCTCTTATCTGCAATAAAGTTAATTGGATTTTCCTAATTATTGGCCTCTAACAAAAGATGTGGAAAAAATTAAAAAAAAATGAAAATCTATATGTTATAAATCTCATTCATGGGCCTTTTTTTTTGGTCAATCCAACTTGCTAATGGGAGCAACACTTGAGCATGAGAAATTGTAACAACATGTTTCAAACTTGATAGCTAGAGGCTAGGTTTATGAGAGTCATAGCCTAGATGTCTCTCTAGCTCTAATTGTGCCAAAGAAAGAAGATTATTTCTTTTATAAGAATAAACTTTGAAGTAACATATATGTCTCAGAGTTTCTTAGGATTGACACGATTATAAACTTTAGTATGGAGTTGTTTTAGATACTATGAGCTAATGATTTTGACATGGTTGCAATTGACAATTCCTCCAAGTTGGCTCATTTTCTTCCTTATCACAAGATAAATGATGCATCACATATTCTAGACTTATACTTTAATGAGGTAATTCATCTTCATGATAATCCTAGAAGCATTACAAGGGATATGAAATTCCTTAGATCCTTTTGGAAGATTTTATTGGGTAAGTTAGGCAGAAAGTTCTAGTTCAGCTTATTAGTGCACCGACGAACTTATGAACATCTGATAGTAGCGTACGCGACCTTATAAAGAAGAAGAAGAAATCTCTCACTACTGACTCTCACTATTTAGCTTTTGAGTTTCCGTGTGATCATGCATCCCATGATCACGAGATGCAATCCCTATTAAGCTTCTAAAACTTTTGTGTTCTTTCTTGTTTCTTTCATATTTTTAATATTTAATTATATTATTTTCTATTAAAGAACATTTGATAGGTTATAATCTAGTTATTTTTGAGACTTTGATTGATTATGTATTATGAGAGTTTATTTTATAATTTTTGGCTCTCTTGAGTGTTGTATCCTCGTTTTATTGTAGGTGGTGTCCTTAACTTGCTCGGGAAGAAGTGGTCAATCCGCCTCATTGCATTTACTTTGGTGTTGCACCATTCGACAATTATTTTCAATCCGAACAACAACCAATTGTGCTAAATATACTCTCCAATAGTAGATTTCACCTCATACCTCTTTAAAATACTGCTGACCTCACATATATCGTTCACTCACTATTCAATAACCATCTCCCCGTAAAATTCACGTCTGAAACACCTTATAGGAGGTCTAGAATAACAACATCAGTGGAGCTATCGAGTTAGCCATCAAAACAACAACAACAACAACAACAAAGCCTTAATCCCACTAACGTGGGGTCGGCTACATGAATCCTTTTTCTTCATTGTGTCCTATTTAGTGTCCTATGTTCATTTAGTTCTAGTAAATTAAGATCAATTTTATACATCATAACATTTGAGAATGAATAACTTCAAAATATGAGATTGTCACGTTGAATGGTTTTCACCGATTTACTTCACATGGATGATGGTTTTGATACCGATGATGATGAGTTTGGACTAAGGTAGGATTGTAATGTTGCTAATTTGTGTTGGGTTGAGGCAAAGGTGCCTGAACCGCTGTTGGTTGAGTTTTCAAACATGGTATTGCGGTCATAGAGGTTGGATGAAGATGGGTTGCAAGATTTGGAGGNATTTTATACATCAAAACATTTGAGAATGAATAACTTTAAAATCTGATATTGTCACGTTGAATGGTTTTCTCCGATTTACTTGACATGGATGATGGTTTTGATACCGATGATGATGAGTTTGGACTAAGGTAAGATTGTAATGTTGCTAATTTGTGTTGGGTTGAGGCAAAGGTGTCTGAACCGTTGTTGGTTGAGTTTTCAAACATGGTATTGCGGTCATAGAGGTTGGATGAAGATGGGTTGCAAGATTTGGAGGGACAAGAGCTTTACAACAACAGAAGCTCTGGTACCACGTAAACTTTAAGATTGAGTTGATATCAATCACTAAGAAGCATTAATAGCAATAAGGAACTAAGATGCAGAGAGAGAGAAAAAAGCATAACTAAAACTCTATATTAATTTCAACAAATCAATATAACATATGGTGTGGTGCACATAGATAATGTATATTATAGAATTTGTTATTGATTGCAAAAGATCAAGTAAAATTAGAAGGTTCAACAATAGTTACATTGACATCATCCCCTTATCAATGTCCATATCAAACAAAACTTAGGTCGCCTGTTTTCCCCTATCCTTCTTCCTCCCTCATCCATCATCTCGCCTTATCTAATTGACCAACACTCCCCTTCCGCCGCCGTCTCCGTCGCCGGCGGCCATGTAAATATGAAGGAAGCCATCCATTTCCGNGGAGAGAAAAAAAGCATAATTAAAACTCTATATTAATTTCAACAAATCAATATAACATATGGTGTGGTGCACATAGATAATATATATTATAGAATTTGTTATTGATTGCAAGAGATCAAGTAAAATTAGAAGGTTCAACAATAGTTACATTGACATCATCCCCCTTATCAATATCCATATCAAACAAAACCTATGTCGCGTGTTTTCCCCTATCCTTCTTCCTCCCTCATCCATCATCTCGCCTTGCCCAACACTCCCCTTCCGCCGCCGTCTCCGTCGCCGGCGGCCATGTAAATATGAAGGAAGCCATCCATTTCCGTGGTCTCTGCTCCGTCCCACCGCCGCTATTATCCCCTTCGTTCTCAAAGCACCATTTTTTCCCCAATCCCTTACACAAAATCTCTACTTTTTCTCCCCTAAAGTCCCTCCCTCAGCCCCCAACCCCTCTAGCCACGAACAACCTCATATCGCCGCCGGTCGCCGTTTCTCCTCCCGATTCACCTCGCAAAACCCCCTCCACCCCTACCCATTTCCCCTTCCTCGAAAAGATGCTCTATCTCGATTCAGTTGGGATCGATCTCTTCGCACTTATCGAAGACCACCCACCCATCGTATCTTCTTCTCTCGCCGACCTCCGCGCCGCCGTCGACTCCCTCCTCTCTCTCGGCTTCTCCTCCGCCGACCTTCGCCGGATGTGCGGCATGTGCCCGGAGATCCTCACCGCCGGCGGCCCTCCTGCTTTCAACGCCGTCCTCGCTTTCCTCCTTCGTGAGGCCGGCGTTCGGAGCAGCGATCTCTGCTACGTCCTATCACGCCGCCCCCGCCTCCTCGTCTCCTCCGTCGCCTGCCGGCTTCGTCCCACGCTTAATTTCCTCCAAATGCTCGGTGTTTCAGACCCCGGGCGGCACGCCCATCTGCTTTCCTGCAGCGTTGAAGACAAGTTTCTACCTCGGCTCGAGTTTCTTCAGAAAGTCGGGTTTTCATCCATTGAAGCTCGTTTCATGGCGAGGAGGTTTCCCCAGATCTTCTGTTACAGTATAAAGGAGAATCTAGAGCCAAAGGTTGAATTTTTTTTAGGGACAATGGAGAGGGAGCTGAGGGAGATCAAGCTTTTTCCGCAGTACTTCTCGTTTAGTCTGGATAAGAAGATCAAACCCAGGCACTGCATTTGCAAGCAAAAAGGAGTTTTTCTTGAGCTGCCGGCATTGCTGAAGACCAGCGATGCAGAGTTCCAGCGCAGGTTGGATGTCTGTGTCAGCTCTTCTTCTCCGTTGAGAAAGTCGCCTCTTTGGAAGGAAGGTTTGAGTGATGATTGTTTGTAGATTACATTGCCACAGAATTCCTCTGCTGAAATCTCTTTTTTTTATTGCAGAATTTTGTGCTATTTGATAATCATTCTGCATAGACTTTGCATTTTTACACTAACAATAGGAATTAGGATTGAAGGATTGTGGGCATATTTGATAAGACAATTAAGATTATGTTGATTTAGAGATAGTTGGAATTAAGTGCACTCTTGAAACCATTGAAGGAAATATACATTTATATGCCACACAATTCTTATGTTTTTAAGTATCTAACCCTTAAATTTTGATATTTATAATTATGGAATCAACAGATCAACATGCTATCAAATATTTCTTTTTGATTCAGTACTCTTAAAAAAACAAATTTTGATATATTTCTTATGATTGATGATTATAATAAGCAATCCCATTACTCCTGATCTTGTGGTTTCTATGCTTGAAGAACAAGTCTTAGGGTGTATCGCTCAAATTATTGGCCCAATACTGTATGTCATTTTTCCGCCAGACAAGATGCGTAATATTTAGAATGGTTTGGTTTGAAGTACCACAAAGTTTCCTTCATGTAGTTTGTTCTACAATTTCAGGAATCCTCCACTTATATTAAAGTGATTATTAGAATTAAAAGAACATGATTTGATTCACATCAATTTGGTAAAAAGAAGAATCTCCTTCTTTAATCATAAATGAAAAGTGTTCAATCAAAACATTAAAATGTGAANGTTCAGTACTCTTAAAAAAAACAAATTTTGATATATTTCTTGTGATTGATGATTATAATAAGCAATCCCATTACTTCTGATCTCGTGGTTTCTATGCTTGAAGAACAAGTCTTAGGGTGCATCGCTCAAATTATTAAAGTGATTATTAGAATTAAAAGAACATGATTTGATTCGCATCGATTTGGTAAAAAGAAGAATCTCCTTCTTTAATCATAAATGAAAAGTGTTCAATCAAAACATTAAAATGTGCATGAATGAATTGGTCTGAGTTACTCTTCGGAACTGAGTAAAAGAAGGGAGGGAGATTCTGGAACGAAGAAAAAGATCCTATTACTTCGAAAGAATTGAACGACGAGCCGTCCGAGGTTTAAATCTCAACATTTTGGTGTTATAAGTCTGTATGAAAATGCATATTTCACTTTTAAAATGTTAATAATGTTCATTTGATATTGAAATTTTGATTGTTATATTTGTAAATGTGAAAGTTTAGGCATTAGACTTATAAGCACATAAGAAGAAACCTTATAATTCCCTATTTAAAACATAATTGCGGCATTTGCATACACAACACCCAATTCCTAGGTATTTACATATCTAACACCTNGCCTGCCGGCTTCGTCCCACGCTTAATTTCCTCCAAATGCTCGGCGTTTCAGACCCCGGGCGGCACGCCCATCTGCTTTCCTGCAGCGTTGAAGACAAGTTTCTACCTCGGCTCGAGTTTCTTCAGAAAGTCGGGTTTTCATCCATTGAAGCTCGTTTCATGGCGAGGAGGTTTCCCCAGATCTTCTGTTACAGTATAAAGGAGAATCTAGAGCCAAAGGTTGAATTTTTTTTAGGGACAATGGAAAGGGAGCTGAGGGAGATCAAGCTTTTTCCGCAGTACTTCTCGTTTAGTCTGGATAAGAAAATCAAACCCAGGCACTGCATTTGCAAGCAAAATGGAGTTTTTTTTGAGCTGCCGGCATTGCTGAAGCACAGCNGAGGGAGCTGAGGGAGATCAAGCTTTTTCCGCAGTACTTCTCGTTTAGTCTGGATAAGAAGATCAAACCCAGGCACTGCATTTGCAAGCAAAATGGAGTTTTTTTTGAGCTGCCGGCATTGCTGAAGCACAGCGATGCAGAGTTCCAGCGCAGGTTGGATGTCTGTGTCAGCTCTTCTTCTCCGTCGAGAAGGTCGCCTCTTTGGAAGGAAGGTTTGAGTGATGATTGTTTGTAGATTACATTGCCACAGAATTCCTCTGCTGAAATCTTTTTTTTTTATTGCAGAATTTAGTGCTATTTGAGAATCATTCTGCATAAACTTTGCATTTTTACACTAACAATAGGAATTAGGATTGAAGGATTGGGGGCATAATTGAGAAGACAATTAAGNTTTAATTGCAGAATTTAGTGCTATTTGAGAATCATTCTGCATAGACTTTGCATTTTTACACTAACAATAGGAATTAGGATTGAAGGATTGGGGGCATAATTGAGAAGACAATTAAGATTATGTTGATTTAGAGATAGTTGGAATCAAGTGCACTCTTGAAACCATTGAAGGAAATATACATTTATATGCCACACAATTCTTATGTTTTTAGGTATCTAACCTTTAAATTTTGATATTTATAATTATGGAATCAACAGGTCAACATGCTATCAAATATTTCTTTTTGATTCAGTACTCCTAAAAAAAACAAATTTTGATACATTTCTTATGATTGATGATTATAATAAGCAATCCCATTACTTCTGATCTTGTGGTTTCTATGCTTGCAGAACAAGTCTTAGGGTGTATCGCTCAAATTATTAAAGTGATTATTAGAATTAAAAGAACATGATTTGATTCGCATCGATTTGGTAAAAAGAAGAATCTCCTTCTTTAATCATAAATGAAAAGTGTTCAATCAAAACATTAAAATGTGCATGAATGAATTGGTCTGAGTTACTCTTCGGAACTGAGTAGAAGAAGGGAGGGAGGTTCTGGAACGAAGAAAAAGATCCTATTACTTTGAAAGAATTGGACGACGAGCAGTCCGAGGTTTAAATCTAAACATTTTGGTGTTATAAGTCTGTATGAAAATGCATATTTCACTTTTAAAATGTTAATAATGTTCATTTGATATTGAAATTTTGAATGTTATATTTGTAAATGTGAAAGTTTAGGCATTAGACTTATAAATACATAAGAAGAAACCTTATAATTTCCTATTTAAAACATAATTGCGGCATTTGCATACACAACACCCAATTCCTAGGTATTTACATATCTAACACCTAAAATTTACTTTTTTACATTTATACCGCCCAAATCTTTGAAGTAATGCTATTTTAACTTTAAAAAGTGAAATACACCCTTTGAATGCATAGATAAGGTGACCTGTATACAAAAATTAAAGTTTAGGTGTTAGATATGTAAATACATAGGAATTGAGTGTGGAATGTATGTAAATCTTCCAATATAATTTTGTTACAGACTAAGATACTTAAAGCTTGATCTGGTCTGTCCTGAAATTTTGCTAATTGTAAAACTTTTTCATGAATTATGTTGTGTCAATCAGTGCTTCTGCCCTGCCACTCTGCTAATCTATTCGCTTAATTTCATAATTTTGACATTTACATACATACCTTTCAATTCCTATGCATTTTACATATTTAACACCTAAACTTCAATTTTTACATACATGCCATCATGCCTTTATCTGAAAAGGTGTATTGCACTTATCAAAAGTTAAAATGGTGATTTTTTTTTATATCATATGAATGATTTGGGTGGTATAAATGTAAAAAAGTAAAGTTTAGATGTTAGATATGCAAATAAATTGGAATTAGGTGGTATGTATGTAAATGCCACTTTGATTTAATGCCACATAAATATTACATAACATTCTGCATATATATATTTTCTTTGCTTTTTCATTGGCTTAGTGGAAGGTTTATAGAGATTTATTTTTTTGGGGCATTTACATACATTCCTCCTAATTCCTGTGTATTTACATATCTAACACCTAAAGTTTTCTTTCTTACATTCTTACATTCTTATCATTAATATCTTTTACGATTGAAAGACGACTTTTCATGCATAGGTTGTTCACACCAATATGTTCTTAAGTGCAAATATCAAAATTTAGGTGTTAGACGTGTAAATACATAAGAATTGTGTGGTATGTATGTAAATTTCCCTCACTCAAAACATGCTATGACAATGTTATTATAACGAAAATGTCATTAACAACCACTTATTAAAAAAACAAAAATTGACTCAAATTGACTCGAAATTGACTCAAAGTCAAAACAAAATGGCTAAAATTGAAATCCTTTTCAGCTCAGAATTGGCTCGTCGCTCGATTTTACTTAAAATTATGTATAACTTTTATAAATAGAAAAGTATTGGACCCAATCTCAGGCCACTTTCTACTGATTCTTGTATGGAACCAGCTAAATCAATCCGAAGTTTTGACTCATAGCTCGGCTCATTTATTACAATTCAATCTAGATCCGAGCTAAAATTCGAATAAATTTTTTGAACAAATATGATTTTGTGCTGAAGTCAATTGCTCGTCCTACCTGAGAGCAATTACATATGAAGCCCCCAAAATATTATTATTTACAAATCTAACATTTTTTTTTCATCCTTTTTATTAAATTCTCACTCAAATATAAATAATCCTCCAACACATATTTTTTATTTTTATCAAATTTTCAATGATTTGATGGCACCCTTAATTGCTTGAGCATATGATTTGTAAATATCAATATTTCTGATGCTCTAAATGCACAAGCCATCTCCAAACCATCCCATCATTCACAATAGCCTAAACTTAACATACATTATCTCAAACAGGAATCAAAATTTGATTTTTACACAACAAGACAAAGTATCTAAAGTATATTTGCACAAGCAACCTTGTTCCCTTTCTTTATTTTTTTTACTTTGGGATCAAATATCTATTTGTTTGATATCTAGGAGTAAAAGTGAACAGTAGTACTTTACAAACTTGGGGGGCATTGAACATAGTCATCTTTGAAAATATTTTTCAATCATTTTTTTAAAATAATAAATATTCATTAATATGAAATATAATAATATTAACTTAAGTTTATGATCATAGACCACATATATACATTTGAATAATATTTATGTAGTCGGTAATATATTTTTCATTTAATTTAAGAGCAATTTAATGAAAAGATGTGTTTTACTTCTTCAAAGTTAGTAACAAGGATATTTTTTATTTGTTGTTGATGATTTGAATGTTATGCATATAAATATAAAATTTAAACGGGTAAATATGTAAATTAAAAAAAAAATTATTGTACCAATAATGAATTTTATATGGCCAATGTACTTAAGAAATAAATATTTTTGTTACATGATATAAAAAAAAAAAAAATTGAATATTTAAGATAGTGAAAAGAGCAAGAAAATATTACGTCGTTTGAATTAAATATGTAGTCGATGATATGGATGGCATCACGCCACCAGATGATCAGACGTCCGTGTATCACATGATATAGTCCAAACACACGACATGATGCGATCTACACCGTCATTCTTATATGTGAATATTATATTTTCTAATAACTAACACGTTAAGAGATTAAATAAAATAAAGCGACGTTACATGTCCGCACCCATAATAATTGGCAGTGATCACTCGCCACAGGGGTTACCTATATATATATATATATATATTATATATATGTATGTATGTATAGCAAGGTGCTTAATATGATGTGCGACTTTTTGTTTTAATTTATTTTTAAATAATATATTGGATTTGTTATGAATTAAAATGCACAAGTTTCTAGGCATTAAAATTTTAAAGTTGTATTTATCATTCATAGCATAAATTTTTTTTTTTTTTTTTTGTAATTATTGAATTATTTTGGGACGTAGGGTCCCCTTAAGTACATAAAAAATGGGACAGATCTTGTTATAGGAGGAAGGTGTGAAAAAAAGATGATTGTTGTGTCACACTGTTAATAAAGATGGACTTACATTCTGTTATAATGACGGTCTTCTGCAGTAGCCGGTTTGCTCTAAGCCAGAAGATGAGTTTGATTCAATTATTTCAACATGTGGGTTCGCTCGATTTAACCACAGTAGCTGGTGGGTTCAGCTCAAAAGTACTCATATTTGGCTCTGTGCGGACTCCTGACGTTGCTCTACATGCGGCGGAAGTTATTTCTGAGTTATTTTCAAGTTATTTCTGGATTATTTTTAATAATACTGAAATAACCTAGAAAAAATTCAAAAATAAAGACCGTGGGTTATTTCTGAGTTATTTAAGGATTATTAAAAATAACTCAGAAATAACATGAAAATAACTCAAGAATAACTTGCGCCGCACATAGAGCTACGGCAGGAGTTCGGACAAAAATAGCGCTCCATATTTGGGCATACAACAATAATAAAAAAAAATAATTCATGTAGGCGGTTGATAAATTTAAGTAGTTAATGTAATAAATGAAGACATATTAAATGTGATCCATAAGCAATACTCCGAAATATTGATAAAGCTGCACATGGAACCTCATCTCGATTACTTATATGGGTAATTGAGTTAATTTGGACTTGACTCAATAAATCCTTCATACGCCAAGAAAAAATGTTACATATGCCATCCAGACATGTAGATGATCACAATAATCACACCACGCTGTGTGTCTAACAGTATGATTTGTTTAGCTAATTTACAAGCCAAGCTTGAACTAGCTTTTGACTTGAATCATTGGCTTGTGGGACACACTATAGTAAAATTATTTTTCATTAGTGTTTGCCAATCAGTCCAATCTTTCTATGATAATTTTTTAATTTGAAATCATTAGATCAGTAATTGTAATATACATCAACTTTAACAGTGCCTACGTTAATTAGATGTTAACAATAATTTATAAAATTGAGATAATACACAAACTAAATAATGAAATTCATATTTCTTAAANACTCATTAAAAAAAACAAAAATTTGACTCAAATTGACTCAAATTGACTCGAAATCAAAACAAAATGGCTAAAATTGAAATCGGTTTTAGCTCAGNCCTCATTAAAAAAAACAAAAATTTGACTCAAATTGACTCAAATTGACTCAAATTGACTCGAAATCAAAACAAAATGGCTAAAATTGAAATCGGTTTTAGCTCAGAATTGGCTCGTGGCTCGATTTTACTTAACATTATGTATAACTTTTATAAACAGAAAAGTATTCGACCCAATCTGAGGCCAGTTTGAACTGATTCTTGTATGGAACCCGCTCGAAAAAAAATTGATCCAAAATTTTGACTCATGGCTCGGCTCATTTATTACAATTCGAATTTGATCTAGATCCGAGCTAAACTTCGAATAAATTTTTTGAACAAATATGATCTTTGTGCTGAAGTCACAGCCCTACCTGAGAGCAATTGCATAAGGAGCCCCCAAAATATTGTTATTTACAAATCTAACACTTTTTTTCATCCTTTTTTATTAAATTCTCACTCAAATATAAATAATCATGACAAAACTCCAACACATATTTTTTTTTATTTTTATCAAATTCTTAATGATTTGATCATGGCACGCTTAATTGTTTGGGTGTTTGATTTGTAAATATCAATATTTCTGATGCTCTAAATGCAATTAGCTGCAGGAGTTTCGGTACACCATCTTTTAGGTTAGCACGATAATAAGGATGATGCATTGATTCATAAGATGCTTCGTGACTCCGCGACGTTAGTTGTTACTTTTCACTTTGCAACACAAGTATTGACTCCACACAGAGCTTCATGGCAACAAACATTTTGTCAAATTGTTGATCAAGATGTACTCAATTCTCTTCCCCACACACCAATCCAACTAAATTACATCAAGTCATGCTCTTATCCGTTCCACCTAATCAGCTTCAGAATGACACGTCATATCGAAGTTATGATTGATTAAAGCCGAAGATATTTTTATAATTGAAATAATTTAGATAAAATTTAGATTAAAAAAAAAAAAAACTATATAGAATAGTAGCAAAGTAAAATGCACAATCCATCTCCAAATCATCCAATCATTCACAATAGCCTAAACTTAATATACATTATCTTAAACAGGAATCAAAATTTGATTTTTAATCTCAAACAAGGAATCAAAATTTGATTTTTAATCTCAAACAGGAATCAAAATATGATTTTTAATCTGGAACAGGAATCAAAATATGATTTTTAATCTCAAACAGGAATCAAAATTTGATTTTTACACAACAAGGCAAAGTNCAGCTCAGAATTGGCTCGTCGCTCGATTGTACTTAACATTATGTATAACTTTTATAAATAGAAAAGTATTCGACCCAATCTGAGGCCAGTTTGAACTGATTCTTGTATGGAACCCGCTCGAAAAAAAATTGATCCAAAATTTTGACTCATGGCTCGGCTCATTTATTACAATTCGAATTTGATCTAGATCCGAGCTAAACTTCGAATAAATTTTTTGAACAAATATGATCTTTGTGCTGAAGTCACAGCCCTACCTGAGAGCAATTGCATACGGAGCCCCCAAAATATTATTATTTACAAATCTAACACTTTTTCATCCTTTTTTATTAAATTCTCACTCAAATATAAATAGTCATGACAAAACTCCAACATATTTTTTATTTTTATCAAAATTTTTAATGATTTGATCATGACACGCTTAATTGTTTGGGTGTTTGATTTGTAAATATCAATATTTCTGATGCTCTAAATGTAATTATATCAAAATAAATAATATCTAAATCACACTTGAAGTTGGGTAAAGGATTCAGACCAATTAGGTCTAATCTTTTCCAATATGAAGCCGATTCTATCCTTTGGGTCCTATTTTGGCCACGGACGGCACAACTCTAGCTTTCAACGATATTTGCTGCATCGAAGCATCATTCAACTAAATAAAGTCGATTTGTGCTCCTATTTGTTACCCCTGATCGACTAAGAAATTGATGCGTCGTAGAGAATTCGCGGTCGTAGAATAATGAGTTATCATCTTAACATTACAAGAAAATCCAACACATACTTAGGTAATAAAAGTGACATCACCATAAGTTATTTTTTTTTGTGTAAACCCAGAAAGAGAAAAAAAGAACAAGACTTAGCCCAGCTGAAATGATTACCTGTGAGTTAGTGATTACATGTACAAACTCTTGTGCTATAAAATGAGAAAGGGTTGTACAATTTCTCGAGTCACATTGGTCGTGCGTATAAGTGCTTGCCCCAAAGTATGAAGCGGTCGCAGCGAACAGTAGTTGCAGGAGCTTCGATACACCATCTTTTAGGTTAGCACGATAATAAAGATGATGCATTGATTCATAGGATGCTTCGTGACTCCGCGACATTAGTTGTTACTTTTCACTTTATAACACAAGTTTTGACTCCACACAGAGCTTCATTGCAACAAACATTTTGTCAAATTGTTGATCAAGACGTACTCAATTCTCTTCCCTACACACCAATTCAACTAAATTATACCAAGTCGTGCTCTTATCCGTTCCACCTAATCAGCTTCAGAATGACACGTCATATCGAAGTCATGATTGATTAAAGCCAAAGATATGTTTATAATTGAAATAATTTAGATAAAATTTAGATTAAAAAAAAAAATTATATAGAATAGTAGCAAAGTAAAATGCACAATCCATCTCCAAATCATCCAATCATTCACAATAGCCTAAACTTAATATACATTATCTCAAAATTTGATTTTTAATCTCAAACAGGAATCAAAATATGATTTTTAATCTCAAACAGGAATCAAAATATGATTTTTAATCTCAAACAGGAATCAAAATATGATTTTTAATCTCAAACAGGAATCAAAATTTGATTTTTACACAACAAGACAAAGTATCTAAAGTATATTTGCACAAGGAAGCTTGTTCCCTTTCTTTATTTTTTTTTACTTTGGGATCAAATATCTACTAGTTTGATATCTAGGGGTAAAAGTGAAAAGTAGGTATTTTACNGCAAAGTATCTAAAGTATATTTGCACAAGGAAGCTTGTTCCCTTTCTTTATTTTTTTTACTTTGGGATCAAATATCTACTAGTTTGATATCTAGGGGTAAAAGTGAAAAGTAGGTATTTTACAAGCTTTGGGGGCATTCAACATAGTAATATATGGCCCACAAATCCTAGGAGGCTAGCCAATAGTGGCATGGATCTTAGGGTTATCTTTGAAAATATTTTTCAATCATTTTTTTTAAATAATAAATATTCATTAATATGAAATATAATAATATTAACTTAAGTTTATGATCATTGACCACATACATACATTTGCATAATATTTATGTAGACGGTAATACATTTTTCATTAAATTTAAGAGATATTTAAATGTGTATCACACATTTATTATAGATTTATATATCTAACACCTAAAATTTAGTATTTATATTTATAATGAAAAGATGTGTTTTACTAGAGTTAGTAACAAGGATATTTTTGATTTGTTGTTGATGATTTGAGTGTTATGCATATAAATATAAATTTTAAATGGGTAAATATGTAAATTAAAAAAAAATTGTACTAATAATGAATTTTATATCGCCAATGTACTTAAAAAATAAATATTTTTGTTACATGATATAAAAAAAAATTATTTGAATATTTAAGATAGTAAAAAGAGAAAGAAAATATTACGTACGTTGAATTAAATATGTAGTCGATGATATGGATCGCATCATGCCACCAGATGATCAGATGTCCGTGCATCACATGATGCAGTCAAGACACACGAGATGGTGCGATCTACACTGTCATTCCTATTAAATAATTCAAGAATAACCTACGCCGTACATAGAGCTACGTCAGGAGTCCAGACAAAAATAACGCTCCATATTTGGGCATACAACAATAAAAATAATAATAATTCATGTAGGCGGTCAATAAATTTAAGTAGTTAATGTAATAAATGAAGACATATTAAATGTGATCCATAAGCAATACTCCGAAATAGTGATAAAGCTGCACATGGAAGCTCATCTCGAGTACTTATATGGGTAATTGAGTTAATTTGGACTTGACTCAATAAATCCTTGGTACGCCAAGAAAAACTGTTACATCTGTCGTCCAGACGTGTAGACGACCACAATAATCACACCACGCTATGCGTCTGGCAGCATGATTCGTTTAGCTAATTTACAAGCCAAGCTTGAACTAGCTTTTGACTTGAATCATTGGCTTGTGGGACACACTATAGTAAAATTATTTTTCATTAGTGTTTGCCGACCAGTCCAATCTTTCTATGATAATTTTTTAATTTCAACTCATTAGATCAATAATTGTAGTATACATCAACTTTAATGCAAATAATTTATGGACAATGGTTAACATTGCCTACGTTTATTAGATGTTAACAATAATTTATAAAATTGAGATAATACACAAACTAAATAATGAAATTCATATTTCTTAAAGGTTAGTTAGAGGCTATAATACGAGCCTCCAATTAATCTCATGTGCCTAAACATTCGATGGATCTGCGCACAACAGCTGGAGACTCAGAACTGACATAGCAAATGTCAAATATGTATATACATAATATATGCACCTCAAAAACATTTTCTTAAGAAAATAAAAAACTAACAATTACCATATCTCTCCACTCTATCCCCATCAATGTCAAACATAAATGAAGAGTTAGAGGAACAAGATGAACAAATAGGGTTTTTATCATGAAGATGGGAGGAGGAAGAAGGAGAAGAGGCACCAAACCCTAAAAGCAAATCAATGAAAGCACCAACAATCAAGCCATGATTCCCTTTCCCATTTGCTCTCAAAAACCACACAAGCATTTGCTGCAGCCATTCCCAGTTCCTATCTCCATGAGCTTCCACCATCTCCTCCATAGAAGCTCTGAAATCCCTGTAAGGGTTTGTGGACTCCTTCTCCACTGCCAGTCCTCCATGAAACCCTGCCGCCATTATCGAGCTGTTTTCGCTGCAGCATGGATCGAAGAATAGCCGGTCGGATCGAAGCCCGTCCAGCACAGCTTCTGCACAAGTTTTCTCTGTGGGTTGGTCGGAGAAGGAGAAGGTCTCTGAAGCTTGATGTTGGGATGAGGTGGAGATGGGGAGGAGGGGTGAGGTTAGGAGTCTGAAAGAACTGGTTTTTGGTTTGGTGCAGGGAGGCCAGATGCATGGAGAAGAAGATGAGTAGGAGAAGAGAAGAGAGGAGAAAGACATGAGTTTCTTCCTTCTCATTGTTACTGTTTTTTGCTTCAAGTCTCCATGGGAGAAGAGAGGAGAGGAAGAGGGAAAAGACAGAGAGGGCAATAAATAGGGGTAGGATGCCTTTGGTGGGCATTCAATACACAAAGATGAAGGCTTTTCTTTATATACATCTTAATTTTTTGCAAGATAATGCTTTTGGATATTTTTTTTTATATTTTATTTGTGAAATCTATTTATATTCTTACAATACAAATCCTTAATGTTATATAAAAGAAATATCATTATCACTAACTTTTAAAAGTATAAAACATCTTTTGATGCAAAATATAAAAATCAAACTTTAAATGTTGGATATGTAAATTGGTAACAATTGCAAAAATCAAATGTCAATATCACTTATTTTTTTGTACATAACTTGCATCACTTGCAAAAATCAATATATGAATGATAGCATATACATATACATATAAAAGTATATCTTTGTGCATCAATAAATGGCTTTTATGGACCAGGTTGGTTCGCTGAACTCATCTATCGAAGTGCGTTTGACCTATCGAACTAATTTGTCGGACTCATCATAGTCTTTTGTTTAAAACTTTATAAACAGATCTCGTACTGCAATAAATTAATTTAATATTTTTACTTTGTAACCCGGTGAAGGTAGTAGGTATATTGAGGCATATAAAAAGAGATATACATCATCTCATTCATATAAGAGTTAGAGATTGTTTGGGGCGGCAGTGCAGCGCAGTACCGCAGTTTTGTTTTTTTGGGTAAAATGCGTATTGACAGATTTTTAAAAATCTACGGTAAAATTTGAGTTTTCCCATGATCCTAGCTAAGGTGTGATGAGAACTTTCTAGCTACGATAAGACTTTTTTCTTAAAAAAAAATTGTAATAGCCACCGCAACCTTTTGAATATCAGATTATTTTTCAGCAGCTTCATAACTACTTTTTAATCAACTGAAACAGTCTCAAACAGACCCTAAATACTCCATTGTTTCAATTTTTTTTTTTGTTTTTAAGTTTGTTTAATTAAACATAAATTATAATCTGAATAAATAACAGAAAAAAAAAAACTAAATTTCAATTCAATACAGTGTTTGAATAAAATATTAGAAAGCAACTAAACTGAATGTAGAGAATCGGGAGAACAGGTTTGAGCATGAAGGGCCATATGCACAATAAAATAATAGTGATAGCATACTACACAATTTATATATATTAACATATATAACCCTTAAACTTTATATATATTTACATGCATATCACTAAAAATTTTAACATCACATCAAAAACAGTTAACATAAATAATATCAACATCAATGTATCTTTTCATGCATATATTTGTAACACCAAATTGTATTATTAGTATAAATATCAAATCTATAAATCTAATAATTAAATCATATCTTAATACCCATCTATTCTGTTCTGTTTTTCTCGCTTCATCTTTTCCGTTCATGTATGACAATGATATGCTCATCATTGCGACGAATTTTACGGCGAATTTATTGGTCACATAGTTTATCTTTTCAACAAGATGATAAAGTGGCTTCAAACATGCATTGTTCTGACATTTCATATAAGTTGTTCCCATCTCACAACATATAGTGTTTAGATATTGTCATACATTTACATATCTAAACAATCAAATTTACATCCATATCACAAAAAAATTTTAAACGTCACGCCATAAACATCACGAACATTGTATTTTTAAAAGTGAAATACACGTTTTCATTCATAGACTATAGGTTTATGACCCTAATGTGTGACAAATGTAAATATGAAACTACACTTGTGTTGCATAACAATATAGCATTGATTTGCAGTCGCAGCATCATACGAAAATTCAACACACACAAATAATAAAATGTAATGAAAGGTGACATGAGAATTTTTACATGAAAATACTCTTAAAGAGAAAAAAAAACAAAAAGTCAAAATAATCCACTACGTGTTTTTAAATACATGGACTCGTTATTCTCTCACGAGAGAGAGAGAGAAGAGGATTACAATATTTCACCAAAAATTGATAGTTTGACTACAACAATTGTAAGTTGTGGATGCACATGACTGGTGGTCAGCAACGACGGGCGACGACATGAGATGGTCCATTGCCGATCCAAAGCCTGCAATTATGATTCAACAACTTGATTCGGGATTGCTTAGACCCAAATTGTACCAATTTTAACATTATATGATTCATATTATCGGGACGATCAATTTGATTATAAACTTACTGTGAAAATTAGGTAGGTATGTATGTAAATTCCCCTTTATAAAATCAACCAAACACGCAAACCCTAAACTTTAAAAAAATCGAAGTTNCTACAACAATTGTAAGTTGTGGATGCACATGACTGGTGGTCAGCAACGACGGGCGACGACATGAGATGGTCCATTGCCGATCCAAAGCCTGCAATTATGATTCAACAACTTGATTCGGGATTGCTTAGACCCAAATTGTACCAATTTTAACATTATATGATTCATATTGTAGGGACGGTCAATTTGATTATGAACTTGCTGTGAGAATTAGGTGGGTATGTATGTAAATTCCCCTTTATAAAATCAACCAAACACGCAAACCCTAAACTTTAAAAAAATCGAAGTTNACCATTACCATATCTCTCCGCTCCATCCCCATCAATGTCAAACATAAATGAAGAGTTGGAGGAACAAGATGAACAAATAGGGTTTTTATCATGAAGAGGGGAGGAGGAAGAAGGAGAAGAGGCACCAAACCCTAAAAGCAAATCAATGAAAGCACCAACAATCAAGCCATGATTCCCTTTCCCATTTGCTCTCAGAAACCACACAAGCATTTGCTGCAGCCATTCCCAGTTCCTCTCTCCATGAGCTTCCACCATCTCCTCCATAGAAGCTCTGAAATCCCTGTAAGGGTTTGTGGACTCCTTCTCCACTGCCAGTCCTCCATGAAACCCTGCCGCCATTATCGAGTTGTTTTCGCTGTAGCACGGATCGAAGAATAGCCGGTCGGATCGAAGCCCGTCCAGCACAGCTTCTGCACAAGTCTTCTCTGTGGGTTGATCGGAGAAGGAGAAGGTCTCTGAAGCTTGATGTTGGGATGAGGTGGAGATGGGGAGGAGGGGTGAGGTTAGGAGTCTGAAAGAACTGGTTTTTGGTTTGGTGCAGGGAGGCCAGATGCATGGAGAAGAAGATGAGTAGGAGAAGAGAAGAGAGGAGAGAGACATGAGTTTCTTCCTTCCCATTGTTACTGTTTTTTGCTTCAAGTCTCCATGGGAGAAGAGAGGAGAAGAAGAGGGAAAAGACAGAGAGAGAGAGCTTGTAGGAGGGATGGACATGTGCGCAATAAATAGGGGTAGGATGCCTTTGGTGGGCATTCAATACACAAAGATGAAGGCTTTTCTTTATATACATCTTAATTTTTTGCAAGATAATGCTTTTGGATATTTTTTTATATTATTTTTAATATTTTATTTGTGAAATCTATTTATATTTATACAATACAAATCCTTAATGTTATATAAAAAAAATATCATTATCACTAACTTTTAAAAGTATAAAACATCTTTTGATGTATAGATTTATGACACCAAAATATTACAAATATAAAAATCAAACTTTAAATGTTGGATATATAAATAGGTAACAATTACCAAAAATCAAATGTCAATATCACTTATTTTTTTTTGTACATAACTTGCATCACTTGCAAAAATCAATATATGAATGATAGCATATACATATACATATAAAAATATACCTTTGTGTATCAATAAATGGCTTTTATGGACCAGGTTGGTTCGCTGAACTCATTTATCGAAGTGTGAACTAATTTGTCAAACTCATCATAGTCTTTTGTTTAAAACTCTATAAATAGATCTCGTACTGCAATAAATTAATTTTATATTTTTATTTTGTAACCCGATGAAGGTAGTAGGTATATTGAGACATATAAAAAGAGATATACATTATTTCATTCATATAAGATTTAGAGACTGTTTGGGGGTGGCAGTGCAGCGCAGTACCGCTGTTTTGTTTTTTTTGGTACAATGCGTATTGACAACTTTTTTTAAAAAGCTACCGGTAAAATCTGAGTTTTTCCATGATCCTAGCTAAGGTGTGGTGACAACTTTCTAGCTACGATATGACTTTTTTTTTTACAAAAAAATTGTAATAGTCACCGCAACCTTTTTAATATCAGATAATTTTTCATCAGCTTCATAACTACTTTTTAATCGACTGAAACTGCCTCAAACAAACCCTAAATACTCCATTGTTTCAATTTTTTTTTTGTTTTTAGGTTTGTTTAATTAAACGTAAATTAGAATCTAAATAAATAACAGAAAAAAACTAAATTTCAATTCAATACAGTGTCTGAATAAAATATTAGAAAGCAACTAAAATGAATGTAGAGAATCCGGAGAACAGGTTTGAGCATGAAGGGCCATATGCACAATAAAATAATAGTGATAGCATACTACACAATTGATATATATTAACATATATAACCCCCCTAAACTTTATATATATTTACATGCATTTCACTAAAAATTTTAACATCACATCAAAAACAATTAACATAAAAAATATCAACATCAATGTCTTTTTAGAAATGAAATACATCTTTTCGTGCATATATTTGTCGCACCAAATTGTATCATCAATATAAATATCAAATCTATAAATCTAATAATCAAATCATACCTTAATACCCATCTATTCTATTCTGTTTTTCTCGCTTCATCTTTTCCGTTTATGTATGACAACGATATGCTCATCATTGCGACGAATTTTACGGCGAATTGATGGGCCACATAGTTTATCTTTTCAACAAGATGGTAGGATGGGTTCAAACATGCATTGTTCCCTCTCACAACATATAGTGTTTAGATACTCATACATTTACATATCAAAACATTCAAATTTACATCCATATCACAAAAAATTTTAAACATCACGCCATAAATATCACTAACATTGTATTTTTAAAAGTGAAATACAATTTTTCATTCATAGACTATAGGTTTATGACAGCAACGTGTGATAAATGTAAATATGAAATTACACTTGTGTTGCATAACGATAGAGCATTGATTTGAAGTCGCAACATTGTACGAAAATTCAACACACATAAATAATAAAATGTAATGAAAGGTGATATGAAATTTTTTTCGTGAAAAATTTCTTAAAGAGAAAAAAAAAACAAAGAGTCAAAATAATCTAGTACGTGTTTTTAAATACATGGACTCGCTATTCTCTCACGAGAGAGAGAGAGAGAGAAGAGATTACAATATTTCACCAAAATTTGCGCTTGTCCCTACATTGTACTAAAAAAATATATAAGTTTTAGAAAAATCAGCGATAGTTTGACTACAACAATTGTAAGTTGTGGATGCACACGACTGGTGGTCGGCAACGACGGGCGACTACATGAGATGGTCAATTGCCGATCCAAAGCTTGCATTTATGCTGCAATAAGTTGATTCGGGATTGATTAGACCCAAATTGTACTAATTTTAACATCATAGGATTCATATTGTGGGATGATCAATTTAATTATAAACTTGCTGTGTAAATTCCCCTTTATAAAATCAACCAAACACCAAACCCTAAACTTTAAAAAAATCGAAGTTTGGATTAACGGCGGTGAGGCCGCCATCGAGCACAAGATTATGTCCGCTGACAAACCTCCCCTCATCGCTGCAGAGAAACAGGGCAGCCCTCGCCACATCCTCCGCCTTCAGTACAACCCCTCTCAGATTCCCCTTCTCCTCCATCACCGCCTCCACCTCCTCCTCCCCCATCCCCATAAATCCCGTCGCCATCGCCGTCGCCACCGTCGCCGCCGACAAGCAGTTCACCCGCACCCCGCGCCGCCCCAGCTCCGCCGCCGCGTTCCGGGTCAGGCCCACCACCCCGTGCTTGGAGGACGTGTATGCGTGCGAGGCCAGGCCGGCGGTGACGGCGGCAGTGCTCGCCATGGAGAGTATGGAGCCGGACCCCGCCGGGACCATCACACGTGCGGCGTGTTTCGTGCCGAGGAAAACGCCGAGGAGATTTATTGATAGCACGTGCAGGAAGTCCTCCTTTGTGTTGTCCGTTATCCTCGCTTTGCCCGCCCCCGTGATTCCTGCACTCAGGAGGAATATGTAAATATGTAATAATTAATTGGTATTTATGCAATTTGCTTCTCACCGGCGTTGTTGAACATGATGTCCAGCTGGCCGAAGTTGTCTACGGCATGGTCGACGGCACGGCGGATGTCGTCTTCGTCGGTGACGTCACAGCGGACGTAGGATGCCGTCTGTCCGAGCTCGGTGCAGACGGAGCTCCCCCGTTCGTCGTGAATGTCCGCAACCNATTAATTAAGAAATTAGAGACTAGTGAAGGAATTCTTACTTCTTCTCTAGAGCATGCATGTTGGATGAATTGATTTGCGTTTCAGACGTTGATGTGCAAGGGAAGGGGAAAGGAGCCATTTTTATAGGAGATGACGGACGTATGATTCATGTCGTCATTTATGTGTTTGGTTCTAATGAACCACACGAAAACTTATTAGGCCTGTTATATGAGGGATTATTGCGTACGGACACTGCATGCATCTCTTGATGCGGTGTTCGATCTTGGCCGTAGATCACGATGATCTTCGGTCAGGATTACTTCCGTTTTTGAAAAAAAAAAAAAAAAATTTTAAGTGGGGCCCACCGAAATACATTAGGACCGTAAATCAGGTGATTTACGCTCTGGATCGGACACCGCATGCAAGCTGCGTGCGGTGTCCGATCCGTATGGAATAATTTTTCCTGTTGTATAGACCGGTAGGCGATGATGTGGATCGCACCAGCTCACATGCACGAACATTAAATTTTCAGATCTGATGAATTAATAGTAGGAATCCGTACGTCTTTAATTAATCCCTTACATTTGAAAAATTGTTCCATACGGATCGGATACGGTGTCCGATCCGTACCGTAAATGACCTGATTTAAGGTTCTGATGTATTTCGGTGGGTCCCACCTAATTAAAAAAAACGAAAATAATCCCGATCAGGATCGGATACCGCATGCAGAGCCATCCATTTAAGAGATTTTCAGATATTTCCATAAATTTAGTTGCATCATCGGTTTCAAGGCACATGCAATAAGAAAAGATTTATTTTATAGAAATTTATCTAAACGGCACACAGTTTTTTTTGTATTTACACATGTAAACACCTAAATTTTGATGTTTACACTTATAACACTTTATTTTTATAAATTTATGCATAAAAATATGTATTTTAGGTCTTAAAAAAATAAAAAATAAAAATTTTGTGATATGCATGTCAATATCAATACATTTGGATATTGTATGTTCAGAGGATGATTTCATCCACGTTCGTTCGGAACGAACATCTGAAAATGACAGGCGTATTATTTTCTCTTAAAAACACGTAACTTCTGACGTTTGCACTCCAAGATTCTTTCTTTTTTTTTTTTTAAATATCTATAATTTATAGTTTGAATGCATGATATAATTCATGGATCACCAGCTCCACCATACAATATGTTAGTAATAAAATAAAAAATTAGGTGCCGTGTTTCATTCATATTAATGGATAATGATCTTTTAATATATAATTCTAATTGTTTAAAATCAAGTTGTTGAAATATTAGTTAAAACATGATACATATGTGGTGTATGTATGTATGTATATATATGAAATACTTAATCTTATATAATCGTTATTTAATAAGTAAAGAGAAACTATCAAGCAGCCGAAGTGGAACCGCACATTTCGTCACATGCAGAATGACGTCGGTACTTTCATCCTTTCAACGCCAAACTCAAGAGATGCAATTGCAAATGGAATTAGTTAGTAACACCTCGTTAATCAATATAATTTTAATATTTTTAAGTTTATCTGTTATTAATATAACATATAAAAAGTGTTAGGTATGGCTCCTATAGGATATATAAGGGATAGATGTTCGAGCGGAACGGAGCGAGCTAGTGAAGCGGAGCAAAAAAATCTAGCTAATCGGGTTAGTTTCGTTATGTGGGTTGAGGCATGAGGGGGCAACGGCCCGCGGTACGGTATAAGACTAATTTTATAATTATATATTATACCCTAGGGTTATATATATATATATCCTATTTGTAATCCTATGAATATATTTTGTACTCTTTCTGAACTGAAGAAAAGCCGCTGGCATATTTACCAAACCTCGTTAAATCTGTGTTTCAAAATTTAATATCGATTCTTGTTTATTTTGCCCAAAATTTCTCAAGAAAAAGTTAATTATCTTAAAATAAATCATTTTTTTTTCTAACCGGCCAAGTTTATTTTATTTTTTTCTTCTTAAACCAACCATGCTAAGAATAAATTTCTGAAAATAGTTATTATAATAATTATTTTTTCCCTTAATTAAAAAACCAAACGCATATCCATGAATTTAACTTAAATTCAACCAAACAATAATAATTAAAAAGGAAAAAAAAAAACAGAATCCCGCATTAAATCAAAGTTTTTCTTAGCATTCCGTTTCTACTTCGTCTCTGTTCCCCTTTTCCGTTATTTTTACGATGTAAATCCAAATTTAATAAATCCGACTGGGAGCGAGACACAACTCTTGCATCGCGGTGCCGACATGTTACATCCGGATTCATCAAATCCTATCTAATGTAATCTTAAATGCTTTGCAACCGCCACACTAGAGAAGAACTACGCATTCAAGCATATATACCATATAAATAATGCACTTAAGAAAACTAAGAACAAAAGGCTCCATTATTTTAGCTCCTTCAAAGTATAACANCAACCCCAAACTCAAAAGTCATGCAATTGCAAATGGAATTGGTTAGTAACACCCTGTTAATCAATATAATTTTAATATTTTTAAGTTTATATGTTATTAATATAATATATAAGTGTTTAGTATGGCTCATATACGATATATAAAAGTGAAACGGAGCAAGCCAGTGGAGCGGAACCAAAAAATCTATCCAATCAGGGGAGTTTGGTTACGTGGGTTGAGACGTGAGGGGGCAACACCCTTCAGTATAATATATAAATAATTTGATAATTATACATTGTACTCTAAGGTCATATATATACCCTTTTTGTAACCCTATGAATATACTTTCTACTCCTTTTTGAATTAAAGAAAAGCCGCCGGCTTATTTACCGAACCTCGTTAAATCTATGTTTCGAATTAATGTCGATTGTTGTTTTCTTTGCCCAATTTTCTCAACAAAAAGTTAATTATCTTAAAATAAATCTTTTTTTTTTCAATATAAATCCAAATTTAATAAATCCGACTGGGAGCGAGACACAACTCTTGCATCGCGGTGCCGATATGTTACATCCGGATTCATCAAATCCTATCTAATGTAATCTTGAATGCTTTGCAACCGCCACACTAGAGAAGAACTACGCATTCAAGCATATATGCCATATAAATACTGCACTTAAGAAAACTAAGAACAAAGGGCTCCATTATTTTAGCTCCTTCAAAGTATAATAAAGAGAGTTAACGGCAAGAGTACAGCCACCTTCGCCTCTCCCATAGAAAAGAAAAAAAAGGGAAGAAGAATTATATTTGGTCGTAAGCAATATATATATATATATATATATATATATGATTAAGNAGCCAGTGATTAAGATAAAATTAATTAAGAAATTAGAGACCAGCGAAGGAATTCTTACTTCTTCTCTAGAGCATGCATGTTGGATGAATTGATTTGTGTTTCAGATGGTGATGTGCAAGGAAAGGGGAAAGGGGCCATTTTTATAGGAGATGACCGGCGTAAGATGATGTAGATTGCATCGTATTATATAACATGTCTGAGGTGATATGACTCATGTCATCATTTATGTGTTTGGTTCTAATGAGCCAGACGAAAACATATTGTAGACGATGGTGTGGATCGCACCAGCTCATAATTGTTCAGATGCACGAACCGGTAAATTTTTGGATCTGATGAATTAATAATAGGAATCCGTATGTCTTTAATTAATCTCATCCATTTAAGAACTTTTCGGATATATCGATAAATTTAGTTGCATCATTGGTTTCAACGCACATGCAATAAGAAAAGATGTATTTTATAGAAATTTATCTAAATGGCACGCAGTCTTTTTTGTATTTACTCATGTAACACCTAAATTTTGATGTTTACACTCATGACACTTTGTTTTTATAAATTTATGTATAAGAATATGTATTTTAGGTCTTAAAAAAATAATACTAAAAAATTTTGTGATATACATGTCAATATCAATACATTTGGATACTGTATGTTCAGAGGATGATTTCATCCACACTCGTTCGAACATCTGAAAATGACGGACGTAATATTTTCTCTTAAAAACATGTAAGTTCTGACTTTTGCACTCCAAGATTCTTTGACTTTTTTTTTTTTTTAAATATCTATAACTTATAGTTTGAATGCATGATATAATTCATGGATCACCAGCTCCACCATCCTATATGTTAGTAATAAAATAAAAAATTAGGTGCCGTGTTTCATTCATATTAATGGATAATGATCTTTTAATATATAATTCTAATTGTTTAAAATGAAGTTGTTGAAATATTAGTTAAAACATGATGCATGTGGTGTGTATATATATATATATATAATGCTTAATGTTATGTAATTGTTATTTAATAAGTACAGAGAAACTTACCAGGCAGCCGAAGTGGAACCGCACATTTCGTCACATGCAGAATGGCGTCGGTAGTTTCATCCTTTCAACGCCAAACTCAAAGTCATGCAATTGCAAATGGAATTAGTTAGTGCACCCTGTTAATCAATATAATTTTAATATTTTTAAGTTTATCTGTTATTAATATAATATATAAAAAGTGTTTAGTATGGCTCATATACGGTATATAAGGGACAAATGTTAGAGTGGAACGGACCAAGTTAGTGGAGCGGAGCGAAAAAATCTATCCAATTAGGGAAGTTCCGTTACGTGGGTTGAGGCATGAGGGGGCAACGCCCCGCGATACAATATAAGGGTAATTTTATAATTATACATTATACTTTGGAGTCATATATATGCCCTATTTGTAATCCTATGAATATATTTTGTACTTCTTTTTTGAATTGAAGAAAAACCGCCGTCATATTTACCGAACCTCGTTAAATCTGTGTTTTGAATTTATGTCTATTCCTGTTTTCTTTGCCCAAATTTCTCAACAAAAAAATAATTATCTTAAAATAAATCATTTTTTTTCTAACCGGCCAAGTTTATTTTAATTTTTTCTTTGGCCATTTTATGAGGAAAAATATTTCTTAAACCACCTATGCTAAAAATAAATTTCTAAAAATGGTCATTATAATAATTATTTTTTTTCTTAATTAAAAAATAAATCCCCCATTAAATCCAAGTTTTTCTTAGCGTTCCGTCTCTGTTCCCCTTTTTCCGTTATTGTTATTTTTATGAAGTAGATCCAAATTTAATAAATCCGACTGGGAGCGAGAGACAACTCTTGCATCGCGGTAACGATATGTTACATCCGGATTCATCAAATCCTATCAAATGTAATCTTAAATGCTTTGCAACCGCCACACTAGAGAAGAACTACGCATTCAGGCATACATGCCATATAAATAATGCACTTAAGAAAACTAAGAACAAAAGGCTCCATTATTTTAGCTCCTTCAAAGTATAACAAAGAGAGTTGACGGCAAAAGTACAGCCACCTTCGCCCTCTCCCATGGAAAAGAAAAAAAAGGGAACAAGAATTATATTTGGTCGTAAGCAATATATATATATATATATATATATATATGATTAAGGCATGGGATGGAATACTTGTGGTTGGTTGGTTACTCAGCTGCTTTGCCTTTCAGGCGATTGCTTCCGCCAGGTGGGGAAGAGACTGCACCTCCCATTTCTAACAAGTAGCAGAGCAAGGAATCAACGTCGTCCCCAAATATGCTGTACCCTTCAATCACCTGCATGTAGCTGAACCCCATTGATAGAACTATTTCGACCGTGCTGCTTGGCCCGGACTCAACTGGCGCCTTCTCTCTTTTGTTGCCCGGATGCGCATTTCCTGCCCCCATACCAACATACAAAATTATTGATGCATAAAATCTATATTTTTTTGTGTTTGCACGTGTAAATGGATAGATTGTTATGATCATATTCATATAAAAATTATACTTGTAAGATTGCATTTGGGTCAGCTTGTGTTTATCCAAATAAAACGCTTATCTGGAAATGCAAACCGCAGGGTGTGTCCCGCTTTCCGCGTTTGGTGTAAAAAATCAACTGCGTTTTCGGATAAGCTGCTCAAACACAATTTCCAAATGGTGATGCAGCGTTTTCAAAAAGCCGCCAGAGCAGATAAGTTGCCCCAAACAGAACCTAAACATGCATGACACTCGAAGCCTATGTATTTGCATATCTAACAACAAAACCTCAATTTCAGGTAAATGCTAACGTACTTGTAGTAGAGGAAGAAGGTTCGGCTCTAGATGTGGAAGTTTCTCGTGAGGAAGGAAGTTGTCTGGACTTGTCTTGGCCGAGATATTCAGCTCGGGAGGCCTCCATGACCATGCGCTCTATTTCTTTCTCTGTTAGCTCCAGGTCCGAGTAAAAACGTCCCTCGGCTAGAAGTGCCTGCCCGTGGAATAAAAGCATTATAATTTTATAGGAATTACTATCTTTTGCAAGGATCCCCNTGTGTAAATGGATAGATTGTGTATGATCATATTCATATAAAAATTATACTTGCAAGATTCAAGGTGCATTTGGGTCAGCTTGTGTTTATCCAAATAAAACGCTTATCTGGAAATGCGAACCGCAGGGTGTGACCCGCTTTCCGCGTTTGGTGTAAGAAATCAACTGCATTTTCGGATAAGTTGCTCAAACACAATTTCCAAATGGTGATGCAGCGTTTTCAAAAAGCCGCCAGAGCAAATAGGTTGCCCCAAACAGAGCCTAAACATGCATGACACTCGAAGCCTATGTATTTGCATATCTAACAACAAAACCTCAATTTTAGGTAAATGCTAACGTACTTGTAGTAGAGGAAGATGGTTCGGCTCTAGATGTGGAAGTTTCTCGTGAGGAAGGAAGTTGTCGGGACTTGTCTTGGCCGAGATATTCAGCTCGGGAGGCCTCCATGACCATGCGCTCTATTTCTTTCTCTGTTAGCTCCACGTCCGAGTAAAAACGTCCCTCAGCTAGAAGTGCCTGCCCGTGGAATAAAAGCATTATAATTTTATAGGAATTACTATCTTTTGCAAGGATCCCCATGGATTAAATGATGATGGATTAATATGAAAAGAATTTCAATATATTTTTTTCACTTCACCCAACTGAAAAAGAACACTTGAGCACATTCCTTTCCACTCTAATGGAAGAGGGTAACCATTTTAGTCCCATGCTTACAAAAGCTTCAATTTAATCCCCAAAATTTTATAAAATGTGCTGCAAAAATCCCCAAACTCTTTACAAGGAGGATTATTCAGCCCACATTAAAAAGATCTGGAGGCTAATTAAATAAACATTCCTATAGACTCTGAGATTAAAATGGTAACATATAAATAAACAGGGACCAATTTTGACATTTTACTTGGATAGGATATATAANTCTATAGACTCTGAGATTAAAATGGTAACATATAAATAAACAGGGACAAATTTTGACATTTTACTTGGATAGGATATATAAGCTTCACATGCATATGGCATTACCAAGTAAAATATGGCATGATATTAATTAAAAAAAAAAAGGAAAATACTGCATGGCAGGTAGAGAAAACTATTCGCACTTACATTGTTAATCTGCTGGTCTTGTTGGGCCTTGATAGCAGCCTTCACCCGGTCCTTATCAACATTCGCCTAACGAACAANAAATGCATATGGCATTACCAAGTAAAATATGGCATGATATTAATTAAAAAAAAAGGAAAATACTGCATGGCAGGTAGAGAAAACTATTCGCACTTACATTGTCAATCTGCTGGTCTTGTTGGGCCTTGATAGCAGCCTTCACCCGGTCCTTATCAACATTCGCCTAACGAACAACAATGCAAATCAACTAAAAGGCGAATTACCAATATAGGAACAAAAACCCGGAGGAACCCTTAACAACTATTTTGCTCCATATTTATTTTTCTAATAATTATGAAACTAAGGTTGATGTTTAGTAAAGTTAATTCTCTTACTAGGTAAAACTTATCTTTTTTTTTTTTTTTTAGCATAACACTCACATTATTACATACTCAAGGACAAAGCNTATAGGAAAAAAAACCTGGAGGAACCCTTAACAACTATTTTGCTCCATATTTATTTTTCTAATAATTATGGAACTAAGGTTGATGTTTAGTAAAGTTAATTCTCTTACAAGGTAAAACTTATCTTTTTTTTTTTTTTTAGCATAACACTCACATTATTACATACTCAAGGACAAAGCAGCGAGAGAAAAAAAGGACAAGCCATCAAAAGGAGGAAATAATTTGGCACTGGCTCGGACCAAATGCAAGGAACAACAATTTCACATCACTGAAAAAAATTTAAATAAAAAAATTATGGGAGATTTACATACATACAACATAATTCATTTGGNCG
Organism: Phalaenopsis hybrid cultivar; assembly: GCA_002079205.1. Classification (NCBI taxonomy): domain Eukaryota; kingdom Viridiplantae; phylum Streptophyta; class Magnoliopsida; order Asparagales; family Orchidaceae; genus Phalaenopsis; species Phalaenopsis hybrid cultivar. Next base: position 359,317 of record JXCR01145893.1, read on the forward strand.
CACTGGCTCGGACCAAATGCAAGGAACAACAATTTCACATCACTGAAAAAAAATTAAATAAAAAAATTATGGGAGATTACATACATACAACATAATTCATTTGGTATTTGCATATCTAACACCTAAAGTTTGATATTTATATTTATAATATTTTGGTGTCATGAATTTATGCATAAAAAAGGTGTACTTCAATTTTAAAAAAGTTAACAGCTGTGGTCTTTTGATGTGATATTGACTACTACAGTATTATGCATGTAAATATGAAAGTTTAGGTTTCAAATATGTAAATACATAAATGTTGTATGCAGATAAATGCTCAAGGGCTCACCTCCCGAAGGCAGCTAAATCCAAGTCCAGCCCCAATAGTCAATCTGCGGGGATCAACAAGNGTATTTTTTTTTTGTGTTTGCATGTGTAAATGGATAGATTGTGTATGATCATATTCATATAAATATTATACTTGCAAGATTCAAGGTGCGTTTGGGTCAGCTTGTGCTTATCCAAATAAACCGCTTATCTAGAAATGCGGACCGCGGGGTGCGACCCGCTTTCCGCGTTTGGTGTAAAAAATCAACTGCGTTTTCAGATAAGCTGCTCAAACACAGTTTTCAAATAGTGATGCAGCGTTTTCAAAAAGCCGCCAGAGCAGATGGTGATGCAGTGTTGCCCCAAACAAAGCCTTACATGCATGACACTCGAATCCTATGTATTTGCATATCTAAGGACTAAACCTCAATTTTAGGTAAATGCCAACGTACTTGTAGTAGAGGAAGATGGTTCGGCTCTAGATGTGGAAGTTTCTCGTGAGGAAGGAAGTTGTCGGGACTTGTCTTGGCCGAGATATTCAGCTCGGGAGGCCTCCATGACCATGCGCTCTATTTCTTTCTCTGTTAGCTCCAGGTCCGAATAAAAACGTCCCTCAGCTAAAAGTGCCTGCTCGTGGAATAAAAGCATTATAATTTTATAGGAATTACTATCTTTTGCAAGGATCCCCATGGATTAAATGATGATGGATTAATATGAAAAGAATTTCAATATATTTTTTTCACTTCACCCAACTGAAAAAGAGCACTTGAGCACATTCCTTTCCACTCTAATGGAAGAGGGTAACCATTTTAGTCCCATGCTTATAAAAGCTTCAATTTAATCCCCATAATTTTATAAAATGTGCTGAAAAAACCCCCAAACTCTTTACAAGGAGGATTATTCAGCCCATATTAAAAAGATCTGGAGATTAATTAAATAAACATTTCTATAGAATCTGAGATTAAAATGGTAACATATAAATAAACAGGGACCAATTTTGACATTTTACTTGGATAGGATATATAAGCTTCACATGCATATGGCATAACCAAGTAAAATATGGCATGATATTAATTTAAAAAAAAAAGAAAATACTGCATGGCAGGTAGAGAAAACTATTTGCACTTACATTGTCAATCTGCTGGTCTTGTTGGGCCTTGATAGCAGCCTTCACCCGGTCCTTATCAACATTCGCCTAACGAACAAAAATGCAAATCAACTGAAAGGCGCATTACCGATATAGGAAAAAAAAAACCTGGAGGAACCCTTAACAACCATTTTGCTCCGTATTTATTTTTCTAATAACTATGGAACTAAGGTTGATGATTAGTAAAGTTAATTCTCTTACTAGGTAAAACTTATCTTTTTTTTTTTTTGTAGCATAACACTCACATTATTACATAATCAAGGAAAAAACAGCGAGAGAAAAAAAGGACAAGCAATCAAAAGGAGGAAATAATTTTGCACTGGCTCGGATCAAATGCAAGGAACAACAAATTCACATCACTGAAAAAAATTTAAATAAAAAAATTATGGGAGATTTACATACATACAACATAATTCATTTGGTATTTAAACATTTAACACCTAAAGTTTGATATTTATATTTATAATATTTTGTCATGAATTTATGCATAAAAAAAGTGTACTTCAATTTTAAAAAGTTAACAGCTGTGGTATTTTGATTTGATATTGAAGACTACAGTATTATGCATGTAAATATGAAAGTTTAGGTTTCAAATATGTAAATACATAAGAATTATGTTGTATGCATATAAATGTTCAAGGGCTCACCTCCCGAAGGCAGCTAAATCCAAGTCCAGCCCCAATAGTCAATCTGCGGGGATCAACAAGCGAATTGTAATGATTTCCATGGTGGTAACTTAACCTGATTGGCGGTGTGTCTGTGCCATAGCTTCCATGGAAGNGTATATTATAAAAATAATGTAATTATGACACCTGATACTAGTAATACAAAAGCACTGCATAATCAAGTTAACAAATCCCATGAGTGACAGGAGTAGAGAGCTAAGGAATTTTGATTAATTGTTATAATTTCTTTTTTTTTAATCTATGGATGTTGCTATATTGGAATTTGGACGATAGCGGTAAGAGAGAAATTTATTATGCAAAACTTAGTGTTGTCTTACTTTGCTTTGATATATTGTGTTACTTCTATGAAAAATTTGATGTTACTCTGCATTACACATCTACTATACATAACTTGTTATGTGATATTTTACAACTAACGTAAATTGTCATTTATTATTTAATGCTATGTAAATATGTTAATACATTTTTTTCTTTAGTATATTTTTAAGATATGTATTAATATATTAATACTAACATTCGTTTTGACTCTACATCATTTTCTTATGAAACTTGCGTCTCAAAACGCCTTAAGATTTATGCATCTTCTCACNTCTTCAATTATCTTCAACCAATATAACTCAAACTATTCTACCATAAAATCAGACTCTAAATTATTTTTCCTAATTCTATCACACATCCTTAGCATTCTCATTTGACACAATTAATTTAAATTTCAATGATATCTTTACCGTCAAACACTCAAATACATACAACATCAATGGTAATGGGGTTTTATAAACTTTACATCACATGAGGATGGTAAACGGGCATCTACGAGATGATTATTCAGAGTTCTAATTTACATCTAAGCAAACAACATATATCTAAGCAAACAACATATTAATTCCCAAAATGCAGTGACTGAGATTATGTGTGATGATCTAACTCAATATGATGCAAATATGAAGGTTTATACTCATTGTACATGCAATATATAAGCATCGGGATAAGAACATTGACATTTTGAGTTTGGATGTTGTCTTAGTTATCATATTTTCTATTTTATTATTTATTTTTTATGTAAAAGAGTATTATGGTGGTGCCTATAAGAATGGAACATGTTCGTAATTGTTTCGATTCATTGATTGGTTTGGTTCAAT
>JXCR01145893.1:363152-390346 GCA_002079205.1 Phalaenopsis hybrid cultivar
AAAAAAAAAAAAAAAAACTCATATTTATTTAAAAAAATTCCTCAACCTATTTTTACTTATCAAAAATTGCCCTTGAAAGGACCCCACCCATACGGACTAAAAATCCAACCAATCATAACAAACTTGCCAGATGATGATTTGCCAAGGCTCCCCACAAATGCTATACAAATCTGCAATCCTTCATCCATCAAGCTGCAAGGCTTTTACTATTTTATATACAAATCCCACGAAATCTGCAAGCATCCCGAAACCAGAAGGTCTCCGAAGTAGACATGAAGAAATGTGAGATGCTTTGCATTTAGGGATGTAGTCAAGTCTATTCAACCCTTAATAAAGCTTAACGATGTATTAAATTGTGGCTCAAACTCAAGTTCAAGTCTCAAGCTCAACTCAATCAAATTCACTAAACAAAACAACCCTCATCTTACATTGTCTGGCCATCTTCTCAGAAGAAAATAAAAAAAAATATTATTTTTTGAAGTAGAACTATAATTTGAATAGAATAAATTTATGATAAGGTTTCCCAAACTGATGTATTCTAGATAGATATTAATTGGCTCCCATGATTCTACAAATTGGAGGCTTTATTACTGTACCTTCAAACAAAAATCAGACTTCCACAATCAGTTCTTTTTTTTAAGTAATCATTGGTATCCCCCTCTCCCCATATCTGCTCGTTTACCAAACTAACAAGAATTAACAGCTTCTTGTTTCCAAATTCATGTTCTATATATTGAGCAATCATCGATCACCTCAAGTACAAGAAAGGAAAAATGATCTTCCTCGTTGTTTTGTTGGTAACAGTGAATATAATCATGATGCAAGTCAAAAATTAAGAAAACTCCATTATCCTTCTGTTGACCTCATTTTTTAGGTCATTTCTTTTTCCTTAGGGTCTTAGGATCTAGCTCTAGGAGTTCCTATGGATCGTCCTAGAAAACTAGAATTGAGACCCACCCTTTTAGAAATTCCAGCAACTTCCTATTTTTCTTTGATGTCTAACATTTATGCACAAGACCATCGTTTTATGAACGAGCGGTTATGTGCTATTTTGTGAAAACTCAAGGGAAAAGTTTCTAATATGACTCTAAGCCTTAAGGAAAAGTTCGTCACGACTTTTTATCACATACACACACCAAATGCATAAAATTCACTGAATTGCACGAAATCGGACTTCCATTAAGCCTAAAGAACGGGTGAAAATGTGAACTTCTCTGGATGACCTCCGACGACAAAATGGACTGCGCCAACGCGTCCGGGATACCAATTTTAGTAGGAAAGGACACCCATATTACCATATTTTTTACACGAGAAAATTGACACGCAAATCGATGAATTCGTCAAAACGACCTTTGACGACAAAATGAACTGCGCCGGTGCGTCCAGAATGTCGAAATTATCTAGGGGGGACACCGATTTTTCTTAGGCGCCGCAGATGAATAAATTGCACAAAAATTGATATATATATATATATATATATATATATATATATAGATATATATATAANAGAAAGCGGCACGGTCAGCCGCCTCATTTTTTGCCATTTGAAAAAGGTGTTTTGCCTGCGTTCAAAATGAGGCGGCACGTCGTAATATTGGTTTCACGCCACTTTCCACAGCATGTGTTCCACGTTTTTATGTTGGCTATTACTCAAGAGCCCTCTATCCACTCCGCCCTACTCGAGCTTGCTTCTTTGCGCGCAAAGGCGAGGGATCCCGATCAAGATACTTTCAATCTTCATATCTCCCCTCTTTGCTCAGATCTCTCTAAAGGTACCTTTAATCTCTGCCCTAAACTTTGTGGGTTGGTTCATGGTTTGATTTCTGCCATGGAAGAGGCATCGGTTTGGATCTCTCTCCCATAATTTGTTGTTGTTTTCTCTGTAGGATTTTAGTGTCTATGCACGATGATAATGTTTCTTTCGTGGGTATTTTGATAACTATGCATTTCAATAGTATATTGGGTGGTTTGCATTTCTATGGGGATTTGATACGGGGAGATTGTTGTTCTTTGTGGGGGTTCNTCCTAACTCGAGCTTGCTTCTTTGCGCGCAAAGGCGAGGGATCCTGATCAAGATACTTTCAATCTTCATTCTTCTCATCTCCCCTCTTTGCTCATATCTCTCTAAAGGTACCTTTAATCTCTGCCCTAAACTTTGTGGGCTAGTTCCTGCCATTTTTTTAAATCTCAAAATTTTGATCGTCTCTGGGATTTATGTTAGCTATAACCCTTAACATGGGTATTTCATGGTTTGATTTCTGCCATGGAAGAGGCATCGGTTTGGATCTCTCTCCCATAATTTGTTGTTGTTTTCTCTGTAGGATTTTAGTGTCTATGTACGATGATAATGTTTTTTTCGTGGGTATTTTGATAACTATGCATTTGAATAGTATATTGGGTGGTTTGCATTTCTATGGGGATTTGATACGGGGAGATTGTTGTTCTTTGTGGGGGTTCAATCTATCTGNTCTCTTTTGTGAGTCACGCCCCGTCCTTTGTTCGCGAGACCGACCAAGTAGCCCTCTTCCTCGCGAAGCTTCGGCCGAGGTCCCCTCCTCGTACGCTTGCCGCCCTGCGAAAAGTTTCCACGCTATGCCACGCTCCTCTGCGACAAAGCTCAGCCTCTGTCGTCCTCTCCTCACGCGAGATTTGTCGTTTATCTTGGCTCGGCTCACCGCCCAGGTGAGCGATGGTATTCTTCCTCCTCCCTCTTTTGCTATAAAAACCCCATTTTGAGGAGTTCCTAGGGCTAGCCGAATTTTATTTTGAGTGGGGAAGGTGCTGCCATTTTTTTGTCTCGATTCTTCAGTGTGTGTATTTGAGGCGTAAAGAAGGCATTGTTTTCTCTTGGGGCAAAGCTTGAAGGAATGTTGGCCGAAAATTGAAAGGGAAAGTGGAAACTGCTGCCATTTTCCTTTTTTTTTTTTTGGATTCCCTGGTTGTTTCTTCTTAAGTGGCTTGGTATTCTTGAGTGTTGTTCTTTTCTCGTTCTTCTCTTGAAAAAAAATTCAAGCAATGTATCCCTTCCTCCCTTAGCTATTCATTACTATGGGTTGTTGACTTGGTTGCTTGTTCTAGCTTCAATGTTTCTTAAAAAAAAAAAAAAGAAGGATGTTTGGTGAAACTTGTAGCTTGCACACAGAATGGTAGTTGGGAGTCCTCCTTTTGCTCCATACTTGAATGATTTTCTAAGCATGCTTAAGAGAAAATATTTGGAGCTTCTCTTTATTATTAGTTTCGCTGATTTTGGAGATCACATGTTCAAATGCTTGTTGAATTCACATTTTTAATGGTTTGAAAAAAAATATTATGGAGCTCTTTTTTGCTTTTCATCATGCGGATTTTGAGAGAAATGTTTAGGAACTCCTCGTGATTCTTTTTGGTTGGTTTGGAAAAGATATCGTTTTGCGCATGATTGGTAAAGATGAAAGAAAGTGCAATTAGCACCTATTCATGTAGTAAAGAAAAAGGGATTCCCTTTTTTTTTATTTTTGAACTTGGACTTTCATGTAGATACATTTGGGCTTAAGTTTCATGTTCTTACTACTCCCCTTTTTGCTGCAATATGTGTTGGAAATTGTTTTGTGAGATAAAACATGTGTTTGGGAGCCAATTTCATGTTCTTATTACTTCCCCTTTTTTTTTGCTGCAATATGTGTTGGAAATTGTTTTGTGAGATAAAACATGTGTTTGAGGGCTCATGTCATGTTCATATTACTCACCCTTTTGTTGGAATACATGTTGAAAATGTTTTATATGTTAGAAAAATTATGTTTGGGGCTCATATTTTGCTTCTCTTGCTGCCCCTTGTTGAAATATATGCTGGAAGTTATTTTTAAATGCTGAAAATTATATTTGGGGCTCACATTTTGCTTCTCTTGCTGCCCCTTGTTGAAATATATCCTGGAAGTTATCTTTAAATGCTGGAAATTACACTTGGGGTTCACATTTTGCTTCTCTTGCTGCCCTTTGTTGAAATATACGTTGGAAATTGCTTTTAAGAGTTGGAAATTATGTTTGAGGCTAGGTTGGCCATGTTCTTGGGCTCAGTTTGAGCTCATTTTAGTGATTTATGTTAGCTGAAATACTTTACTGTTTCGTTTCTTTTTTTTTTTTGCTGGATTTGGTTTGTCCCTCGTGATGGACTCGATTTGCCCAATTTCTTGGGCACGATTTGGCGGTTGTTTTTGTTCCCTCCCTGGTTTTACATGTGAGCTTGTTTGAGAATTTATTTGGGGTGGATTGGGTGGTTGTTTTGCTCTTCTCCCTAATTCTATCTGTGGGCTTATTTGTGAGTTTGTTTGAAGCTAGTTTGGTGGTTGTTTTGCTTCATTTCCAGGCCTTAGCTGTGAGCTAGTTTAGGGCTTAAGTAAATCATTGTTTGAGGCTAGTTTGGTAGCTGTTTTGCTTCTTTTCCAGGTTTTAGCCGTGAGCCTCAATTGGTGGATGTTGTTCTCTTTTGTTGCCTGCTACTCTTGACCACTGTATGTTATGATCGATGTTGGGATTGGCTGGAATTTGGTTTATTCCTTATTTTAGCCTGGTCATGGGCTTCCCCTATGGTTCTTTTATGATTGATTCAAGCTTAAATAACAATGAGTTGATACCTATTGTGTTGACTTTGGGTATTGTTTGGTGTTGTGCCTTTGGAGCCTTCCTTTTGGCCCTTACCTGTGAATCTGTTATGATATTGGAGTCTTATTCGAGAGCGTTCTTTTTTTTTACACAATGTTGGATTTATATCTCATTATAAATTTTTTATGGAGATTGGGATTAATTATTTTTGACATCAGTATGTTTTTCTAGAAGTCTAGGAAATTATTTCTTCCATTAATTTGTCTCTTCTTTTATGAAATGTGAAAGGGTTTGTACAACTTCATTTAAAAAAAAGATAGGGTTGATGTAAAATTGAATTTACAAAGGGGGTTTGGAAATTCATGAAAATGCCACGCGTTGATAAAAAAGTGAGAAAATGATATCTTTCTAAGATTGATTCAAAGCTCTTAAACCTTCATTTTGAGATTAATATCAAATTTGATTTATAAAAGGGTTTGGAAATCCATAAAATTGCCACTTGGAAAGGATATCCTTCTCGGGATTGATCCAATTATTTTCTTTTTGACGAATTTAATCATTTTAGACCGATACATTCATGATTTTACTTTAAACTTCATTGATTTGACTTGGTTTTAAAAATGGATCGGTCTCGTTTTCATTTATTTTATTTTATTTTATTTTTTTTAACGGTCAAGTAAAAAATGAGAATTTCCGATTTAATTATATTCACAAATAATTCACAGTCTTAAGGAAAATATGAGGGAAAGAGAAAGGGAGAGAATTAAAAATAAGATTTGGATTTTCGATGTGATAAAACCTAAAGGGGAATAGAATAGCGAACCATCTACCGTTCATTTTTGCATATGAAAAGTAAAATTGTAAATTGGAAGAATAGTTAGGGGTTGGAAGAAAATGAGAGCTTAGATAAACAATTAGGGACATGAATTGGAAATATTAGTAGACCTGCACTTAGATCCTTTAAGCTTTGAATAAACATAAATTCAATTGTTCTAACTAGGTTTGAAGCACACTTCACAACTCTTTTGTCAAAGCTATAGGTTTACCTTTTAGGTTTTAGGAGTCTGATGATGAGCTAAGCTTAATCTAAAGATGTTTGAGGCTTAGTTGAAAGGACACTTAACTGAGGTTAGACACTTTAGAACCACTTCAGGCGCAAACCAAAGTGTAGGCTTCCTAAGTCTTAGGAGCACACCTTGAGAGAGAGTTTATCATCATAATGTTCAAATGATCTTAAGAAACCAGACATCTGACCTTAGTTCATGAGATAACTAGGATATTAGGCACGATGGTGCACTAGGTTGTGATTCATGACTGATTTAATTGGATCAAATAATGAAATTCTTACCCTAATTTGACCAAAACTGAAACCCAATGCTCCGGGATTTGAGTTTGTCTTACACTCAAATCCTCCTGGCAATTAGGGACATTCCAATATCACATATAAATTTCTTATTATTGATCATTTATAGGTGGTATTGTATTTCATTTTATTTGTTTATCTTTTTCCTACGATTTACATGTTTCTGTTAAGTCCTTTTTCAGGTCATACTTTCCTCTTTTACACAGCGCATAATAGCTAAACTTAAAGGAGCAATGAACCTCTCAGGTGTACATATTTAATTTATATTACAGTATTTTATTTTCCCAACAAGTTATATTGTCTTTCCTATTTTCCGTACAGTACATTGTTACTTTTCTTTCACACTGCATGCTTAGTTACTTTAATACGCTATGCTTTAGTATAGAAAAACCTAATGGTTAGGTGCATTTTCAAAACGAAAATTAAACCAGGAGGTGCTACTATGAAGAGTTTGGAGCAAATATCGTGGACAGCACGACGAGGAATAACTTCAAGGTGGACCTGCAACAACAAAACACATTCACATCACCTATCACTTTTTTAGTTTAAATAACAACTTATAGGATCACTCTTTAGGTTTTTTGTACAACTCTGTTGTACAATTATAAGTCCTAACATTTTAGGATTCTGAAGTTATCGTGCGGTACGGTGTAAATCCTCCTGTCTTTTTAGGTTATTTGCACAGTCCGATATTGTGCAAACATAAGTCCTAAGTCCTAAATAATTTACAGGATTGGATATTAAATTACATCTTTTTCAAAAGAAATAAAGCCAAATAATAGGATAGTTGGGATATTTCCGAGGTTTCTCCTGGATCTGTGATATCCCCTACTTTTCTTTCCTTTGGATTCTTTAAATAATTATTCCTATTTTGAGCCATTCCCATTTGATTTTCCCCATGTTCAATCGTGAAAACTTAAACTTTGAAATCTTGAAAGAAAAACCACCTGATCTTAATCGAGAGTTTTTTTAAGTGATTTCGATCATTTAAGATGTAATTAACTATAGGGGCTTGCCTCTATAGGGAACCAGGAGCCCATATAAAATAAACCCTATCTATTTTTTATGTTAGGTAGGAAAACTTGTTGACCTTTTTATAAAAATATTTCGCAGACTAACACGGATGTCACAAATTTTATTAGTTTAGGTGATTGAACTCTTATTACAAGTGACATATTTATTCTTCGAGATAAGTGTATTACTTGTAATATTGTATTCAATCATTTAAACTTTTTAAAATGTTAGACCCGTTTGGTCTCACCTATTTTAAAATTAAAATGTTACTTTTAAAAATAAAAAATGTTATATTCATATTTAAATTATTTTCAAAATCACAAAATCATCACTTTTTTAAATCACGAAGTAAAAACAAAAACGGCCGACACCTTCAAGTTAACCCTTAAGTCCTAATAATGTGCCCTAAATATTTTCTACTAATTCCAAAGTTTTCTATACCCCAATTTTAGATTAAATTAGTCCATCTTCAATTATCTTCAACCAATATCACTCAAACTATTCTACCATAAAATCCAACTCTAAATTATTTTTCCTAATTTTATCACACATCCTTAGCATTCTCATCTGACACAATTAATTTAAATTTCAATGATATCTTTACTGTCAAACACTCAAATACATACAGCATCAATAGTAATGGGGTTTAATAAACTTTACATCACATGAGGATGGTAAACGGGCATATACGAGATGATTATTCAGAGTTCTAATTTACATCTAAGCAAACAACATATTAATTCCCAAAATGCACTGACTAAGATTATGCGTGAAAGATCTAACTCAATATGATGCAAATATGAAGGTTTATACTCATTGTACATGCAAAATATAAGCATCGGGATAAGAACATTGACATTTTGAGTTTGGATGTTGTCTTAGTTATCATATTTTCTATTTTATTATTTATTTTTTATGTAAAAGAGTATTATGGTGGTGCCTATAAGAATGGAACATGTTCGTAATTGTTTCGATTCATTGATTGGTTTGGTTCAATGGTTTCAAAGCCTACGTTCAACACGTTCAGCTCCTTGCTTTTGTACAGCCACTACTTTGGCAGGTTCTATCATTGGGAGACTCATTTCAATTGCCACTAATTATTGTAGAATAGCCACTGATTCCATTATTTGATTGATGATGAGAGACACATTTCAACACAAACCCAACATAATTATAAAAAAATAGACAAAACATGCCATGAATTAAATTTTATTTTATTATATATTATAAATATAAAAAATGTAATTATGACACCTGATACTAGTAATATCTATCAAAAGCACTGCATAATAAAGTATAACATCATATACTAGCACAAAAAGCATAATAACAAGAGATGGAAAACTATTACTGTTAATTTAAATTAAATTTCAAAATTTTATAATGTCTACTACTTTCAGTTGTCAATAACACACCAAAATTAGCATTCGCCAATCATTACATAAGCTAAAATCAACATTGTTTATAAGCTATAAAAAATCCTAAAAAGAGTGGCCAATATCGTTCTAAAAATAAACAAACAACATCATAAAATCTTGTTATTAAAAATTAGCACGGATTTTTTTTTATGAAACCTATAATAACACAATAAAATCCTAAAATATAATAATTAAACAACATTAAAAGAACAAAAATTAAAAAAACCCATAAATTTAAAATTAAGGTTAAAAGGGAAAGTTAAAGGCTTAGAGCCATTAGCATTCAACTCTAATACCTAATTAGAGTAATAAGAGCAAACTAAAGGCATTTGCAGAAATCGTGCAGAAATCAATAGTNTGAAACCTATAATAACACAATAAAATCCTAAAATATAATAATTAAACAACATTAAAAGAACAAAANATGAAACCTATAATAACACAATAAAATCCTAAAATATAATAATTAAACAACATTAAAAGAACAAAAATTAAAAAAAAAACCATAAATTTAAAATTAAGGTTAAAAGGGAAAGTTAAAGGCTTAGAGCCATTAGCATTTAACTCTAATACCTAATTAGAGTAATAAGAGCAAACTAAAGGCATTTGCAGAAATCGTGCAGAAATCAATAGTAGGAACTAAAAATTGCACCAATTGCAAGGAATAACTAACCTTAGCTGATTTGAGAAACATGTGAAAGGTTACAATAACTNGTGCAGAAATCAATAGCAGGAACAAAAAATTGCACCAATTGCAAGGAATAACTAACCTTAGCTGATTTGAGAAACATGTGAAAGGTTACAATAACTAGCGACAAATTTAATAACACGGACAAGATAAATGCCTTATTAGAACAAAAAAATATAAGAGTAATACATAGCATGATTAAAAATTGAGCGAATATGATGACTGAGAGCAATACTAGTAATACAAGAAGAAAGGCAACCGTACCGGCTTATGTGAGCAAAAACCAGACAATATTGAGATCAAAGGAGTGATTGATAGAAAAAGATGCTGCGCTACAACTACGAAGAAAATGCTCATGAGAGAAGCTTACAGCAAAAACAAATTGGGCACAAAATAAACACGCAATAATTTAAAAAACCCTCAACACTGTCCCATACATGTTTCCCTATGTTGGTCATGCACAGCCTTTCTTCGACCCAAGTTCGAGACTAACTGCCTGTTTAGCGGAGCTGCGAGAAAGCGGCGCGGTCAGCCGCCTCATTTTTTGCCATTTGAAAAAGGTGCTTTGCCTGCGTTCAACATGAGGCGGCACGTCGTAATATTGGTTTCATGCCACTTTCCACAGTATGTGTTCCACGTTTTTATGTTGGCTATTACTCAAGAGCCCTCTACTTACTATCACTTGCGTCATTCCACTCCGCCCTAACTCGAGCTTCTTTGTGCGCAAAGGCGAGGGATCCCGATCAAGATACTTTCAATCTTCCTTCTTCTTATCTCCCCTCTTTGCTCAGATCTCTCTAAAGGTACCTTTAATCTCTGTCTAAACTTTGTGGGCTGGTTCATGCCATTTTTTTAAATCTCAAAATTTTGATTCTCTGGGATTTATGTTAGCTATAACCCTCAACATGGGTATTTCATGGTTTGATTTCTGCCAAGGCAGAGGCATCGGTTTGGATCTCTCTTCCATAATTTATTGTTGTTTTCTCTGAAGGATTTTAGTGTCTATGCACGATGACGATATTTCTTTCATGGGTATTTTGATAACTATGCATTTGAATAGTATATTGGGTGGTTTGCATTTCTATGGGGATTTGATACGGGGAGATTGTTGTTCTTTGTGGGGGTTCAATCTATCTGTTGGGAATTTGTCAGGATTTAATATATATTCATTTGAGTACTAAATTATGGTGGTTGTGTTCGTGCATATTTTGATGTCTTTGTGGGGGTTCGATCTCTCTTATTTTGATTCTTATGTTTAGCAAATTGATTTTTGAGAAATGCTACCTGTCGTATTCGCGAATTGATGGTAGTTGTCATATGAAAGTTACATGGGGATTTACACACAAACCAAGCACACAGTTCTTATGTGTTTACATCAATATGGAAGTACGTAGATTGATTGGTGTAATGTATTTGTGCTTATTTTCCGTTTGAGGAGTGATTTACCTATATTGCTTATATGGTAACAGTCATTTTAATGTAATTTTACCGATATGAATTCTAAATGCTTATAAAGCTCAATTTTTTTGGTGAGATGTTTCATAAATTTATTAGATTTTGTTTGCAACATATGTAAATAGGCTTATTGGATGATTGGATTAAATGGGATTCGTGTAAGATTGTTGGATATGTGGGGTTGGTGTTAGTGGGATATGTGGGGTTGGTGTATGCATGTTGTATGAAATTATGCTAAATGTTTAAGAAAATTTACAAACATAGCACACAATTTCTATGTGCTTACATTCATGGCAAATATATGCATAAATATGAAAGTTTAGATAAGATGGTATTTGTATTTGTGCGTATCTTACTGATTTGACATGATCGCACTTTATAGCTTATGTAGTAATATTGTTCATTTTGATGTGGTACTAAAGATTTGAGTGTTATGTGCATAAATCTAAAAGTTTTGTCGTGCAATGTAAATTCGTTAGAAAGGTGCTATGTATGCAAATGGAGTTTCTTCGATGAATTGCATGTGGAGATGTTGTATGCTAATTGAATATATGGAGATGGTGTATGCTAAGTTGGATGAACTTTTAGCCCTGCTCTTTTTCCATAAGACCATGCTAAGTCATTATAGGAATATGGGGTTGGTGTATGCAAGTTGAATATGTGGTCTTTGTGTGGTAGTAATTAATACATATGCTATATCATTTCAAATGTGTGAGAAATAATCAACATATATGCTACATCATTTTATTTTATAATGTTTGGATCCGATTTGGATGCTTAGCTCTCATATTCTTCTTCTACAGTTTACTCCAACATACATTTATGGCATCTTTTGTTTAGTAGATAGTTAAAATATATGCAATAAATCATCTCATTATCTCATTTGTAAGAAGTAGTCTGTGTCAGTCAATAAAATGAATTGATATAGCATATGGGCATGTATAACTCTCTCATATTGAGTTCGATATGATAACTAATAGGTTGGGAATTGAAATAAAAATATTATGTATGCTTCACCTGCTCCTTCACATAAACTTCTTCTGTACATGCTTATATATTGTCACTTATTTTTCTCTCTCATCAAAATTAAAGATTTAAACGGGCAAGACAAGAAAAAGTGGAGCTTCTGCAATGTGTGAAAGAGATATAAAGAAAATATTTTGTGATCTCCATTTAAATGAATTTGAAATGGGAAATAGGCCCTCGTTGTTTTTCAACAAAGAAAAATGACAGAACATTTTAAAAAATATATTTGTGAGGCATCCTACAACATTTGACATTGATTTTAATTTTGCTGACAAAAATCAATCAACTGATCCTCCTCAAGTATATGAGTATCGCTTGGGGGAGTCAATACTACCAAATAATTTTAAAACATGTAACTCTTGCACGCAGGATGAAGAAGGTGTTAGAGATATGATTCAGTTGCGAGAGCAGATTACAAATAAATTAGTTAATAAGTGATGATTGCATGTTATTATATAAGGACATATGATTAATCTCTTTATGTTGACTCTTTCTTCGATGATATTTACATGAAACATTTAATAATTTATTGTGTTATTTTTTTTGTTTTATTAGCATGTTGTATTTTATCCCACTTGGATGGCCTCCAAGGCAACTATGAGTGTGATTTAAGTTTTTTTTTAATTACACGTTTTTTTATTTGGAGGTTTTTTTTATGTTGCTATACTTTTTGACATGTATGAGTTCGGTCTAAGGCAACCAAGATCCCATTCTTTTTCAAACATATGACTATAAGGGTTCTTCTAGAGGGCCTCTATGACACTAGGCATCTGTGACGTACGTGTTTAGTATTACGTGGTTAAAAACCAAGTTCCCCATTTTTTAGGTCTTCAATCTTCTTATAATGATAGATTATTCCTTAATTTATATTTTTTCTGAGATCGCACTTTTTCATAAATCTTTATCGTTGTATCCTTTGTTATTCTTATTAGTTAATTTATCTTATAACTTTATTATTGTACTATTAAAAGAAGTTAATTTTATGTTTGGAATTTTCTCATTTCAAGAAAATAATCTTGAGGACTTTTGCTGCTTCCGGAAACTTGTACTGCATAAGCTGATTGCAATATTGCATACTTACATCACAAAGAGTACGTGATTATCAGAGAGAATTTTATAAGTGTAAAAGGAATAGATCAGAAGTAGACTGCAACTTCTTTAAGTGGATTGATTGGTTCGCAGAGTCTACTCAGATAGTCATCGTGCATAGAGTTAAAATTTTCCTGTATAATTGATTGTTTGGATTTTAAGAGTAATATTACAATAATATTACTTTCTGTTCTTGTATTTTTAGATTTTATTTTGATTGTTGCGTTCTTTTGTTACTCGTTGTTAAATGAGATATAACTTTTAGACGTAATATTTGAAGTTATAATTTTTTTTTTGAATTTCTGAATTTATTATTTATTTTCGTGTATAAGTTATTAATTTTGAAATTGTTATCTTACAAACAACACAAGTATTCAGGGGTAATACCGTCTTTTTTCATAAACAATTGCAACACAGTTGATGCACAACTGAACTAATCAAACAGACACACAGCTTCACCAAAAATAACTACTGCGCAACGGTTTTTTTGAACAGCTACAGCTGCCACAAACATCCTCCAAAATACCACTTAACACACTTTAAAATGCCAGGCATATGAAAGAGCTTATATGCACATATTGAAGCATGAGATGTATAAGAAAAGCATTTAAATGACTATGCTTCATAGACTATAATGCAACTTTCATGTATTTTGAAACTAACAAAAAACCCCAAAAAAAATCATAAAAATCTAGAATTATTTTCATAGCTTTAATGGAATTGATACTGAACCGGACAAGTATTTTGGACAGACTTAATATCTATTTTAATTTTTTTTTCACATTTATATGTTCTTTAAACTTTATTCTTATAAGCTAAAAATTCTACAATTTTGCTAAATATTCTCCTTTCTATTAGCATGACCTAAGGAAAACCATTTTTATTAATAATAATTTCCTAGCATTTATCTCAACATAATCAAAAGTCTACCCTGACTATGCATTTTGTTTTAAAATTTCATAGAAATACTTCAACTTCTAAGATTATATAAAATCATAAGCCCATACATTATACATGTCATTGGAATTGTTACCATGCAATACATTCCCATACTTCAATTTTCAATCATAAGCCCATACTTCAATTTTCAACATATTCTTCGTCTTCTCGAATAATTGCAAAATTTTGACATTTTTGACTATTTATATTTTAATCCCCATAAAAAATATGTGAATTAGAAACTAAAATTCAAATCCTAGTAGCATTTCTCTAAATATCATACCCTAAGCCTCACCTCATAAATTCATTTATTCATATAGGACTTGTCCAGATAATTCTTCTTCCCTATGCATAGTCGATTGATCATCGCCCAAGATTGATCTTTTAAAGTCCTCTTCATACAGACTAGATCTATGGACTGATGGTCCTTTTTGTTCTAGATTAATGCACGCAAGCTTTGAAAAAATTAGGGGATTGCAAAGGAAGAAGAAACTTGTGGCATATTAAATTCCATGAAAAATACATTCAAATAAGTGGCACTAGTGAAAAATTAAGATTTATGGTTATATCAAAAAACAAGACTAGCTCTAAGGTAACATAATTTTACAAGACGTCAGAAACTGATTAAGATATACAGGTTGTCACGTTTTCTAGGGAGCAATACAGCCAGGAAAATTGCAGGAACCATACCAAGTCAAATTCATGAATATAATAACATTTATGATGATATATTTATATTTGTTATTTCTTCCTAAATTGCCTCAGTAAACTATAATCAAACGTCAACAAAAAAAGGTGAAGCAAAATGAATCCTTAAGCTCAAAATAACATCAAGTTACTCAAAAAACAACAAAATGATCAATTTTTAGGCACAACAAATATTAATAACAGAAAAAGAAAATAGACCTTATCCCGCCTTTTTCTCTTGCAATATGATGTAAAGCCCTCAGTTATGAACTGTGAGAAATGATCCCTTTCCCTTTCCTACAGTAAGAAAAAGATTATTCTCAGTATCTTTCAAGATCAACAGAAACAAAGAGCACAAAACTAGTATTGAGTTATGCCACCATGTCTAAAGAAAGAGCATAACAAGCACTGTGAGATGGTTAGCAGGCCAATTAGACGCTGAGATCGTTTCTTCTTCTGCATTGGCAACCGACTACAAAGATACATCAAAATACCAAAAAAATCCTAAATGCACCACAAAACAATAAGCATGGAGCTAATAAACCAATCATACAGACTTGTCCAGATAAAACAGTTTTACAAGTCTATCTCAAAGTACATATATGAAAAAGGTAAGATCATACATCCCACCCAATCCCTATGTATATACATGTCTAACACGTAAAGTTTACATTTATAACACCAAAATCTTTCATATCACATCAAAAATACAGCCATTTTGACTTCTAAAAAGTGAAATGCATCTTTTTATGCATGGGTAAGTTGACATGTATGTAAAAATTGAAGTTTAGGTATTAGAAATGTAAATAAATAAGAATTGAGTGTCATTTATGTAAATCTTCCTTAAAAAAATACATAAACATAAATTTCAAGGAAATTCATCATTAGAACATATTTAACGAAAAGTATGAGTGATAGAAGAATGTAACCTTGCAACTTAGAGAATGCAGCTACATGAACATGCAATCATGTCAAAATAATTCTTGCAGTTATCTTAAAGTGTAAGCAAGATCTAGTTTCAGAAAGAGCTTTTAGAATAACTGACAGATCATTTTGAATTAAAAAGTAATAAAAAGGTCAACATATACCATGTAATCAATGCACATCTGCCGGGCTAAATCATAAGCTTCAGGATCACCATAAACTTGGTCAGCAACTGCTCGAAATAAACAATTACCATCTTCCACCATCTTCTTAACATCAAAACCCTTCACCCGCCTGATTTCAATTTCAAAAAGTCGCTCTCTTTCCTGCAAGGGGAATTATGTATATTCTGCAACTTAAAACAATTAAAGTTTCTATGATTCGCTTCAATATAAATTTGAAATAGAAAAACCAAGCAGCAGTACAATAAAAATGGGATAAAAAGAGATGCACATTATAAAGTTGCTTTTTCAAACAAACAGTTCACAGAATCACATGATATTTCTAGTCTAAGAAACAGCTAAACCATTCAAATTCGCCGTGATAACACCACAATTTATAATAAATGCTTTTATATCACGGAAGTTTTTTAAGAAATCGTGAGATCAAGGCCAAAGTTCAGCCAAGCATATATAGAAATTCATTATTTCTGTTCTCCAACAACCTTTTATGATACCATGCCTATTAACATTTACGATGAGTCGGTGAACTTAAAATAATGAATAATTCAAATTTCAGGTAAGATATTGAGCATATGAAACAAATGGTAAAGATTTATCATAGATGATAACAAACAGTAGAATTAACATATGAAGATTGCTTAGAATATGCATAATGAGAAAATGACCATTAGGCACTTTTAACTCTCACATTATAATGAACACTAGAAGGACTTCTACATTACAGATTTAAACATCATCACAAACGTGAAGGTGCATTAACATTGCTGATGGTAATTGCTTTGTCTTAAAATACATATAGTATTGAGGACATATGTTTAGAGTGAAGCTACATAACTCCAATTAAACAACTCCATTATACATGGCTGAGTCAATTATTCAAAGAAAATGGGGCAGAAATCACACAAATAAAAACCAAAAAGAAAGAGGATATGAAACTTTTTAGAAGAAAACAAAATTTTGCTTAAACTTGCCATAATAGCATCGGCTAAAATCGGTGGATAAGGATATCCAAAAACAGGCATTAAAAAAAGTGATACATCAGATTTTAAAAATAAAATCCCAATATGCTTGCAAAAGTGATCAGCGTGTCACATTAACACCCAACGACATAAGCACACATACACACATATGGGCATCTATTTTTTCAAAACAGTGAGCACAATGAGTATGTAAGGGTACCTTTTTTCATTAATGCATAAAGCGCAGTACATAGTGTCCATGACTCATATATTATATATGCATGTATTATGAGCATACAACAATCATTTAATTAGAAAAAAATAATTCATACTAGATAATAATTTTTAGTAAATATAATTGTATGTTGAATAACAATAATTTTTCGCCATACAAAAGCAAAAAAATAAAAGAATTAAATAATAAAGTCATGAAATAATAGTTAAAAATCAACAATATCTATGTGATTTGGGGACCAACTAGAGGGTGAGAGATTGAGGCTTTCTAAAATGACAAATAATGCTAAGTTGAAGCCACAAAAAAAATATTCTTAGGAAATAAAATAAAATAAAGGAGCAATGAAGCCAAAGGTAGTGCCCAACCATTGCAGCAAATGCTGAACTAAATCATAAAATATCCAAAAATTTGTTTTGTACAGTGGCTAAGAGCAACAGCTATGACACAGCACAGTGGAACAGAACAAAATGAGAACTTCTCATGAGCTTGCGCTTAATAGGTATGCAATGCATAGGGCTAATGCATCTCTTCACTTGGCTCCTAAAATGAGCTTTAAAGCACACTTTTAACAGCACTAGTATATATATCTATATATGGTTGCATATAAAATGAAAAAAGAAAACCAAAGTTTACAATAGCATTTACAAGCACAAAACTTATAGGATATGTTTGGTTGCAAGTATTTCAAATTTCGATATATTCAAAATACAATACAAAGTAAAACTATGCATTGAAATAATTTATCAGTGTTTGATGTCTTATAAAAAAATATGTGTTTAATATTTTGTTTTGATTCCNTATGTCTTATAAAAAAATATGTGTTTAATATTTTGTTTTAATTCCTTGCAAAGTAAAATCTATACTTGAAATATCGCGGCAACTGATGATGGTAGCTGCAAGCAAAGGCTAATGGTGGTGGCAACTGACAGCACAGTAATGACAGTGCCTATAATTTTAGGTGGCAGCGATAGTTAGGGGGTTGAAGTTTCACTTTTTAACATATTTAAAATTTGCACAAATAGGCAAAATTCCGACATAAGCCATACTAAAGTTATATCCAAATTGATCAGTAAGATCAGGGTTAACAAGCTACAACCTTACTTATTCAAATATATTAATATATTACTCTGCATATATTTTTCAACCGATCAAGCCCCTCTCCTGGATTTAATATATTTTACATTGCCAATATTTGCAACCAAATGCTTCCCACACCACCCAGCCTTAAGAAAAAAAAGGAAACAGAGTAAGATAGTAAAGAATAGCAAAAACGAAAACTTGAGGGAAAAAAAAAGAAGATTGTGCCTAGCCTAAGGTTATGTCCAATTGCAAACCATACATTGCCATCCCATCTTAAAATGATTATGATAAAAGTCAAAAATAGTTAAGAGAACCATAAAAAGGGGCTTCGGATGATGCAACCAACATGGCATCCTAAATCATGTGTGTTCAAATTGTTGCTCTAGCGTTCAATCACGTGCAACAGTGGAACATCCTTGTTTTTAAAGAACTGTCCAAAAACAAAATCACTTTGACAGGAACAAAAAAGGTAGTGCTGCCATAGGGTATGACAATGTGTAGTCCATAAATGTCCATCCCATGCTAAAAATCATTCAAACAAATACATGTAAAATTAGAGGCCCAAAAAAAAATGTCATGAAACAGATATTGTTCATGCATAAGAAAAAAAACCCAAAATTAACAATCAGGGTAAAAAATAGCATTAGCATGCTATACATTGTCGATGAAAGGTAACATAGCTGAAAAAGATACGTGATGCAGTTAAGATCACAGATTATGCCGATTTAAGAAGAAGAATAAGATTTAGCTTCAAAGAAATTTTCTGCTGATCGATAAAATATTCCAAATAAAATGTCATACCACATCATTATATTGGGAGGTAAAACAAGGACCCTGTTCATCTGCACTATTGTACCCTTCACCATCTGCGTATGATCTAGGAGAAGAAGGCAGAGAGCCTGAAGGTGATGACCATGTAGAAACCACAGGACGTGCGGCTTGTCTTCTAGAACCAATAGTCACAGCATTAGAGAACCCAAGCCCTGATCTTCTTAAGCCACTAATTGGTGATGATGGCTTTGGAGGTGGGACAGGAGGAGGAGGGGGATTAGACCCACCAATAAGCAATTGAGAGGGCCCAACACCCACAATAACAGAATCATCACTTTCCACCTTTTCAGTTAAATGAAGCCCCCCTGAGCCTCTTACTCGAACAGCAGACTCAACAGTTTCCTCAATACAAGGTTTTCTGTTCTCAACTTCTTCAATGTTCGTAACATCAATTCTACTTCCCTGCGAAGTTTCAGTTGGAATCTCATTACCACTAGCGACTTTCTCATCAATACCAACGCAATGCTGTACATGGTCATCCAGACCACGAGTGTCCTGATTCTGCTCCTTCTCCTGTTCCTCCTTATCACTTGACGCAGACTGTGACGCAGAAGGTGGTGGAACTGAACTCGAAGACGGGCGATTTTGGTTTGTAGAAGAGCTCCCTGAGCCCCGCTGAACCACGATACGAGTCATCCTGCTCTACAGCAACACCACCACGCCGTCCTTTTTTTATTTCTCCACTTTCGTACCCGGTTCACGCAAATCAGAGGTCCCAAACAAAGCCCACAGGTTTATCACGTGTTCTAGCTTTGGGCGCGGTGATCCCAATTCCTTTGCAGAACAATTCCTTCCAACCCTGTACGATCTCCTCCCCACAGGCCGATTTCTGCATCCCCCTAACAATTCTCATGAGAACCAAACCCTCAACTTCGACACAGAGCACCAAGAAGAAACCCTTGCCTAAACCCAAATCCAGCTCAAGCTATACGATAACTAATCCCCTACCAAAAACCCAACAATCATAAATCCCACCGAAATCAAAACCAAATTCCCCATAAAAAAAGTGCAAAGAATCGTCCACAAACCCTAAAGAAAAATGATCTATAGAATCAAACAAGCGACGAAAGATTACCTCGAGCGTACCGCTTAGAATCAAAGATCCGATGAACTGATCGAACGATGAATCCAAGGAAATCTCAAGGGTTTACGGAGATTAAAAAGGCGAGAGTGAATTATGCTCGGGTGCTTTCCTCTGGTAGTACAATGGAATTCTTGAGAGGCGCCGAACGCATTAAGCGAAGCAAAGCGCCACACGTGTGCGGATTTCCAGCGGCTTCTATGCCGCCAACTATTGNAAATAACATTCCTTTAAAATAAATTTTAGTTAATAATTTATCTCTTATGATCTTGATATGAAATAACACGCTTCAATATGACGAGTTGCATCGAGTTGAAATGAACAAGTAAAGTTATGAGCCAAAAATTTCGACTAAATTTTTTCGAGGCATGTTAATCGTTCGCTCATGCTCAGCTCGTTCAAATTTTTTCATGTTCAAAATTAAGCTCGTGTTCAAAACACTTTCTTTAATAGTCACGTTCGTATTTGATTTGATTTGAATTCAAATTAGCTTGAATTTGAAGCTATTCAAACTTACTCCAATATTTTTTATTATTAAATATTTCTCAAAATATTAGAAATAAAAAAAAAAATTTTTTTTTTTTTGTAATTCCATGATGTGGGATTAAGTTAGTGAGTACGAGAGACGGGGGAAGACTACATAATTATAGGGCTGGCAAAACGGCTCGTTGNATAATCTATAGAATCAAAGAAGCGACGAAAGATTACCTCGAGCGTACCGCTTAGAATCAAAGATNTAATCTATAGAATCAAAGAAGCGACGAAAGATTACCTCGAGCGTACCGCTTAGAATCAAAGATCCGATGAACTGATCGAACGATGAATCCAAGGAAATCGCTAGGGTTTACGGATATTAAAAAGGCGAGAGTGAATTATGCTCGGGTGCTTTCCACTGGTAGTAAAATGGAATTCTTGAGAGGCGCCGAACGCATTAACCGAAGCAAAGCGCCACACGTGTGCGGATTTCCAGCGGCTTCTCTGCCGCCAACTATTGGCTGGTGGCGCACGTGCGACTCTCCGGCAGCTGTCGACGCGGCTGAAGCTAGTGACGTGGCGTCTAAATGAAAATCAACATTTACATAAATACCACTATATCTATGAAATGTATAATACTATAATCTGAATAAATTTTAGATATATTTATTCTATAATATTTAATAATATTAATGTCTTTTTATGTGAAATTTGAAGAAAAATATATAAATAAGATTACTTTTCAATAAATTTTAGGTAATAATTCATCTCTTATCATATTGATATGAAATAACACGTTTCAATAAGACGAGTTGCATCGAGTTGAAATGAACAAGTAAAGTATGAGTCAAAATTTTCGATTAAATTTTTCTGAGGCATGTTAATCGTACGCTCGTGCTCAGCTCATTCAAAATTTTTTATGTTCAAAACTAAGCTCGTATTCAAAATAGTTCTTTAATAGGTATTTGATTTGATTTAAATTCAAATTAGCTTGAATTTAAAACTATTCAATCTTACTCTAAATTTTTATTATTATAAAATATTTCTCAAAATATGAGAAATAAAAATTAATTAATTTTTTTATAATTCCATGATGTGGGATTAAGTTAGTGAGTACGAGAGACACATGAGGACTACATAATTACAACACACTTTATATGAGTATTTACATATTAAATAATTTTTTATATGAATATTTACATATTAAATATTTTTTTTTTCGTTTGTTTTATGTAGCAGGGCTTAGCCAAAATTAATTCTTATGTATTTATATGATTCAATATGAGAATTTTATTTTTTATTTTAAATCCTAATATATTTTTATTTTTTTTTATTTTAAATAAAAATTTTTCTATATATACATTAAATTTCCTATTTTTAATAGTATTATCCTTTATACTGAGGAGTGAATTAATACTTTTAATAATTATATGCATCCAAATATTATAAAATGAAAAGTAATAGCTGATATTAATAAATTTTATGTGCATTATTTATTTGGGCAGTTACATACGCAGCAGTAATGAAAAAATATTACATCAGGTCTTCGCACGTGGAGTTACGTGAGGAGTCCAATGAAATCACGCCACACACGTGAAGGCGAGGAAAAAATATCAGTCCGGTGACACAAAAATATTCCTCCCGTGTTATTCAGATGTTATTATTTGTGATTCAAGTGTTATTGATGTGTTACTGTATTATTATAACACCATGATTATTCCCATAACACAATAACACATGAATAACATACAATAACACCTTAATAACATGGGGGAACAGTCCTCTGTGTTATCTGTGTTATCGGGAATATTCTCTGTGGCGTGATTTTATTGGACTTCGCACGTAACTCTACGTGCGGAGTACTGATGGTAATAGCCATCTCTTTCATCTATTTTTTAAAATTCTCACCCAAAGATCTAAATTCAAAATAAAACTCCAAACCATATTTTTTTCATATTTACCAAATTCTAAGTAAACAACACATTTTCATTATAGAATAATTACCAATAATAAAAAGGANATTTCTATAAATACATTAAATTTCCTATTTTTTAATAGTATTATACTTTATACTCCGGAGTGAAAAAATAATTTTAATAATTATAAGCATCCAAAGATTATAAAATGAAAAGTAATGGCTGATATTAATAAATTTTATGTGCATTATTTATTTGGGCAGTTACATACACAGCAGTAATGAAAAATTATTACATCAGGACTCCGCATGTAGAGTCACGTGAGGAGTTCAATGAAATCACGCCACATACGTGAAGGTGAGGAAAAAAAAATCGGTGTGGTGACACGAGAATATTTCTCTCGTGTTATTCAGGTGTTATTGTGTGTGATTCAATCGTTATTGATGTATTATTGTGTTATTATAACACCAGGAATATTCTCAGAACACAATAACACATAAATAATATACAATAACACCCGAATAACATGGGGGAATAATCCTGTGTTACCTGTGTTATCAGGAACATTCCATGTGGCGTGATTTCATTGGACTTTACACGTAACTTTACGTGTGGAGTAGTGATGGTAATAGCCATCTCTTTCATCTATTTTTAAAATTCTCACCCAAAGATCTAAATTCAAAATAAAACTCCAAACCATATTTTTCATATTTACCAAATTCTAAGTAAACAACACATTTTCATTATAGAATAATTACCAATAATAAAAAGGATTAAACTAAAAATTCACAAAAAAGCCAAATGGGCGAAAGAAGAATATGAATGCTAACAACACAAGTCTGCAGTGCTGAACTGAAACAGCTGATCCATTTCCTCAGATTCAATCTAAACAGCAGATTTTACAAATTAATTTTTCTTCGTTTCAGAAAGAAGAAATCCCCTTCCCTTTTGTCCACAACAGCTCTTATAGCAATCACCCCCTTCCACTCCACATCAAGGCTCCATTAATCTCTCCCATCGAAGCTCTCCCGCATCAGTTTCAGGCCGAAAAAATGGAGGAAATCCCAAAAGAAAGGATGAAGAAACTGAACTCAATTCAAACCTCCATTTGTTACATTACAATCAAAACCGGCGTTCGTTTGGGTCGAAGAAGCCTCAAAGCCACGACCATTGGCCTTTGCGGAAAAAGGTTTATGTTCGTCGGCGGTCGGGTTACCGGCAGGAGAAAAGATGACAGTAATTTTGTCGGAATGGGTGTGCTGTTCGTGCCGCAAAGCTTCGATTTGATGAAGAGCGGGCGAGTTGCCTCGGCAGTATCGGTGCCACATATTCCGATACAAGGACTCCAACTTCTTGGTGAAATTTGAACCGTCACAGAGGGGAGACTTGAGCATGAGTTCACGGAGCGATATTCTCAGCTCAGACAGGGAGGAGACGTTCGATGCGAGCTTCACTGCCATGCGGACGTACTCGTCTTCCGTTTTCGCAACTAGATGTGCTAATCCTGCAGTTAAGTCAGGGGGTTTGGTTATTTTTTGTGCTATGAATGGAACAAACAGATGCAACAGTGGAGAAAAACAGGTCCTATAATTCAGCATAACTTGCATATGAATTGATTGAGCTTAAAAGCTTGTGATGGGAAAGACGAAGTGGGGTTTGTTTGGGTAAAGCTTTCTCAATGTTTTATTTTAGGGGCATTTACATTTATATCCCCCAATTCCTATGCATTGACATATCCAACACCTTAACTTTACTTTTTACATTTAGACCGCCACAATCCTTCATATCACAAAAAAAAGTCAGTTTACATACATAGCACCCTAAACATTGCTATTTACAAATCTAGCAACTGCTTTCATCCATTCTTTTCAAGTTCTCACTCAAATACCAAATTCTCAATGGTTTCATCATTGCACACTTAAATAGTTCGGTGGTTCAAAAATCTCACCTAGGTGCCCAGCTTTGTAAATGATAATGCTTCGGGTGCTTTGTATGTAATTATCCCCACACAAAAAAAAGAACACCATTTTAATTTTTTAAAAGTGATATATATTTTCATGCATAGGTAAAGTAGTAAGTAGAAAATTGAAGTTTAGGTGTCGGATATGTGAATACATGAGAATTAAGTGGTGTGTATGTAAATCTTCATTTATTATAAGTAAAAACATAAAACACAAAAAAAACAAAAATAAAGTAAAAGTGATCCCAAAGAGCCATCAAGTTTTCCACAAAAAATTGAAGTTTCACTTACCAACATTGCTAAGAAGGCTGACACCAACATTATGAGCATGTACAGATCCAGCCAAAGTGACACAGGGAACACCCATGTACAAAGATTCGCAGGTAGTCGTTGTCCCCGCATAAGGAAATGTATCTAAGCTGCAGAGGATGGAAAACAATGATACAGCTGATCTGACAATGGGTTTTAAAAGACAGGATTGAACAAGAAAAAGAAGGGGCATTTACATGCATGACACCTAATTCTGTATTTACATATCTAACTTCTAAACTTTGTTTTTTTTACATTTATACCACATAAAAAATTACCACAATTTTAACTATTAAAATATCAAATACACATTTTTATGCACAGGTAAGATGGCATAAATTTGAAAATTGAAGTTTAGGTGTTACATGTGTAAATACATAGGAATTGTGCGGCATGTATGTAAATCTTTCAAAAAAATAATAATGAATACTTTTGTGAAGTTTAAAATATGCAGATGGCTACACTATACAGCATAGCGCACAATTTTATTCATCATATGAAGCTGATGATCCACAAATTAGACCTAAATGTAACAGTAATGAAAATGAAGACAAATATGGGTATAATTTAAAAAAAAAAAGAGAATGACTAATACAAATTACCACATTGGATAAGCATTAAATTAATATCATCGTAGGTTAGGATGAAAGAAAAAAAAAAGAAAATTTACATACATACCGCACAATTCTTATGTATTTACAATCTAACACTTGAAAAGTTTGATGCTTGCATTTATAGCATTTTAATATTAAAAACCAATGCACAAAAATTGATAATGAACGATTTGCGTGGTAGATATGTAAATACAATAGGATGGCATGGTATGTATGTAAATGCCCATAGAAGAAAAAAAAGATGCACAGATATTGAAGAAAGAGAAAGGGGGTCATTGGTAATGTTAAGATGCAAAACAAATGTAAAAAAAAAGTGAAGTAGGAGATGTTGAGCTTCATGGAAATGGATGGCGAAGTAAGAAGAAAGGCTACCTTAGGATCTAATTGAGACTGAATGTATTAAATTCAAACTTTACAAATCTCCCCTGACATGTATTTGACAGCTTGAAATCGTATATGGCATCATATATGATGTGTTTTTGTCCAATATAAGAGTTGGAAACGGCTGAGACATGGACATATATGCAAAAACTTTTGTGGGGATGATGATCACAATGTCAAATATGTTGGGTTTAATTAATGATACATCAATATGTCCATATCTTAAATTGCTATTTTGAAGATTATTTACTCCCTTTTAGGTATTAGCAATTNCTTGCTCCCTTTTAGGTATTAGCAATTTGTATGAATAAAGAAAAATTGATATTTAATCCAGGAGGTTCTTAAAAAATTTGCACAAGAAAATTAAAAGTACAATTATTGAAAAAGAAAGGGTATAGACTGAAAGAAAATTATGGATACAGGCTGAAAGAAAATAAGGCAAGAGGAGAGAATAAAGAAATATTCTAAGAAGTTTTTCACATGATTCTTCTTTTATTAAGGGGGCAGGATACCTATGAGGGCATTAACAGAATATTTTCTTAATTTTACTATTCTCATTTTCAATTTGCTTCGGGATAGCTTATGAACGCCATAGTTTTTCTCTATCAATTTGCTCCTCCAACTTTTCATATAAGAGAGGATTCAACTGGGAGAAATAAGTTGAAGAGAAGTTCAGAAGATTCTAGAAAGGAAACACGACGGAGATGTCCCTTCAATGCAGAGGCAAAGTAGGAGCTGCCGTCAACAATATCATCAAATTTAAGATAATTAAAAATTGCTTCAGATTTCTAGGAATTTATTTTATGGATGATTACTTTGATACAAGGAAATAAAAATTTTGATGAATGAAAAATCCGTATTCATGAAATATATAATTGAACTTTATGAAAAAATTCACAAAGAACTAAACCGCTTAGCTGTTTTAATTCCAAAGTAGCAGTTCACCACTTTCANTAATGCAGAGGCAAAGTAGAAGCTGCCTTCAACAATATCATCAAATTTAAGATAATTAAAAATTGCTTCAGACTTCTAGGAATTTATTTTATGGTTTATGATTACTTTGATACAAGGAGAAAAAAATTTTGCTGAATGAAAAATCCGTATTCATGATATATATAATTGAAATTTATGAAAAAATTCACAAAGAACTAAACCGCTTAGCTGTTTTAATTCCAAAGTAGCAGTTCACCACTTTCATCCAGTCATTTGTTTGTGGATGCGCTGCAAAACTGAGCTAGAACTTTAATACCCAGCTTACTCCATGGAATCTTCTAGAGATATCTTAGACTCCTCATATCTGTCTAAAGCGATAATTGTGGGCTCCGAAAATTCACGTCATAGACTCTGTCATTGAGAGGGCTTTACAGATGATATTATTGGTCAAATTTTCAAAATGCAGATTGAGTTGCAGATAAGATACTACCCAGAGATTTCACCCTAATTTTTGGAGGACTTTCAAATTTGAGGTTTGAGGTTTTTCATAGGTTCAAGCCCCTATAGATAGTCTGCAGTTCAACGCTCTCATATGGTCATCTGATTGTGGATGTGTTGCTAAACTTAGTTGGAACTTTAATACCCAACTTACTCCATGGAATCTTCTAGAGATATCTTAGACTCCTCTTCTCTGTCTANCCATAGGTTCAAGCCCCTATAGATAATTTGCAGTTCAACGCTCTCATCTGGTCATCTGATTGTGGATGTGTTGCTAAACTGAGTTGGAACTTTAATACCCAACTTACTCCATGGAATCTTCTAGAGATATCTTAGACTCCTCTTCTCTTTCTAAAGTGATGATTGTGGGCTCCATAAATTCGTGTAGATCAAGCATTGAGAGGGCTTTATATATGATATTCTAGGTTAAATTTTCATAATCAGATTGACTCGTAGATAAGATACTACCCACAGATTTCACTCTCTTTTTATGAGGACTTTTCAGATCTACGGTTTGAGGTTTTCCATACATGCAGACCACTATAGATAACCCCCCCCCCCCC
>JXCR01145893.1:390355-405471 GCA_002079205.1 Phalaenopsis hybrid cultivar
ACCCCCCCCCCCCCCCAACATGAGAGCACTTTTGATTGAGATTGATCATTAAGCATAGAATTTTCAATATATAGTTGCAACAAACTTAAAAGGCTTAGTCTATAGACAATAGACAAATGCAATAGTTACACCCCTGCACAATAGACAAATGCAGACTGATTGGGAGTGTGCGTAGTTTAATTACCTTAGAGTTGATTTTTTTTTTTAAACATGAGGGGTCTCGACTTTAAAGTAATTATAGATATTCTTCTAAAAAATGTGCACGTTAATCAAAGCAAGAACTATTTGAGTAAACATTTAGCTTTAACCCACTCAACATTCTCAGACCCTTTAAGTTGAGGCATTTAGTTGATTTAGTGGAGAATGAGTTGGTTTTTAAACTTGATTATAAGTTAGCTCGCACATTATTCTCAAATCTTGTAATTCAAAGTTTAGCATCCAGATCGAAGCACATTTGAGTGAGATTTTACATATTTGAATAATTTCAATAATTTTATAGGCTTTAAGCAACATGTATGATTTTTTAAAATATAAATTTGATATGAAATTTATATAAAGAGACACATCCAAGATTTTGAATGTGCGTATAATTGACTCATTTTATCAGCATCTTAAAAATCTTAAACTCGAGAGCATTACCATTTTATTCATATAAGTCTTAAAAGCACACGCATAGATTCCAAAATATTGCTTGACTTAAGAAATAACCTTAAAGTTTGTATAGCAAAAATCATTTAGAATTTAAAAAAATTTGCAGAAATATTGTGATTTTGTATTACAAAATTTCTTCTTTGTTTTTTTGGTCCAAAAAAGAAATCGCCTTCTATTTGCTAGCAAGTAATATTGTGAATTTGGTTGTGAAAATACATATTAAGTTTTTATGTTAGGACTTAAAACTATGACTTTTATGTCTTAAGCTTAGCCTCAAATATGTGAAGTTATTTTGCATGTGCAAATATTCCATGATTTGGCCAAAAAAACAAATGATTCAAGCCTAAGAGCTAAAACTTGAATTATTTTCCAACTTCAAAAGGCCCAAATTTAAATGAATTGTTAAGCATGAGGGCCTAAGTTTTAAAAGTTTCAAGTCTGAGTGCCTAAGTTTTAAAAGCCCAAATTTACATTAATTTTTAAGCTTGAAAGCATAAGTTTGAAAAGTCCAAATTTGGATCAATTTTAAAGCCTAAGAGCCTAAGTTTAAAAAAACCGGCATTTGAATCAATTTTCAAACCTAAGAGACTAAGTTTGAAAAAGATCAAATTTAAGAGTTGACACCCCTCAATCCCGATAACACAATCTCATAACTCATCTGCCTATGGAAATGCAGGATTCTACAATACCATGGAAATGTGGTACTAACACCGGCATCAATAAGGGCTTGTTCAATTTTAAATCTACCACAAATCGTTGAACAAGCCAAAACTTCTACTTGAGCCCTTTAAGGAAAGGGGAAGTTGTTCGCAATGTGCAGAAACAATAATTAGCGATAAGAAAAACCAATGCATGATAATTCATTCTTCGATATTAATTTCACTCTTGAAAGTTCCTTGCATGCTTCTTAATTGTTTCCTATGGTAAGCCTAAATTGCATGCATAATAGTTCAGATGTATTTTAATTTCTGTTAAGTTAAAATGGTGTTATTTTTTATGTGATATGATGGATTTGTGTGGTATAGATGTTAAAAAATAATGGGCGTTAGATATGTAAATACATAAGATATGGACGGCATGTATGTAAATGCCCATTAAAATATGACAATAACTCCCATCCTTCCATGTATGACAGTAAACACTCGCTGTGAACAGAATGCCAAAGCCAGAAAAGAATAACGAAAATTACCTGATATCCATTAGTGAATATGCTTGCATGTGGTCATGATTTAGAAGAATTAAAGGTAAGAGGTCTACACGCAAAGGCTCAACACCTAGTTGCTCCAGTATTGAGAGGAATCTCTGTCTGATACTATCACAGCAAAATGGCTTACACTTCACAATCAACCTTGAGTTTGGCACCGCACATAATATCTTTGCCCAAACTCTTAATACTTTGGGTGTTATCTGTAAAATGATTGAGTTAATAAGTTAAAAATGATATAAATAAGAGGGGAGCCACAGTTGAGATCAGCACCTTCGCTAAATTATTAAAGCTCCCAAATGTAATAAAACCATTTACAAGAGCAGGGGTAGGGGATACAACGCCAGCTTCAGGGGAAGGCATATAGCAAAGAAAGCATTCGGATAGCCGAACCAATTCTTCAACTTGCCTGCCAAACAGTATAATTATCACAATCATGAGGAAATCAGGCAGGATATTTAAACAAGATTATTTCTAAATTACAAACTCACTTCTGACGGGTATTAGGTGGATCTGCAAATGAGTCTGAAATTCTATAATCAATGGAAGGTAAACCAGACGTATTTGGATATCCAATCCAAGTTACCTAAAGTGGTGATTTTTAGTGCAAAAAAAGGAGACAAAAGGCTTAATAAAGTAGCTGGATAGATATAAATAGAAAGTGCTACAGAGAAAAAACTATAGAGCAAAGTTAACCCAGCTAGTAATACTCAAAAAAATCTGTGCCAAACAGAGTTTAAACTCGTATTAAACTCAACAAAATTGAATGTAAAATAAAAATTTGCCCCAAATTAAAGAGAAAAGACAATGATAATCATATTTGGTGCACCATGCTTATTGGTTATATAATGGAATAAATATAAAACTAAGACAAATAAGGCAGCATGCAGCCCTAAAAAAAACAACGGATAAGATCAAGGTCAGGCTGTCCAAGAAAAACCCAATAACATACGAGGTAGAAAAATAGACAATCTACCAAAGCAGCTAACGATAAAAACAGTAGACAAACTTCCGAATCATAACCATTCTAGAAACTGAAACCTCAACAACTTCTTTATACAAAGAATGCCCGCTCTAGGATAAATGTGTTAAGATATATCAACAACATTCCTCTAGAAATTTCTGAGGGATTAAACTTTGGGGGGGACTCGATAATTGGCATCGTCATATTCAAAAAATAAGAAAATAATAATAATTTGTTATAATGGTGAAATCCAACTACCACGAGGAGCATATTTGGGGCTCCCGCGAGTAAACACTTTGCATGGTAATGTTATTTAAGTTGAAATACAATAAAATAATAGGNGTGAGGGGGTTGAAGTTTCACTTTTTAACATATTTAAAATTTGCACAAATAGGCAAAATTCCGAAATAAGCCATACTAAAGTTATATCCAAATTGATCAGTAAGATCAGGGTTAACAAGCTACAACCTTACTTATTCAGATATATTAATATATTACTCTGCATTTATTTTTTAACCGATCAAGCCCCTCTCCTGCATTTAATATATTTTACACTGCCAATATTTGCAACCAAATGCTTCCCACACCACCCAGCCTTAAGAAAAAGAAAAGGAAACAGAGTAAGATAGTAAAGAATAGCAAAAACGATCACTTGAGGGAAAAAAAAAAAAGATTGCGCCTAGCCTAAGGTTATGTCCAATTGCAAACCATACATTCCCATCCCATGTTAAAATGATTATAATAAAAGTCAAAAATAGTTAAGAGAACCATAAAAAGGGGCTTCAGATGATGCAACCAACATGGCATCCTAAATCATGTGTGTTCAAATTGTTGCTCTAGCGTTCAACCATGTGCAACAGTGGAACATCCTTGTTTTTAAAGAACTGTCCAAAAACAAAATCACTTTGACAGGAAAAAAAAAGGTAGTGCTTCCATAGGGTATGACAATGTGTAGGCCATAAATGTCCATCCCCTAAAAATCATTCAAACAAATACACGTAAATTTAGAGGCCCAAAACAAATGTCATGAAACAGATATTGTTCATGCATAAAAAAAACCCAAAATTAACAATCAGGGTAAAAAATAGCATTAGCATGCTATACATTGTCGATGAAAGGTAACATAGCTGAAAAAGATACGTGATGCAGTTAAGATCACAGATTATGCCGATTTAAGAAGAAGAATAAGATTTAGCTTCAAAGAAATTTTCTGCTGATCGATAAAATATTCCAAATAAAATGTCATACCACATCATTATATTGGGAGGTAAAACAAGGACCCTGTTCATCTGCACTATTGTACCCTTCACCATCTGCGTATGATCTAGGAGAAGAAGGCAGAGAGCCTGAAGGTGATGACCATGTAGAAACCACAGGACGTGCGGCTTGTCTTCTAGAACCAATAGTCACAGCATTAGAGAACTTAAGCCCTGATCTTCTTAAGCCACTAATTGGTGATGATGGCTTTGGAGGTGGGACAGGAGGAGGAGGGGGATTAGACCCACCAATAAGCAATTGAGAGGGCCCAACACCCACAATAACAGAATCATCACTTTCCACCTTTTCAGTTAAATGAAGCCCCCCTGAGCCCCTTACTCGAACAGCAGACTCAACAGTTTCCTCAATACAAGGTTTTCTGTTCTCAACTTCTTCAATGTTCGTAACATCAATTCTACTTCCCTGAGAAGTTTCAGTTGGAATCTCATTACCACTAGCGACTTTCTCATCAATACCAACGCAATGCTGTATATGGTCATCCAGAACACCAGTGTCCTGATTCTGCTCCTTCTCCTGTTCCTCCTTATCACTTGACGCAGACTGTGACGCAGAAGGTGGTGGAACTGAACTCGAAGACGGGCGATTTTGGTTTGTAGAAGAGCTCCCTGAGCCCCGTTGCACCACGATACGAGTCATCCTGCTCTACAGCAACACCACCACACCGTCCTTTATTTATTTCTCCACTTTCGTACCCGGTTCACGCAAATCAGAGGTCCCAAACAAAGCCCACAGGTTTATCACGTGTTCTAGCTTTGGGCGCGGTGATCCCAATTCCTTTGCAGAACAATTCCTTCCAACCCTGTACGATCTCCTCCCCACAGGCCGATTTCTGCATCCCCCTAACAATTCTCATGAGAACCAAACCCTCAACTTCGACACAGAGCACCAAGAAGAAACCCTTGCCTAAACCCAAATCCAGCTCAAGCTATACGATAACTAATCCCCTACCAAAAACCCAACAATCATAAATCCCACCGAAATAAAAACCAAATTCCCCATAAAAAAAAAGTGCAAAGAATCGTCCACAAACCCTAAAAAAAAATAATCTATAGAATCAAAGAAGCGACGAAAGATTACCTCGAGCGTACCGCTTAGAATCAAAGATCCGATGAACTGATCGAACGATGAATCCAAGGAAATCGCTAGGGTTTACGGATATTAAAAAGGCGAGAGTGAATTATGCTCGGGTGCTTTCCACTGGTAGTAAAATGGAATTCTTGAGAGGCGCCGAACGCATTAACCGAAGCAAAGCGCCACACGTGTGCGGATTTCCAGCGGCTTCTCTGCCGCCAACTATTGGCTGGTGGCGCACGTGCGACTCTCCGGCAGCTGTCGACGCGGCTGAAGCTAGTGACGTGGCGTCTAAATGAAAATCAACATTTACATAAATACCACTATATCTATGAAATGTATAATACTATAATCTGAATAAATTTTAGATATATTTATTCTATAATATTTAATAATATTAATGACTTTTTATGTGAAATTTGAAGAAAAATATATTAATAAGATTACTTTTCAATAAATTTTAGGTAATAATTTATCTCTTATCATATTGATATGAAATAACACGTTTCAATAAGACGAGTTGCATTGAGTTGAAATGAACAAGTAAAGTATGAGTCAAAATTTTCGATTAAATTTTTCTGAGGCATGTTAATCGTACGCTCATGCTCAGCTCGTTCAAAATTTTTTATGTTCAAAATTAAGCTCGTATTCAAAACAGTTCTTTAATAGTCATGTTCATATTTGATTTGATTTAAATTCAAATTAGCTTGAATTTAAAGCTATTCAAACTTACTCTAAATTTTTATTATTATTAAATATTTCTCAAAATATGAGAAATAAAAATTAATTAATTTTTTTATAATTCCATGATGTGGGATTAAGTTAGTGAGTACGACTGTACGAGAGACACATGAGGGCTACATAATTACAACACACTTTATATGAATATTTACATATTAAATAATTTTTTATATGAATATTTACATATTAAATTTTTTTTTCTTTTGTTTTATGTAGCAGGGCTTAGCCAAAATTAATTCTTATGTATTTATATGATTCAATATGAGAATTTTATTTTTTATTTTAAATCCTAATATATTTTTATTTTTTTATTTTAAATAAAAATTTTTCTACATTAAATTTCCTATTTTTAATAGTATTATCCTTTATACTGAGGAGTGAATTAATAGTTTTAATAATTATATGCATCCAAATATTATAAGATGAAAAGTAATAGCTGATATTAATAAATTTTATGTGCATTATTTATTTGGGCAGTTACATACACAGCAGTAATGAAAAAATATTACATCAAGTCTCCGCACGTGGAATTACGTGAGGAGTCCAATGAAATCACGCCACACACGTGAAGGCGAGAAAAAAACATCAGTCCGGTGACACGAAAATATTCCTCCCGTGTTATTCAGGTGGTATTATTTGTGATTCAAGTGTTATTGATGTGTTATTGTGTTATTATTACACCATGATTATTCCCATAACACAATAACACATGAATAACATACAATAACACCTGAATAACATGGGAGAACAGTCCTTTGTGTTACCTGTGTTATCGGAAATATTCTCTGTGGCGTGATTTCATTGGACTTCGCACGTAACTCTACGTGCGGAGTACTGATGGTAATAGCCATCTCTTTCATCTATTTTTTAAAATTCTCACCCAAAGATCTAAATTGAAAATAAAACTCCAAACCATATTTTTCATATTTACCAAATTCTAAGGAAACAACACATTTTCATTATAGAATAATTACCAATAATAAAAAGGATTAAACTAAAAATTCACAAAAAAGCCAAATGGGCGAAAGAAGAATATGAATGCTAACAACACAAGTCTGCAGTGCTGAACTGAAACAGCTGATCCATTTCCTCAGATTCAATCTAAACAGCAGATTTTACAAATTAATTTTTCTTCGTTTCAGAAAGAAGAAATCCCCTTCCCTTTTCTCCACAACAACTGTTATAACAATCACCCCCTTCCACTCCACATCAAGGCTCCATTAATCTCTCCCATCGAAGCTCTGCCGCATCAGTTTCAGGCTGAAAAAATGGAAGAAATCCCAAAAGAAAGGATAAAGAAACTGAACTCAATTCAACACTCCATTTGCTACATTACAATCAAAGCCGGCGTTCGATTGGGTCGAAGAAGCCTCGAAGCCACGGCCATTGGCCTTTGTGGAGGACGGTTGATGTTCGTCGGCGGTTGTGTTACCGGCAGGAGAAAAGATGACGGTGATTTTGTCGGAATGGGTGTGCTGTTCTTGCCGCAAAGCTTCGATTTGATGAAGAGCGGGCGAGTCGCCTCGGCAGTATCGGTGCCACATATTCCGATACAAGGACTCCAACTTCTTGGTGAAATTTGAACCGTCACAGAGGGGAGACTTGAGCATGAGTTCGCGGAGCGATATTCTCAGCTCAGACAGGGAGGAGACGTTTGATGCGAGCTTCACTGCCATGCGGACGTACTCGTCTTCCGTTTTCGCAACTAGATGTGCTAATCCTGCAGTTAGCAGTTAAGTCAGGGGGTTTGGTTATTTGTTGTGCTATGAATGGAACAAACAGATGCAACAGTGGAGAAGAACAGGTCATATAATTCAGCATAACTTGCATATGAATTGATTGAGCATAAAAGCTTGTGATGGGAAAGACGAAGTGGGGTTTGTTTGGGTAAAGCTTTCTCAATGTTTTATTTTAGGGGCATTTACATTTATATCACCCAATTCTTATGCATTGACATATCCAACACCTTCATATCACAAAAAAAAAAGGCAGTTTACATACATAGCACCCGAAACATTGCTATTTACAAATCTAGCAACCACTTTCATCCATTTTTTTCAAGTTCTCACTCAAATACCAAATTTTCAATGATTTGATCGTGGCACATGTAAATAGTTCGGTGGCTCAAAAATCTCACCTAGATGCCCAGCTTTGTAAATGACAATGCTTCGGGCGCTTTGTAAGTAATTATCCCCACAAAAAAAAAGAACTTTTAATTTTTTAAAAGTGATATATCTTTTCATGCATAGGTAAGGTAGTATGTAAGTAGAAAATTGAAGTTTAGGTGTCGGATATGTGAATACATGAGAATTAAGTGGTGTGTATGTAAATCTTCATTTATTATAAGTAAAAACATAAAACAAAAATAAACAAAAATAAAGTAAAAGTGATCCCAAAGAGCCATCAAGTTTTCCACAAAAATTGAAGTTTCACTTACCAACATTGCTAAGAAGGCTGACACCAACATTATGAGCATGTACAGATCCAGCCAAAGTGACACAGGGAACACCCATGTACAAAGATTCGCAGGTAGTCGTTGTCCCCGCATAAGGAAATGTATCTAAGCTGCAGAGGATGGAAAACAATGATACAGCTGATCTGACAATGGGTTTTAAAAGACAGGATTGAACAGAAAAAGAAGGGGCATTTACATGCATGGCACCTAAATCTGTATTTACATATCTAACTTCTAAACTTTGTTTTTTTACATTTATACCACATAAAAATTACCACAATTTTAACTATTAAAATATCAAATACACATTTTTATGCACAGGTAAGATGGCATAAATTTGAAAATTGAAGTTTAGGTGTTACATGTGTAAATACATAGGAATTGTGCGGCATGTATGTAAATCTTTCAAAAAATAATAATGAACACTTTTGTGAAGTTTAAAATATGCAGATGGCTACTCCATACAGCATAGCGCACAATTTTACTCATCATATGAAGCTGATGATCCACAAATTAGACCTAAATGTAACAGTAATGAAAATGAAGACAAATATGGGTATAATTTTTTTTTAAAAAAAAGAGAATGACTAATACAAATTACCACATTGGATACGCATTAAAATAATATCATCGTAGGTTAGGATGAAAGAAAAAAAAGAAAATTTACATACATACCGCACAGTTCTTATGTATTTACAATCTAACACTTAAAAAGTTTGATGCTTGCATTTATAGCATTTTAATATTAAAAACCTATGCACAAAAATTGATAATGAACGATTTGCATGGTAGATATGTAAATACAATAGGATGGCATGGTATGTATGTAAATGCCCATAGAAGACAAAAAAGATGCACAGATATTGAAGAAAGAGAAAGGGGGTCATTGGTAATGTTAAGATGCAAAACAAATGTAAAAAAAAAGTGAAGTAGGAGATGTTGAGCTTCATGGAAATGGATGGCGAAGTAAGAAGAAAGGCTACCTTAGGATCTAATTGAGACTGAATGTATTAAATCCAAACTTTACAAATCTCCCCTGGCATGTACTTGGCAGCTTGAAATCGTATATGGCATCATATATGATGTGTTTTTGTCCAATATAAGAGTTGGAAACGGCTGNTAGGGTCGTTGTGGTCTCGATTTATTTACCAGAGGAGGTAGTCGACCAAACTTGATTGAAGAATTTTTGCTAACTACCATAGGTTGCATCGTCTAAAGGACTCTTGTGGATCTGGGGAGGAAGTTTATAAAAGGGGCAAGTTTAAGCAACATTGGTTATCAAAAGGCCTTGTGACAATCGAATATACTCTTATGTTTCACAACTCAAACGATTAAAAAACCATTGAAGAAGATACGGGTCATGGTCATGACCGTAATATAATGGTGTAATTTGGCTAGAACCACCAGATCAGAGAGATATGGTAACAACAACTACTTTTGTAGAGTCTCTTAGTCAAACCACTTGAATAGAGGACTCAAGCCATGTCCTTACTAGCGTAAAATTTCTTTGAGAGTGAATATAACAGTACACTCAAAATGACAATCATTTTTTTTGTAACCTGAAGTCAATCAAAACTTTATCACCTTCAACAAATGAGATTTGTTTTGTTACTCTGAAAATTTGCTTCAAGTCTTTCGGCAATTTAATTTAAGCTAAAAGATGCTTTGC
This sequence comes from Phalaenopsis hybrid cultivar, assembly GCA_002079205.1. Classification (NCBI taxonomy): domain Eukaryota; kingdom Viridiplantae; phylum Streptophyta; class Magnoliopsida; order Asparagales; family Orchidaceae; genus Phalaenopsis; species Phalaenopsis hybrid cultivar. The sequence goes on from JXCR01145893.1 coordinate 400,389, forward strand.
ATTGTTACTTTGAAAATTTGACTTGAAAATATTATTTGAAAAGTTAAACCCTTTGGTTGAAATCTTCAACACGGGCATAATCAAGAAATTTTGGAATTTGAAACATTTAGGTTTGAAATTCATTTGAAATCAGACAATTGAATATTCATAAAATGTTAGTTTTGTCAACTTCAATCCTTGTGAGGAGGAGGATCAGACTACGTGAGTTAGACTAGCAAATTTTTATATTTGTTATTAAAACATTATTAGAAATACTAGACTCATCAACTTTGGTTCTTAAGAAGAGGATGATCGGACTAGCTGAGTGTGACTTACACCCCTGCACAATAGACAAATGCAGATTGGGAGTTTACGTAGTTTAATTACCTTGGATTTGATTTTTTTTTTTAACATGAGGGGTCTCAACTTTAAAGTAATTATAGATATTCTTCTAAAAAATGTGCACGTTAATCAAAGCCAGAACTATTTGAGTAAACATTTAGCTTTAACCCACTCAACATTCTCAAACCATTTAAGTTGAGGCATTTAGTTGATTTAGTGGAGAATGAGTTGGTTTTTAAACTTGATTATAAGTTAGCTCGCACATTATTCTCAAATCTTGTAATTTAAAGTTTAACATTTAGATCGAAGCACATTTGAGTGAGATTTTACATATTTGAATAATTTCAATAATTTTATAGGCTTTAAGCAACATGTATAATTTTTTAAAATATAAATTTGATATGAAATTTATATAAAGAGGCACATCCAAGATTTTAAATGTGTTTATAATTGACTCATTTTATAAGCATCTTAAAAATCTTAAACTCGAAAGCATTACCTTTTTATTCATATAAGTCTTAAAAAGCACACATAGATTCGAAAATATTGCTTGACATAAGAAATAACCTTAAAGTTTGTATACCAAAAATCATTTAAAATTTAAAATATTTGCAGAAATATTGTGATTTTGTATAACAAAATTTATTTTTATTTTTATTTTTTTGTCCAATAAAGAAATCGCCTTCTATTTGCTAGCAGGTAATATTGTGAATTCAGTTGTGAAAATACATATTAAGTTTTTATTTTAGGACTTAAAAATATGACTTTTATTTCTTAAGCTTAGCCTCAATTATGTAAAGTTATTTTGCATGTGCAAATATTCCATGATTTGGCCAAAAAAACAAATGATTCAAGCCTAAGAGCTAAAACTTGAATTATTTTCCAACTTCAAAAGGCCCAAATTTAAATGAATTGTTAAGCATGAGGGCCTAAGTTTTAAAAGTTTCAAGTCTGAGTGAGTAAGTTTTAAAAGCCCAAATTTACATTAACCTTTAAGCTTGAAAGCCTAAGTTTGAAAAGCCCAAATTTGGATCAATTTTCAAGCCTAAGAGCCTAAATTTAAAAAAGCCCGCATTTGAATCAATTTTCAAATTTAAGAGACTAAGTTTGAAAAAGATCAAATTTATGAGTTGACACCCCTCAATCCCGATAACACAATCGCATAACTCATCGACCTATGGAAATGCAGGATTCTACAATACCATGGAAATGTGGTACTAACACCGGCATCAATAAGGGTTTGTTCAATTTTAAATCTACCGCAAATCGTTGAACAAGCCAAAACTTCTAATTGAGCCCTTTAAGGAAAGGGGAAGTTGTTCGCAATGTGCACAAACATTAATTAGCGATAAGAAAAACCAATGCATGATAATTCATTCTCCGATATTAATTTCACTCTTGAAAGGTCCTTGCATGCTTCTTAATTGTTTTCTATGGTAAGCCTAAATTGCATGCATAATAGTTCAGATGTATTTTACTTTCTGTAAGTTAAAATGGCGTTATTTTTTATGTGATATGATGGATTTGTGTGGTATAGATGTTAAAAAATAATGCTTAGGCGTTAGATATATAAATACATAAGATATGGACGGCATGTATGTAAATGCCCATTAAAAAATGACAATAACTCCCATCCTTCCATGCATGACAGTAAACACTCGCCGTGAACAGAATGCCAAAGCCAGAAAAGAATAACGAAAATTACCTGATATCCATTAGTGAATATGCTTGCATGNATCGTCGTGGTCTCGATCTATTTACCAGAGGAGGTAGTCGACCAAACTTGATTGAAGAATTTTTGCTAACAACCATAGGATGCGTCGTCTAAAGAACTCTTGTAGATCTTGGGTGGAATTTTATGAAAGGGGCAAGTTTAAGCAACATTGGTTATCAAAAGGCCTTGTGACAATCGAATATACTCTTATGTTTCACAACTCAAACGATTAAAAAACCATTGAAGAAGATACGGGTCATGGTCATGACCGTAATATAATGGTGTAATTTGGCTAGAACCACCAGATCAGAGAGATATGGTAACAACAACTACTTTTGTAGAGTCTCTTAGTCAAACCACTTGAACAGAGGACTCAAGCCATGTCCTTACTGGCGTAAAATTTCTTTGAGAGTGAATATAACAATACACTCAAAATGACAATCATTTTTTTTTGTAACTTGAAGTCAATCAAAACTTTATCACCTTCATCAAATGAGATTAGCTTTGTTACTTTCAAAATTTGCTTCAAGTCTTTCGGCAATTTAATTTAAGCTAAAAGATGCTTTGCTTTGTTACTTTGAAAATTTGACTTGAAAATATTATTTGAAAAGTTAAACCATTTGGTTGAAATCTTCAACACGGGCATAATCGAGGAATTTTGGAATTTGAAACATTTAGGTTTGAAATTCATTTGAAATCTGACAATTGAATATTCATAAAATGTTAGTTTTGTCAACTTCAATCCTTGTGAGGAGTTGAACCTTAACCGGCCTTCCTTTTCGAGAATATCCCAACATAAGGGCCAGTGCATCTCTTCAATTGGTACTTGTGGATGTCTTTTTTTTCCCTTTTTCATACATACGATGGTTGGCCGCTGCTAGGATCCCTTCATTAGCTCTCTACTCCTTAGTTGTCGGATCTAGTAGTAGGTCTACCCGAAGACCGATTTCTTGAGTTTTTTTTCTCTTGGCCGCTGGAAAACCTTTCGATCTGGAGGATCAAACTACGTGAGTTAGACTAGCAAATTTTTATATTTGTTATTAAAACATTATTAAAAATACTAGACTCATCAACTTTGGTTCTTAAGAAGAGGATGATCGGACTAGCTGAGTGTGACTTACACCCCTGCACAATAGACAAATGCAGACTGATTGGGAGTGTACGTAGTTTAATTACCTTGGATTTGATTTTTTTTTTTTAACATGAGGGGTCTCAACTTTAAAGTAATTATAGATATTCTTCTAAAAAATGTGCACGTTAATCAAAGCAAGAACTATTTGAGTAAACATTTAGCTTTAACCCACTCAACATTCTCAGACCATTTAAGTTGAGGCATTTAGTTGATTTAGTGGAGAATGAGGTGGTTTTTAAACTTGATTATAAGTTAGCTCACACATTATTCTCAAATCTTGTTATTTAAAGTTTAACATTCAGATCGAAGCACATTTGAGTGAGATTTTACATATTTGAATAATTTCAATAATTTCATAGGCTTTAAGCAACAAGTATGATTTTTTAAAATATAAATTTGATATGAAATTTATATAAAGAGGCACATCCAAGATTTTGAATGTGTGTATAATTGACTCATTTTATAAGCATCTTAAAAATCTTAAACTCGAGAGCATTACCTTTTTATTCATGTAAGTCTTAAAAGCACATGCATAGATTCGAAAATATTGCTTGACTTAAGAAATAACCTTAAAGTTTGTATACCAAAAATCATTTAGAATTTAAAATATTTGCAGAAATATTGTGATTTTGTATTACAAAATTTCATTTTTTTTTGGGTCCAAAAAATAAATCGCCTTCTATTTGCTAGCAAGTAATATTGTGAATTCGGTTGTGAAAATACATATTAAGTTTTTATTTTAGGACTTAAAGATATGACTTTTATTTCTTAAGCTTAGCCTCAATTATGTAAAGTTATTTTGCATGTGCAAATATTCCATGATTTGGCCAAAAAAACAAATGATTCAAGCCTAAGAGCTAAAACTTGAATTATTTTCCAACTTCAAAAGGCCCAAATTTAAATGAATTGTTAAGCATGAGGGCCTAAGTTTTAAAAGTTTCAAGTCTGAGTAAGTTTTAAAAGCCCAAATTTACATTAATTTTTAAGCTTGAAAGCCTAAGTTTGAAAAGCCCAAATTTGGATCAATTTTCAAGCCTAAGAGCCTAAGTTTAAAAAAGCCCGCATTTGAATCAATGTTCAAATTTAAGAGACTAAGTTTGAAAAAGATCAAATTTATGAGTTGGCACCCCTCAATCCCGATAACACAATCGCATAACTCATCGACCTATGGAAATGCAGGATTCTACAATACCATGGAAATGTGGTACTAACACCGGCATCAATAAGGGCTTGTTCAATTTTAAATCTACCGCAAATCGTTGAACAAGCCAAAACTTCTAATTGAGCTCTTTAAGAAAAGGGGAAGTTGTTCGCAATGTGCAGAAACATTAATTAGCGATAAGAAAAACCAATGCATGATAATTCATTCTTCGATATTAATTTCACTCTTGAAAGGTCCTTGCATGCTTCTTAATTGTTTTCTATGGTAAGCCTAAATTGCATGCATAATAGTTCAGATGTATTTTACTTTCTGTAAGTTAAAATGGCGTTATTTTTTATGTGATATGATGGATTTGTGTGGTATAGATGTTAAAAAATGATGCTTAGGCGTTAGATATGTAAATACATAAGATATGGACGGCATGTACGTAAATGCCCATTAAAAAATGACAATAACTCCCATCCTTCCATGCATGACAGTAAACACTCGCTGTGAACAGNCATCCTACCTACAAGAAATGAGGGACACTTTCTCTCCCTACCAAACGCCAGGGGTTTCGTTCTTTTATATAAAAAAGCAGCCCTCGCTCACCTTGATCTTGTTTTTCTCTTTCTACGTTTGTTGGATCTATAGATGATTGTCGGCTTAAGCTCTGGTGATGAGGAGCTGATCACGTAATAGCCTAAATCTAGCTTATTCTCAATAAGAATCTAGTTGTTTACTGCGTCCAAAATCGGCGGATCCAACCTAACCT
>JXCR01145893.1:408148-433009 GCA_002079205.1 Phalaenopsis hybrid cultivar
CCGCTCTCATATCAATGAAAAAATCGTTTTATTCTACATTATTCTGAATTTCAACATGGTATCAGAGCCAAATTCCCTACCCTAGTCGTCGGTCCTCCCTCCAGAGCTGTCGAGCTCCCTTCTTGCCATCCTACCTACAAGACATGAGGGACACTTTCTCTCCCTACCAAACGCCAGGGGTTTCGTTCTTTTATATAAAAAAGCAGCCCTCGCTCACCTTGATCTTGTTTTTCTCTTTCTACGTTTGTTGGATCTATAGATGATTGTCGGCTTAAGCTCTGGTGATGAGGAGCTGATCACGTAATAGCCTAAATCTAGCTTATTCCCAATAAGAATCTAGTTGTTTACTGCGTCCAAAATCGGCGGATCCAACCGAACCTAAGAAGCGGCGGTTCCTTGTATAGCTTCTGCTATCCTGACAAGCCAGAATGAGTCTTATTTGGGAGAGCGGATTGCTTATATGAAGAACCTAGGCTTTATAGCAGCCAGAAAGTCTCCTCTCCCGCACCCTTTCAACATAATCATCTTTGGCAACCCGAGCCCTTAAGTTAAATTGAAATCCTAGTTTCAGAAGCTGGAAATGCTCATCTGCGTACGATACCAAATCAACAGCTGTTTGAGCGAGCTATGACTTCCACTCTAAAGACTGCAATGGATTTCAAGAATCTTCTTTCTGACATTATGAAGGAGTGCTTGCAGAACTTGGTGAGGCTAATGAAGCACAAGGGAGGTATGTGGTTTAATTCCCCATTAGATGTGCAGGAGATGGGATTACATGATTACCGACGGATCATTAAGTATCCCATAGACGTTGGGACACTGAGATCCAGGCTTTAAAAATGGCTTCTATAAGACAACATTAGATTTTGCCGAGGACATTAGACTGACCTTTAAGAATGCTCTCATTTATAAAGCAAAAGCTCATGAGGTGCATAAATTGGCAGCACTGATCTTCCGTCAGTTTAAGGAACAAACTTCTTGGTTTGCTTGCAAAATGACTTTAAAAATAATATTACTAAGGCGAGACTAAATGTATCGATGAATGGAAACCCAACAGCAGATCTACATGCCCCTTTTCGTCGTTTTCTTCCCTGCTGGCAAAAGTTTTTTCCAGCAGCAGGCTTTCCTCTGAAGCTATTCCTACATCAAGCCCTCCTCCAGAATCCTTCCTGCAGTAGACCCTCCGAAACTTTTCTGCAGCACCATCATCCAGAGCTTTTCCTGTAACAAGTCCACCGAAAATCTTCATGGAGCTGACCCTCTTATGGAGTCTTTCTATGCATCAAACCCTCCTCCTATACTTTTTCTTGCATCAAGCTATCCTCAGAAGTTTTTTTTGTATCAAACCCTTCTCGATGACACTAAATTGGATGCAATGGAGAAAAAGAATTCATGTAGTGGACCCCACGTAGTGGGATTAAGGCTTTGTTGTTGTTGTAGCAGTTATTTCTTTTCTTATTTTATATTTATTTCCTTCGATTATGAATTATTTCTTTTTTTATATTAGTTTTTCCTATTTTAAGTTATTTCATTTATCTGATAATAATTAATATGAATTGATTATTGGAAAATTAGGAGATATATCTTTTCTTACATACTATTTTAATTTTATTATCTTTCCTATTCTAGAATTTATGTAAGGGTTATTTATATCTCCTCTCATATCAATGAAAAAACCGTTTTATTCCACATTATTCTGAATTTCAAAAAATACCTTTAAAAAATCTGAAATCAATAAACATGTCTAAAAAGTCAAGGGCTACTTTGGCCATTCATTCCAAACAAAGATATGGTTTATAAGATTATGATTCTTAATACACATCTTTTTTTTTTTTGCAGCGATTTAAAAGTGAAATTTCAGTGATTAAAGTTTCAGAAGTTAACAGCAGAAGTAAGAGATTGTTGGTTTGATATACATTCATTAGTCCATTAAACCTCCAATGTTGGGGCATTTCAACTTTAAATCGTCAGGTAATGTATAAATACAGCTTCCTAAGTGTCATCTACTTGCATGCAGATATCTAGAATCTAGTCATAGTAAATATTTACAGTGATATTTGCAACTTCTACATTTAAAAATTTGTAGAATTGACCCTTAACAATCCATGCGAACCAGATTCATGAAAACTTGAACAGAAAATGCACGAAAATGTTTAAGAGGAGAAATGGCAAATCTTTAAGAGAAGTGATCAATGGTGACCTTTACTACTGCCGAGTACACAACCACCTGGTACTCCGTATGGTCATGGTATGTAAGGGGAGCCTCGATAAAATATGACACAGAATGAGTAAAATAATCGGGAGAAACATATCCTATAATTAGTGGTCGTTCCATAACTTTAGGATTATCCCAGCTAGTGTATTGCTGATAAAGCCTCATAAAACGCCTTCCCCATTCCCTGTAAAGAAGAATTAGTAATTAAGAAACATTTGCACATCAAATATTTGAATAACCAAGTACAAAAGCAAAATATAATCACTTTATATTTCTCCAATAGCAAACTGCAAAAGAAGAATTTAAAAATAAAAAAACAATCATTTCTTGTTTTTGGAAAATTAAATCCAGACAGAGAAAGCGACAAAATTATAACTGTTAAGTATTGGAAATAGTCAATCTGCAGTAAGAAGGAACGCTGAGAATGTATTTCATTGATTTTATTTCCGTTATTAGATATTTTTGTTTTCTATTTTTTCTTTATTTTGGAGAGATTCTTATTTTGATTCCTTTGATTATTATGTATGCATAGTAAGGTGTAAGACAACTAGGGGTTTAAGTGAGTCAAGCTGACTGACGAGCCGACTCGAGCTCGACTCAATAAGTGGCTCTTGAACCGAGCTTGTTGAGCTAACAATTTAAGCTCAAGCTAGCCCCAACTCGATTTGTTAACTCGTGAGCTGTCTCGTTTAAAAGAATATTAATACAAAATAGACCTAAAATATATTAAAGTTAAAGATTTTATCTTTAAAAGTACTAAAAATATTTCAAAAATAATATGTTGTATTTTATATTAAGTGATTTCTTTCTTTAAATTGATCAATTTATTTATCATTTTATTATACCACAATCTTAAATTAATATTATTTTCTCTCTTTTAAGTTAAACAAGCCGGCTTATGAGCTCAAACTCGATAAAGTTAATCAAGCTCAAGCTAAAGGTGGCTCGAGCCCGACTAGACTCGTTTACAACCTCAAAGACATTGAAGCTAGCGAGAAATAAAATTATTTATAAAATTCTACAAAGTAATAAAGCAAAGAAATCTCTCATTCGTGTTTGAGGGCTTCGTCTCTTTCATCATCTGAAATCATTGAGATGTATCTGCATCTCAACTACTTCTCACTGTGTTTCAGCAATTAGAGGGAGATCTACGAAGCTCAATCATCCAAGAAGGCGAATCTAGAGAAATCTACGACATTGTCGTTTGATGCGGTTGTACGCAGAAGTCATCTCCTGTTATATGTGTTTTCAGGTCGTTGCTTCGACTCTGACTCTTCCGCTCGACATCATGGCTTCGTCTACGCACGAGCAAGATTGTCGGTCTCATCATCCGGCTCTCCCACTCAAACAAAAATGCTCTATCATGTTGATTCATCTCTTCCGCTCGAACAACACTCTCCTTTATGTTGATTTGGAACCGAGAAGATCGCAGGACTATTCCCTCTTCGATTTGTCACTATTCACTAAATCAGACTGATAAATCAATGAATGATTAGGCTTTTGTCGTCGATTTGGCATGAGTCATAGGCTTGAAAAAGGCCTGATCACCTCTTGCCAAGTACCAAATGAGTGGAAATCAAGAGTTACACACTTCCCTGTAGTCCTTGTTTACTCATCCAACCGAGCAATCAAACTAAGGGTCCTCCTATTGATTTCGTTTGAGCAGCAGGTTTACTAGATTCGAGCTTTCACAATTTTATCATGGACAACCACAACATGAGCCTAAGACTTATGTTCTTATCAACTCTTCCAACAACAATTCAGAATTAGCCCATTCACTTGGGAGCAATAGTGAGAACCTGCATCAAATATTTAGTAAAAGTTCTACTTCTGGACAAAGATCACAATTCTCTACTGAACAACTTAATAGCATGTTAGCATACCAAGGCATCTTATCCCATGTGTTTAGTGTCCAAGGAAATAAATTAAAATCTTGGATTGTTGGCTCCAGAGCCTCGAATAATATAGAGGGAGATATCAAGGCCTTTAAAATTACAACCCATGTGGCAGTCACTCTGCAGTTTGAATAGCTGATGGTTCTTTCTCACCATTAGCAGGAATTAGATTAGTCGAATTGACAAAGGATCTTCAAATCTATTTTGTTCTTAACTTTCCAAAATTAAATTGAACATACTCTTGATCAGCAAACTTATTATAACTTATAATGCGTGACTAAACTCTATTCAAATTGTTGTGGATTTCTACTTATGGATTCAGGGAAGGTCATTGGTCATGTTGAGATACATGGTACTTTCTCAAAGAAAATAATTTCATCAGTTGGAAATATCATCCATCAAGTAGTATTTCTTAAGTTCAATTTAGATTTTCTGTTCGATGAAAGTCAAGTCATGTTGAATCACTCTGGTCTTGATCATCAAAATTTTGTGTACATTAAAAAGATATTTCCATACTATGCTCTCGTAGTAGAAATATTTGAAAGAATGTGGATTCAGATGCTATTAAGGGAGCTTAAGGTTGAGATGAAAGACACAATTATGATGTTCACTAATAGCTAAGCAGCTATTAGTGTGACACTTCATCCCAGAAAAGGTTAATAATGGAATTGTTCAACTCAATTATATTCTTAAACAACTTCAAACAGCTGATATTCTTACCAAAACACTATCAAGGGTCAATTATGATGAATTAAAGTTCAAACTTGGCTTGTACAATATAAATAACTGAGCTTAATGGAGAGTATTGGAAAGTGTCAATCCACATAAGGAACCCTCAAATATATCTCATTGATTATATTTTCATTATTAGGAAGAAAAAGCTTTTACAAATAAAAAAAATTGGTGATAGAATATTAATGTCCAATAAAAGATAAAATATACGAAGTTTTGTTATAAAAATTAGTTAAAATGTAAAAGAGAAGCATAAAATTGGTTTAGTGGGATAAAGGTTTTGTTGTTGTATCTTCTTAATTAGATATTTCCGTTTTCTATTTTTACTTAGTTTAGATGGATTCCTATTTTGGTTCCTTTCATTATTATATGTATGTAGTAAGATGTAATGCATAGAATCTAGTGAGAAATAAAATTCATTCCAAAGTTCTACATTAAGAAAATTTGATTATTGAAGATGCTGATTTTCAAATTACATAGATTATGAGCCAACATAGTTGAATTGGATTGGAGAAAGCAAATAATATTTTTCTACAAAATCACGGAAATATTTACCAAAATGGATAATGCTGTAAGGAATTACTAAACAATTTATTTCTCTCAGTTCTATGTTTGCACACATCTCCAAAGAACATATAGAAAAAAGAAGAGCCATCAGAATGGCCAACTTACAGAAGAGTATCATTAGTAACATTACCCTTATAAGAAAATTTAATGACTTACATGAATTTTGGCAAAATTTTAAAGTAAACCATGAAAGCCAATATCAACCCTCAAATTTTTCATCAACAACTAGGAATGGCAATGATTTTTTTTCAAGGAAGATTTGCATGCATACCACTCAATTCCTATGTATTTACATATCCAACACCTAAACTTCAATTTTTACATAAGCAAGAAAAGGTGTCTGTCGGCGATAAAAAGTTGGGGTGTGGTGAGTCGACTGTAGGAAGTTGTCGGTCGCCTGAATCGAAATTTCGTCCCCCACTTCGGAATAATGTTTTAATTTACATATAGATTTAAGTTTAAAAAAATATGAAATCAAACTAACCTCATAATTTTCACAGTTTAAATGAAAGAGCACTCTACCTCAAACATTGTATCTATCCCGAGAGATAAGCACAAGACTTGGGGATGAAGATCGATCAAATAAACTAAGAAATATATGACGTCTGTTTGGTCTGTGAAACCGTTTTATTTGCCGACAAATTTTCCTATTTAATATAAAAAATTAAATAGGGTTTATTTTAAGTTGGGTTCGAAAAAACTTCCTATAAGGGCAAGCCCCTATAGTTAATTACNAGGTTTATTTTAAGCTAGGTTCGGAAAAACTTCATATAAATACAAGCCCCTATAGTTAATTACATCTTGAATGACCGAAGTCACTTAAGAATACTCTCGATAAAAATCAGGAAAGATTATCTTCGAGGAGATCAAAATGATAGGACTTTTCAACGAAATCGGACAAAGAGGTGTGCAAAAGGGGAATGACTNATAAAAATCAAGAAAAAATATCTTCAAAGACTTTAAAAGGATAGAACTTTTCAACGAAATCGGACAAAAATGTGTGAAAGGGGAATGACTCAAATTTGGAACATTTATTACAAAATTCAAATGAAGATGAACAAGGGGATGCCACAGATCCAGAGGAGATCATCGGTGACTTCCCAGTCTACACTATGGTTTGGCTTCAATTTTGAGGATAAATATTCAAGTATTTTATCCTGCCAATTTTATCTATTTAGGGCTTACATTCGTGTAAAACGATCACACAAATAGCCTGGAAGATGCGATGATTTAGGTCCATAATCCTAAAACGAGTTAGGGCTTAGATCGTACAGCAGAGCTATACAAATGCCTAAAGAAAAAGGTTGAGAATTTATGTTGCGCTAGGCAAACAACCTTGAAATTCTATTGATTGTTGTTTTAATTTCTAGAAAAGGAATGGTTTAGCTGGGGAAGACATGTTCTGCTGTTGAAGATGGTCGTGCTGCCCACCCCGCTAGTTTCAAGCTCCTTGTCGTGACGAGTATAAGTTTTTTAGGGTGTCAGGTTATAATGTGAAAACCAGCGGACCTATGGCTGTAGTTCTTCAGATATTTTATAGGGAACATGTTGAAGTTGTATAGTGTATAACATAACAGTAGAATATGTAGCACATGACAAGCAGTAGAGAGAACAGTACAACATGCGGGGTAAAAGAAAAGTAAAAAAATACAGCAGATAAGTGATTTGCAAGAAAGTAACATGCTGTAAACATAAAACAAACCTATATACCTGGGAGGTTCGATGTTCCTTAGGTGTAATTGATGCAACAGGTACAAGCAACAAAATTTGAGGAAACATTCTGAAATGCTTTATATAAACGAAAACAAAGAAACATCGTCTAGAAATCTCAAGAAAGATCGTCAAAAGACTCACGACAAGAGAAATGCGAGGAAATCGACGAATCGATAAATCGATTAAAATCATAGAAAACACGAAAAAATAGCGAAAAGAGAACACAAGTGTTTTGTCCAAAAATTCCAAGAAAAACATATGAAAAAGTCCGAAAAGAGGGGGACCGCAAGCACTCGGGTCGGGGCTAGGCTCAACTATATATTAGTACTTGAGGATCGTCAAAGGCTACTCGGTCACCAGGATGTATAAAGTCCGTCACTCAACTAGAAGGGTGTCCTATCGAACCTAACTCAAGAGGGTACTCTTTAACCTAAATAGGTGATCAACAGGTGAACAACCGATATTTAAAATGTATTTAAAATTTATATTTTTAGCATGCACATAGGTTTCAAACATGCAAAAAGTGGGCTGTATCAATTTTGTTTGTAGCGAAAAATGTATTTTTATTTTAGAAAAATGCGTATTTGTTCTTATCAAATTTATTTTTATCAATTTTGAAAAATAGTTGTCCACGAGTCAATCGCGCTGTCGGGCATAAGGCTACCAACAACCTAAGAAGGTTCGAGTCAGCTCCCGCTAGTCTTGTGTCTGTGAATGATACTGTCATCCTACAGCTCACCGGGTTCCTGAATCGGATCCTGATGGGTTCCTGAATCGAATCCCGATGTCGTAGGATGACATATCATTCTGCTCTATTTCCGGTGTGTCTTTGTCATCACCGCCCTAAGCCCCAAAACAAAACTGACCTACTTGCGACCTTGCTTGATGGTTTCATGTATATCAAAAGGCTTTACGTTGACACTTATGTATCGGACATAAGCAACAAAAAACAAACGAAGAAGCAAGGAAAAAAAAGAAAAAAATAGGGTGAGAGAGAGGGGGGATTGATCCGCCTAAAACATCAAAAAGAACGGAGGATGAATCAGCTCTCAAAGCTCATGACGAAAAAGACCTGAAAAGGAAGACCCGAATATCCTTGAATCAATCCGAAAGTATATCACTTTCTCACATTTTTATAAATGGCTTAACCCGAGTCAATGACCTCCTAACGCCAGTATCCAAACCTCAAAGATATCTTTTATGAAATCAATTTGTTTCAGCCAAACATTCTCCCAAGATAAAATTCAGAAATCTCCCAAACTTCATAAATCAAGCAAAAAGAAAGTGACCCCGGGGAAACCACAACTAGTATTTCCAAACCCATACAAAAATCAGGACCTTCCAACTTCCAAATTAATCAATAATCTCATATATCAAATAAACATAAAATCTTCCCATAGAACCAGAGAAATGCTCACGGCCGGGGTCAATAAAGGGGGGTATAGCCACCAAGGCTTTTGGTCAAGGCAAAATATGGCCAAAGAGACTCACGGCCAAGGCAACCCAAGGCACAAAAGAAGCTGAGGCTCACGGCCAAGGCACAAAAGGAGCCCACGGCCACAGTAGCAACAGGAAAACTACCCAAAGTATTGCCTTTGATACGTAAGACAGTGAATGGACAAGCTTGTATAAATCATTCAAACCAGCTCCAATTTCCCCCAAGTAAGACAAGAAATATGCTCAATTTATTTTTGATCACCTCACTCTATAGATAGTGTAAATGCATATGTTTTTGGATGGCAAACTTGATTCATCCATAACATTCAAGTCACCCTAAGTTCGCCAGGAAGAGCCAAACAACCCTGAATAGCCTACCAACAAGCTCATGGGTGGCGCTAAGAACAAGCATGGACCAACTCCACTACAAGCCTTCGGGTAAGAGCAGAAAAAGGCACAAGACAAGGCCCCAACAAGCTCTCAGGTAAGGGCCAGAACAAGGCATGAACAAGCCCCCAACAAGCTCTCGGGTAAGGGACAGAAGCAAACAAAGGGCAGTCACCAAAACTCTTGAGTAGGGACAAGTATAAGGCATCAATCATGGGCTCTCGGGTAGGAACTAAGGCAAACAAAAATCAAACCCAAACCACTCCTCGGGTAGGGACAGGACAAGACAACACCGAGCTCCCGCTCCCAAATAAGGGTTAAAGCAAATAAAACTGAACCTTCCCACAGCTATGGAACAGGGACAGGAATAAACACCACAACAGGCTCTCGGGTAGGAGCTAAAACAAGCAAGTCGAGCTCCCAAATCAAGCCAAAATAAATCCCTCAAGTTTAACAAGTAAAGCTCACAAACCCAAGACAAGATCTCAATCCAGAACCCAGCCTCCAACCCTTCCAAGGTGAAAATCGAGCCCCTAAAGAGATCAAATCAAAGCTTTAAAGGCTAATCAAATGCAGTATATGATAACAAATCCAAACCCAGCTATTTTTAGGCAAACCGAAAACCAGCAAGGGCAAAAAGAATAAAGCCACACTCCAAATCAAACAAAAATAAGCCTCATAATCAGGCAAGGGTCAAGAGCTAAAGCAGGTAAGACCGAGCCCCTATAGAGGCCAGAAACCGAGCCACTCAAGGCTAAAACAGGGCCCAAGCATAGATAGAAATTCAAGTTTTAACAGAAATTAAAGTTCCAGCTACCTCAAGGTGAAACTGACCCATTTGGAACCAAAGAGTAGTTCACATGCCTTTTGAAACATCAAGATATAGAGCTAACATATGTCTTAAACAAGAGCAACAATATACAGAGTATATTTAGGCCCCCAACTTAAATATTCCAAACATGAAACAACTTCCAATATAAGTTTAAACAAAGTGATGCCCCATGAGGTGCTAAACTCAACCACCAAAACAAATTACAAAACTTGTCGAATTAAATAAATCCTCCCACAACATGTATTTCAAGCAAGGAAGAGTCATAAGAAACCAAAACCGATCTCCCAAATATGCATGAAAGGCCAAATAAACTCTCCAATATCTCACGCTAAATAAGAATAAATGAAAAGCCTCATAATACATATCCCAACATACTTGCAAGAGGAGCCAACATCAGCTCAAAGCTACATTTTCAATTATTCCAACTTGCTTTTGAACAAAAAGAGAAAAGAGGAGCTAGCATCGTCTTAAAGCCACATTTCAACCTTCTTATTCACAGTAATAGAAATATGTCATAGTTTTACCATTTTAAGCAAGTAGGGAAAAGAGAAAAATCGATAACATGCTATACTTCTATCCTTCTAAACAAGTAATCGAAAAGGTACCTTCTTGAAGCAAAAGAAAATAACACAGGAACTTTAAAGGCACTCCCCAACTTAAACTCCTCCAACAACAAGAGGAAACCAATTCAAGCACCAGAAAATTAAAGTGAGAAAAGAAAATGACAGAGTTTTCTCCCTCAAAGATTTTCGGCATACCCCTAGGGCTACAAAACCGAGCTCTAATATATACCACAGAAGGAGAAGAATGATTAAGAAGATACGACAGAAAGATCGAGCGCAGAGGATATGATCCTCGCAGAGGCCACGCTCTGGGGCAAGGAGAGTCAAGAGCAGAGGATATGATCCTCACAGAGGATAGGATCCTCGGCAATGATAAGGGGATGGGTCGCCTGCGAGGTTGTCTCGCGTGCGAGAGGAACGAGCGCGGGGACGAAACTCTAACGGCACGAAGGAGTGGGCCAGGTGAAACAGAGCGAACTGCAGTTAGGGCAGAGGTCCACGAGCGCAAGAGGAAGAAACGGGAGAGGGGAAATAAACTAGATTAAAGATTTTTTTGACATAAGTTATTAATTATAATAATATAAAATAATATATTATTTATTATTATAATTAACACTTAAATATGTATTTGGCAAAATCGATGTTCCGGACGCATCGGCGCAGTTTGTTTCGTCATCCGGAGTCGTTTAGATGACCTCGTCGACGATTGGAACGAAAACGCGTCGCGACCCGAATCACGTCAAAAACTCGGCTCGAATTCGATTAAACAGGACGGCGAAAAGCGCGGCGGCGCCAAATCAACGAGTACAGTCAATCCTAAGGCCAACAGTTCTATAGGAATACTCTCTGAGTTCCTTCAAAGTAGTCTTACCTACTAAGCAATAGCGGTCAAAATTATTATATGGAACGTCAAGTCAAGCGAAGAAAAGTTCAAAATTGCTAACGGGGATGGCTCCTTCACTAGTTTTCTAGGAGTAGTCGACAGAAATGTCCTACGGCTAGATCATATGCTACTAAGGAGGGGAAAACTGCACCTCGATCGAAAGCGAGGTCAACAATGTCTTTCACCTTTTTAAAGTTAAAATAGTGGCAATTTTATGTGAGATATGAAAATTTTGGGTGGTATAAAGGTAAAAGGTAAAGTTTACGTGTTAGATATGTAAATAGATGAGAATTAGGCGGTATGCATGTAAATGCCCCCTCTTTTTGTCCAACCTTTGGGAATAGCAAAGATGGTTTTTGAATCACAATATCAACCACATATGTCGCTTTTAAGCTTATTATATTATAGAGGTCCCGTGCTGGATTAATGAAAATAGTCTCTTTGCAAAAACAGAACTAAAGCTTATGTACAAAAAAACCCTCCACAATCTGCATTTGCAGTGCTTGTGCACTAGATAGGCTCCCATTATACTCCACACAATCTTGTTAACAGAAAAAGGATGAACTGAAAGATTTGCAACCTGAAATNTGTGCTGGATTAATGAAAATAGTCTCTTTGCAAATACAGAACTAAAGCTTATGTACAAAAAACCCTCCACAATCTGCATTTGCAGTGCTTGTGCACTAGTTAGGCTCCCATTATACTCCACACAATCTTGTTAACAGAAAAAGGATGAACTGAAAGATTTGCAACCTGAAATGCCACTAAAAGCTTTAACTCGCCTCATACCATGGAAGCCACATTCTTCTCTCTCACTAGCCACTAAGTTTTTCAAAACAAAACGTGCCCCAAAGAAATAGCATCATTGTACGCAAACTCCGATTTATTATATATAAAATGAACCAGATGTTTCATTTCAAAGGAATAAACAAATCGATTCCACCTTATAGGGGCGGAAGTCAAACCAGTTGCAGAGAATGTAAGTAACAGCCAAAGTCTAAAAAGAGTGATGGAAAGAGAAATAGAGAGCATATAAGCGAGCAATTAAAAACGAAGCATCAATGTGAGGCGAGGGATACCACATGGCATTGAATAGATAGGAACAACTAAGTGAGGAGCTGATTGAGGGAACAATTCTTCTCTTCCTCGTTCTGGCATACAGTAATCATCCTAAAATAACATATTTCCATTTTTTTTTATAAACTCAGTTGGAAATCCTAGGCATAGGTGTTATTTTTTATGAAAAATTGGCTAGCCATTTATGTGAGAAAGAAAAAGAGTACAACTGATGAAAAAAATTGCACAAGTATAATAGAGATAACGGAATTTTCATTCGACAAAAATCTGACATTTGTGAAAACTACTAAAAAAATCAAATTATTTAAAGTTTATGTAAGGTTATATTAAACGCATCAAACAAGGATGAAGAACATTTAACAAATAATAAATTTTATTATATAAGAACTTAAAAAGTTCGTAATGCAATAATTATAANAATTAATATGATTTTCTTTCTTTTAAGTTAAACAAGCCGGCTTATGAGCTCAAACTCGATAAAATTAATCAAGCTCAAGCTAAAGGTGGCTCGAGCCCGACTAGACTCGTTTACAACCTCAAAGACACTGAAGCTAGCGAGAAATAAAATTATTTATAGAATTCTACAAAGTAATAAAGCAAAAAAATCTCTCGTTCGTGTTTGAGGGCTCCGTCTCTTTCATCCTCTGAAATCATTGAGATGTATCTACGTCTCAACTACTCTCACTATGTTTCAGCAATTTGAGAGATCTACAAAGCTCAATCATCTAAGAAGGCGGATCTAGAGAAATCTACGACATTGTCGTTTGATGCGGTTGTACGCAGAAGTCGTCTCCTCTTATATGTGTTTTCAGGTCGTTGCTTCGACTCTGACTCTTCTGCTCGACATCATGGCTTCGTCTCACACGAGCAAGATTGTCGGTCTCATCATCCGGCTCTCCCACTCAAACAAAATGTTATGTCATGTTGATTCATCTCTTCTGCTCGAACAACACTCTCCTTTATGTTGATTTGGAACCGAGAAGATCATCACGATGAAACGAACGTCCCCTCTAGAAAAAAATCGATGTTCCAGACGCATCGGCGCAGTCTGTTCCGTCATCCGGAGTCGTTTAGATGACCTCGTCGACGATTGGGACGAAAATGCGTTGCGACCCGAATCACGTCAAAAACTCGGCTCGAATTCAACTAAACAGGAAGGCGAAGAGCGTGACGGCGCCAAATCAATGAGTACAGTCAATCCTAAGGCCGACAATCCTATAGGAATACTCCCTAAGTTCATTCAGAGTAGTCTTACCTGCTAAGCAATAGCGGTCAAAACTACTATATGGAACGTAAAGTCGAGCGAATAAAAGTTCATAATTGCTAACGGGGAAGACTCTTTCACTAGTTTTCTAGGAGTAGTCGACGGAAAGGTCCTACGCTAGATCCTAAGCTACTAAGGAGGGGAAAACTGCACCTCGATCGAAAGCGAGATCAACAATGTCTTTCACCTTTTTAAAGTTAAAATAGTGAAATTTTCATGTGAGATCTGAAAATTTTGGGTGGTATAAATGTAAAAGGTAAAGTGGACGTGTTAGATATGTAAATAGATGAGAATTAGGCGGTATGCATGTAAATGCCCCCTTTTTTTGTCCAACCTTTGGGAACAGCAAAGATGGTTTTTGAATCACAATATCAACCACATATGCCGCTTTTAAGCTTATTATATTATAGAGGTCACGTGTTGGATTAATGAAAATAGTCTCTTTGCAAATATAGATCTAAGGCTTATGTACAAAAAACCCTCCTCAATCTGCATTTGCAGTGCTTGTTCACTAGATAGGCTCCCATTATAATCCACACAATCTTGTTAACAGAAAAAGGATGAACTGAAAGATTTGCAACCTAAAATGCCACTAATAGCTCTAACTCGCCTCATACCATGGAAGCCACATTCTTCCCTCTCACTAGCCATTAAGTTTTTCAAAATAAAACGTGCCCCAAAAAAATAGCATCATTGTACGCAAACTCCGATTTATTATATATAAAATGAACCGGATATTTCATTTCAAAGGAATAAACAAATCGATTCCACCTTATAGGGGCGGAAGTAACGAGTTGCAGAGACAATGTAAGTAACAGCCCAAGTCTAAAAAGAGTGATGGAAAGAGAAATAGAGAGCATATACGCGAGCAATTAAAAACGAAGCATCCAAATGTGAGGCGAGGGATACCACATGGCATTGAATAGATAGGAACAACTAAGTGAGGCGCTGATTGAGGGAACAATTCTTCTCTTCCTCGTTCTGGCATAAGATAATCATCCTAAATAACATATTTCCATTTCTTTTTATAAACTCAGTTGGAAATCCTAGGCATAGTTGTTAATTTTTTATGAAAAATTGGCTAGCCATTTATGTGAGAAAAAAAAAGAGTACAACTGATGAAAATAAAATTGCACCGGTGTAATAGAGGTAACGGAATTTTCATTCGACAAAAATTTGACATTTGTGAAAATTACTAAAAAAATCAAATTATTTAAAGTTTATGTAAGGCTATATTAAACGCATCAAACAAGGATGAAGAATATTTAACAAATAATAAATTTTATTATATAAGAACTTAAAAAGTTCGTAATGCAATAATTATAATTTTGGAGAAATAACATGTAATAATTATAACATTTAATTATATATATGTGTATGTGTGCGCGTGCGCGCGCGTCCGCGCGCTATATTAACATAAAGCCAATAAAGATAGTGAAGAAATTAAATTATTAAGTAATTTTTATGAGAAATACTATATAAGTGGGTCAATTTTAAACTGTTTAGCAGTAGGGTTCCAATTATAAGTCTATCATAATGTTTAGTTTGCAGATTGAATTGCTTAATAAATATAAATAGACACGTTTGATTATATATGTGTCTGCGCGCACGCTATAACTACATAGAGCCAATAAAGATAGTGTAAAAATTAAATTATTAAGTAATTTTATGAGAAATACTAGATAAGTTGGAATGTCGATTTTAAATTGTTTAGTTGTAGGGTTCCAATTATAAGTCTATCATAATGTTTAGTTTGCAGATAGAATTAAGGTCGAAATGGGAAGTCAAGTTCAAAAAATAGCCAATTAAACTCTCTTAAGGCCAATATCTTATGGTGATTCAAAGATGGGCAATCATATTTCTATATTATAGCAAAATTTACAATTAAGTTTGATATAACATATTTTCTTAATGTGTGCACTGAGTATTGCTACTATTGACATTATATGATTAAAAAGAATGACTTTTTTTGGCATAAAATTCATGTTGTAAATAACATTTTAGATAAAAAAAACATTTTATTTCAAGCTAATGCATTGAAAAAAATTCAATTATATATGTATGATAATATGAATTAAAAAATAATGAAATAAAACATATGGGCATGTTGAAAGAAATAGTTGCACTTTTATGATATTAGCAAGAAACATTAAGGTGCGCGCATTTAAAATAAAAAAAAAATAAAAATAGATGTATCCTATGTCGTATAAAATTTAATGAAGCTTCCGTGTCAGTAAAATGTGTATTTATTAAGATAAAATATAATATGATAATAGTTTTGACATTCATAAAGATCACCAAGCTTAAATGAAATTTCCTTATAAATGAAAGTTATTTTTGTTCTTCATGAATTGATTACAAATATTTATGCTTTAAATTTCTATTAAATTAAATGGTTACTGCTTGATTTTCATGATTTGCAATCTCATTAAATTTTTTTTCTTCAGAATGTTACACTATAGAATTATAATAAAAACATCGAGTTATTGCACAATATATTTAGATTGTTTAATTGTTATTTTAGAAAAGGCTCTCTTAATCTAAATATGTGACCTAAAAGAATTTGTTCACATCAGAAGAGCATGTGAGAATAGGTATTAAATAACATACGTATATAATTTTAGTTGTTTAATTGAATTTGTTTGTATCCAAGATAATTTCTTTCCCGGGGGGTCCCATTCCATTCCTTTTCTCCTATTCCCTATTTCCTTTTCCTATCTTTCCCTCCTAGCACTTACCAATTTTGAATTTCTGAATTTATATCATGCTTATTAATTTTTGACTATTCTGAATTCTTCCTATCATAAACATTGTCAAAATTATGAATTCTTATTATTTTTATTCTCTTCCTTATTTTAAAACATTGCCTATTACAAATCCTTGCCTGTTATATTTTATTTCTTGATTAAAAGCATTAACTCATATAAGTCCTACTCCCTCTTATATATAAGGGTTGTTTAGCTTAGCGGAGGAGGCCAGCATTTTGTTCCATTCCTTTTCTCCTATTCCCTATTTCCTTTTCCTATCTTTCCCTCCTAGCACTTACCAATTTTGAATTNACATTTAAAATAAAAAATAATAATAATAATAGATGTACCCTATGTCGTATAAAATTTAATGAAGCTTTCGTGTCAGTAAAAAGTGTATTTATTAAGATAAAATATAATATGATAATAGTTTTGACATTCATAAAGATCACCAAGCTTAAATGAAATTTCCTTATAAATGAAAGTTATTTTTGTTCTTCATGAATTGATTACAAATATTTATGCTTTAAATTTCTATTAAATTAAATGGTTACTGCTTGATTTTCATGATTTGCAATCTCATTAATTTTTTTTTCTTCAGAATGTTACACTATAGAATTATAATAAAGCATCGAGTTATTGCACAAGATATTTAGATTGTTTAATTGTTATTTTAAAAAAGGCTCTCTTAATCTAAATATGTGACCTAAAAGAATTTGTTCACATCAGAAGAGCATGTGAGAATAGGTATTAAATAACATACGTATCTAATTTTAGTTGTTTAATTGAATTGTTTGTATCCAAGATAATTTCTTTCCCGGGGGGGTCCCATTCCATTCCTTTTCTCCTATTCCCTAATTCCTTGTCCTATCTTTCCCTCCTAGCACTTACCAATTTTGAATTTCTGAATTTATATCATGCTTATTAATTTTTGACTATTTTGAATTCTTCCTATTATAAACATTGCCAAAATTATGAATTCTTATTATTTTTATTCTCTTCCTTATTTTAAAACATTGTCTATTACAAATCCTTGCCTGTTATATTTTATTTCTTGATTAAAAGCATTATCTCATATAAGTCCTAACCCCTCTTATATATAGGGGTTGTTTAGCTTAGCGGAGGAGGCCAGCATTCTGTTCCATTCCTTTTCTCCTATTCCCTATTTCCTTTTCCTATCTTTCCCTCCTAGCAATTACCAATTTTGAATTTCTGAATTTGTATCATGCTTATTAATTTTTGACTATTCTGAATTCTTCCTATTATAAACATTGCCAAAATTATGAATTCTTATTATTTTTATTCTCTTTCTTATCTTAAAACATTGCCTATTACAAATCCTTGCCTATTATATTCTATTTCTTGATTAAAAGCATTATCTCATATAAGTCCTAACCCCTCTTATATATAGGGGTTGTTTTGCTTAGCGGAGGAGGCCAGCGTTCTGTTCGGACATCCGTCGACACCCTGTTTTCCCCTTCTTCAAGGGTTGTATCCGGCGAATAGGGTGGTGCTCTGGTTGTATCCCTATCCCCGGTGGTGATTATCTCTTCCTTTGCTTCCCCAGTATCTCTCCGTCGCAATTGTCATCCACTTCCTTGCTGCCGCCTCACAAAACAGCACTGATTGTTTTCTGCAGCCCACCAGCTTCAGCCTCATGACTCCACCTCTGCCGCTACACTCCAGATCAGAGTCCATCTACTGTTGCCATCCAAAATCCAAGGCCACCAACCCATCACCTGCAGTTACCTCCCAACTACATAACACCTGCTGGCACAACCCCTCCCCTCGNAGTTCTGTTCGGACAGCCGTCGACATCCTGTTTTCCCCTTCTTCAAGGGTTGTATCCGACGAATAGGGTGGTGCTCTGGTTGTATCCCTATCCCCGGTGGTGATTATATCTTCCTTTGCTTCCCCAGTATCTCTCTATCGCAATTCTCATCCACTTCCTTGCTGCCGCCTCACAAAACAGCACTGATTGTTTTCTGCAGCCCACCAGCTTCAGCCTCATGACTCCACCTCTCCCGCTACACTCCAGATCAGAGTCCATCTACTGTTGCCATCCAAAATCCAAGGCCACCGACCCATCACCTGCAGTTACCTCCCAACTACATAACACCTGCTGGCACAACCCCTCCCCTCGCAACCTTCTGTCTACAGTTGCCGCTAAACAACTCCCTCCCTCCATCCCGTGGCAGGCCTAGCTTCCACAATGTTACAAATGCTGTCGTGGAACCATGCTCTACCCACCTGCAGCCTTAACATTCCCCCAATCCTTCTAGCTGCCACATCAACCCAATGTTTCCTGCAGCCTTAACAATCAGGACAGGAAAGCCAACAGGCTGTTGTCAAAGCTACATCCAGCCATCCTGCCCTAACAACCTCCTCCAAAACAAACCCCTACCTGCTGTCCAGCANCTCAACCCAATGTTTCCTGCAGCCTTAACAATCAGGTCAGGAAAGCCAACAGGCTATTGTCAAAGCTACATCCAGCCATCCTGCCCTAACAACCTCCTCCAAAACAAACCCCTACCTGCTGTCCAGCAGCCATACATCACCCTCGTCCTCACCCTAGGGTGTCTTCCCATGTTTGATGTTGTTATTTTCCAATTGTCAATAGCCATATTTGTAAGCTCTTTTTCAGTTCAGTGATATTATTGTGTTTCTTTTATGACATAAGTTTCTCCTCCGGCATCATAGTCACCCGTAAATTTGAATGGTAGGTAAAATTTAGAGTAGACAATCTAGATAACCAGCATGACAAACATAAGGCTATGATGATTTAATCAACATAATGATGATCATATTGATAAACAATTTCATTATTCCAACTATTTATGACTTCATGAATAATTTTGCCACAAGTCAAAACCTAATAATCAAATCAATGTTGGGAACAAAACACGATATTTAATAGGGCTTCGTTTGGTTGACCAAATCAGCATACCAATAGTTTTAGGATTACATAAAAATGAATTATTTTGTCCAAAATCAACACTAAAAAGTAATTTGAAAGAGTAGCATCAAATTAACTAGTAGTTTCAGGTAAAAAAATGTCACTAAAACATAAAAAACTTGAGGCTTGGTTTGGTTGACCAAATCAGCACACCAAGAGTTTTAGTATTACATAAAAATGAATTATTTTGTCCAAAACCAACACTAAAAAGTAATTCGAAAGAGTCGCGTCAAATTAACTAGNATTATTAAGTCATTTTTATGAGATATACTATATAAGTTGGATGATATACATGGGTCAATTTTAAACTGTTTAGCAGTAGGGTTCCAAATATAAGTCTATCATAATGTTTAGTTTGTTGATTGAATTACTTCATAAATATAAATAGACACATTTGATTTTATATGTGTCTGCGGGCATGCTATAACTACATAGAGCCAATAAAGAGAGTGTATAAATTAAATTATTAAGTAATTTTAAAGAGAAATACTAGATAAGTTGGAATGTCGATTTTAAATTGTTTAGTTGTAGGGTTCCAATTATAAGCCTATCATAATGTTTAGTTTGCACATTGAATTAAGGCCGAAATGGGAAGTCAAGTTCAAAGAATACCCAATTAAATTCGCTTAAGGCCAATATCTTATGGTGATTCAAAGATAGGCAATCATATTTCAATATTATAGCAAAATTTACAATTAAGTTTGATATAACATATTTTCTTAATGTGTGCACTGAGTATTGCTACTNACAATTTCATTATTCCAACTATTGATGACTTCATGAATAATTTTGCTACAAGTCAAAACCTAATAATCAAATCAATGTTGGGAACATAACACGAGATTTAATAGGGCTTCGTTTGGTTGACCAAATCAGTATACCAATAGTTTTAGGATTACATAAAAATGAATTATTTTGTCCAAAATCAGCACTAAAAAGTAATTTGAAAAAGTCGCATTAAATTAACTAGTAGTTTCAGGTAAAAAAATGTAACTAAAACATAAAAAACTTGTGGCTTGGTTTGGTTGACCAAATCAGCACACCAAGAGTTTTAGTATTACATAAAAATGAATTATTTTGTCCAANTTTTAAATCTTACATTAAAGTCTGCAACAATAATGACTGAAATTTATTCTGGAAGATTTAAAGGATGAATAAAAAAATCTTAATAAGGCTCTATTGTGAGAACAAAGTAGTAATCAATATTGAACAAAATCCCAAGCAATGTAGTTAAACAAAGTACATTGAAGTTGATAGGTAAATTATAAAGAAAAAGTTTCATAGTGGTCTAATATCCATCAATTCAGCACCCTATTAATGTTCCACCAAGCTCAGCATTCCTCCATCTTCCCTATTCACTTCATGGGATTAGAATTACCACCTCATCAATCAATGAATTGTTGCAATTACCCTATAATTATTATTTTAAGAACTCATCAATCCATCATAGACTATCAGAATTATTTTTCCATGATTTTGTAGATTTCATAACAGAAAATCTTCTGAATTGTATAAATACTACACAAATATTAGAATGAAATATTCAACCAATCCTCTTAAATTGTTATCAAAGATATTAAAGAGTAGGTGGAGGATGTAGTTTTGTACCCCCAACACATATCCAAAGATGATTCTGGTTAGGACACAATAGGGCGACTTAACCATTGTATCAAAGTCTGCCCAAAAAATAATGGTTATAAATTAAGAAAAGGTTCTATCAATGCCAACTAAGATTTAACTGATTGACAAAACCTTAACATTGTCAAATAAAAAAAAACCAAAATTTCTTCTGTCTCAGCTTTAGAGGTGTATTAAACTTTCCAAACCAGACTGAAAAGGTTGGCCAATTTCAAAGGAGCAACAAGTCTAAAGAGTAAAAATGCTCTCTCTTTTTGCTAAGAAAACAAAATGGTGCCAAAAAAAACTAAAAAACATGTCATCTCTCCTCAGCATCATTTGGCCTAATGAAATTTATTTAAAGGACACTGATCAGGTAACATTAAAATTTAAAAAAAAACTTCTAGTTTCCTTCATAAAGTATCATTTTTTTGTTCCATTGGATCTGAAAACAATGGTGATTCCAATAATGAGAATAAATAACGCAGCAAGAAAATTCCCATGCTGGCTGTTTTACTCGCATAATAGTGCAGTGTGCATTGAAATCCTTCAGCTATTTTTACCATCTTAAAAGTGTTGAAACAATGCAAAGAGAATCAAGCTACAACAGCCACCAGCTGCATATGTACATCTTGAAAAGAATTCAAGATCTTCTTTGCCTGTTTAACTTTTTCTACATCACATTTTCCAACAAAACATAAATAAGATCAATGGCACTTGTTAGGTGGATAACAAGCTATCGCTAAGCAATTTGCGGCTGTCTTAATACAGGCCAATTTAATTAGACACTTCCAGCGCATGTGTGTGTGGATGTCTGCCACTTTTTTTTTGTGATAATAGAATTACAAACTGACAGGCAATATGAGCTCAAGTTTATTGTATCCTGTCCAAGTTTTGAGAAAAATAGGTTACATTTTGAATAGGCTAGATTCCTTTTCCCTTTGCTTTCATTCCATTAAATAATAATCTTACAATCTATTTTAGGTACAAAATATTAATGCATAATCTATTTTAGATAACTTAATGATACATATTCCTAATCTAAATATTCAGCTAAAAAGAAATAAATCAAAATAAAGACATTGAAAATAATTTAAATAAGGAAGCTGTCGGTCGCTGAAAGTGAAGTCCCGTCACCCGCTTTCAGAAGAACGTTTTAATTTACATATATAATTTTAGAAAAATATGAAATCAAACTGACCTGATATTTTTCACAGTTTAAATGAAAGAGCGCTCTACCTCAAATTTTGTATCTATCCCGAGGGATAAACACAATACTTGAGGATGATGCTCGATCAAATAAACTAAGAAATATATGACATCCGTTTATTCTGCGAAACCGTTTTATTTGTCGACAAGTTCCCCTATTTAATTCTCTTATTTAATACAAAGAATTAAATAGGGTTTATTTTAGGCTGGGTTCAGAAAAGCTTCCTATAAGGGCAAGCTCCTATAGTTAATTACATCTTAAATGACCGAAGTCACCTAAGAAAACTCTCGATAAAAATCAGAGAATATTATCTTCAAAGAAGTCAAAAGGATAGGACTTTTCAACGAAATCGGACGAAGAGGTGTGTATATTCAAAGAAGTCAAAATGATAGGATTTTTCAACGAAATCGGACGAAGAGGTGTGAGAGGGGAAATGCTCGAACCTGGAACAATGTTGAGGAATACAAATGAAGAGAAACTAGGGGAGAGCACAGATCCAGAGGAGAACCTCAGTGACTTCTCAATCTATCCTATGATTTGGCTCAAGTTTTGAGAAGAAATTATTAAAGTGTTTCATCCTGCCAATTTTGTTTAATTATGGCTTATATTTGTGTGACATGGTCACACAAATCACCTGGAAGATATGAGGGTTTACGTCATATCGGACGACAACCTCAGAACCTAGAACGAGTTAGGGCTTAAATCGTACAGCAGAGCTATACGAATGCCTAAAGAAAAGTGTGGAGGATTTATTCTGCCTAAAGAAAAAGGTGGAGGATTTATGTTGCGCTAGACAAACAACCTCGAAAACCTATGGTATTTGAGGATTTATGTTGCGCTAGGCGAACAACCTCGAAATCCTATGGATTGTTGTTTAATTTCTAGATTTATGTTGCGCTAGGCAAACAACCTCAAAAACCTATGGATTGTTGTTTAATTTCTAGGAAATTTATGTTGCGCTAGGCAAACAACCTCGAAAACCTATGGATTGTTGTTTAATTTCTAGGAAAATGGGATGGTTTTGTTGGGGAAGACATGTTCTGTTGTTGAAGATGGTCGTGCTTGTTGACCTCATTTTTGGTGAGGTCTTAGTCTCCTACTCTTAGAACCTAGGATCTAGCTTTAGGAGTTCTNCGATTCACTTGTCGTTTCCCCCCCTTTTTTTGCTCTGCTAGTTTTGAAAGTGGATCAATCTTTCCTTTTCGTTTGTTTTGGTATTTTTGTTAAATGATTAAGTCATAAATATGATTATTAATGATTTAATTAATTTGAAGATATAGAAAATCTTAAATCACATTAAGCATAAGTTAAAGAGTAGGTTCCCTAGAGTTTTAGGAGCACACACACCTTAGGTGAGAGTCCATCCACCTAGTCCTCTGTGTAAACCTCTTAGACTTTAGGTGTACACCCTAGGTGAGAGCCCATCCACCTAATCCTCAATGTAGGCTTCTTAGATTTTAGGAGCATACCCTAGGTGAGAGCTCATCCACCTAATTTTCAACATAGGTTTCCTAGAGTTTTAGGAGCACACCTAGGTGAAATTTCATCCACCTAATTCCCAGCATAGGTTTCCTAGATTTTAGGAGCACACCTTAGGTGAGAGCCCATCTACCTAATCTCTGCAGTGTGACTTTCTAGATTTTAGGAGCACACCTTAGGTAAGAGTCTATTCACCTAATCCTTGAATGCACAGTGAAACTATACACTTGACCCTGATTCACAAACTGATCAAGACACTAGACAACAGGATGCACCGAGACGTGACCCATGCTTCTTTAATTAAATCAATAGTGAAATCCTCATAATGACTTAACCTACAATAAAACCCAGTGCATCGGGATTTGAGCTTGAATATTACACTCAAAACAATTGGGGAAATTTCTTAACGCCACATATGGATCATCGGACTAGGATAAGTCTAGGGTCTAGGTGGCGAGGGCGAATGACGACACTGCTTATGTGTGCTTAAACGAGGGATACGATGTTTGATTATTAGAATAGTTTCTCCTACCTCAAGGATCTTTTATAAAAGAGAGGAAAGGATCGATGATGCTATTCGCCGACCCTTGGTGGGGTCGTTGCCCCGACACTCTTAGGTTGTCAGAAGTTCTAGCACGATTAGAGTGACTAGTCTGTGGACTGTACGACTTTGCAAAATATTTACAAAAATAAAATAANGCTTTCAAACGGAAAATAACCACATAAAGTCTTTTCATGATTTAAAACCAATCATATCCACGACATACTATTCTAGTGAGTAATAGTTTGTTCCACATTCAATATAGCATTGCTAACTTATAAAATTGTGAATTAAAATCATAAAAACCTAATTTATCCTCTCTATGTTCATTTTAGTTCACTAATGTATAACATTTGTCTATATTGCTGAAATTTGTTGTGAAATAAGAGCTTGAAATACCCCATTTTATTAAACAAATAGCATTCATCAAGACTCTACCTGCATTAATCATCTTTTAAAGAGAAGCACAATCGCTTGCATCATATTGTGTGTGTTGATATTATGCCTCCAAAATTTGTAACACTTGATCAATTCCAACCCCTACATAAAATTGTTCATGACTTGCAAACTACAGTTGGAAACATAATGATAAGCACTAATGTTATAAGCTGCAAAGAAAAAAAAAAAAAACTAATGAAATCCACTGCAGATCCTAACAACTAAAAATCAAGCCCCACTTGCTGCACGCATATATTAAAACAGATCTTTCTACTATCCACGGTGATGAAAATATCAGAAGGAGACTA
>JXCR01145893.1:442520-456592 GCA_002079205.1 Phalaenopsis hybrid cultivar
TTTGATATAACATATTTTCTTAATGTGTGCACTGAGTATTGCTACTATTGACATTATATGATTAAAAAGAATGACTTTTTTTGGCATAAAATTCATGTTGTAAATAACATTTTAGATAAAAAAAACATTTTATTTCAAGCTAATGCATTGAAAAAAATTCAATTATATATGTATGATAATATGAATTAAAAAATAATGAAATAAAACATATGGGCATGTTGAAAGAAATAGTTGCACTTTTATGATATTAGCAAGAAACATTAAGGTACGCGCATTTAAAATAAATAAAAATAAAAATAGATGTGCCCTAAGTGGTATAAAATTTAACGAAGCTTCCGTGTCAGTAAAAAGTGTATTTATTAAGATAAAATATAATATGATAATAGTTTTGACATTCATAAAGATCACCAAGCTTAAATGAAATTTCCTTATAAATGAAAGTTATTTTTGTTCTTCATGAATTGATTACAAATATTTATGCTTTAAATTTCTATTAAATTAAATGGTTACTGCTTAATTTTCATGATTTGCAGTTTCAGTATTTTTTTTTTCTTCAGAATGTTACACAATAGAATTATAATAAAGCATCGAGTTACCATTCCTTTTCTCCTATTCCCTATTTCCTTTTCCTATCTTTCCATCCTAGCACTTACCAATTTTGAATTTCTGAATTTATATCATGCTTATTAATTTTTGAATATTCTAAATTCTTCCTATTATAAACATTGCCAAAATTATGAATTCTTATTATTTTTATTCTCTTCCTTATTTTAAAACATTGTCTATTACAAATCCTTGCCTATTATATTTTATTTCTTGATTAAAAGCATTATTTCATATAAGTCCTAACCCCTCTTATATATAGGGGTTGTTTTGTTTAGCGGAGGAAGCCAGTGTTCTGTTCGTACAGCCGTCGACATCCTGTTTTCCCCTTCTTCAAGGGTTGTATCTGACGGATAAGGTGGTGCTCCGGTTGTATCCCAGTCCCCGGTGGCGATTATATCTTACTTTGCTTCCCCAGCATCTCTCTGTCGCAAATGTCATCCACTTCCCTGCTGCCGCCTCACAAAACAGCACTGATTGTTTTCTGCAGCCCACCAGCTTCAGCCTCATGAATCCACCTCTGCCGCTACACTCCAGATCAGAGTCCATCTACTGTTGCCATCCAAAACTCAAGGCCACCAACCCATCACCTGCAGTTACCTCCCAACTACATAACACCTGCTGGCACAACCCCTCCCCTCGCAACCTTCTATCTACAGTTGTCGCTAAACAACTCCCTCCCTCCATCCTGTGGCAAGCCTAGCTTCCACAATGTTACAAATGCTGTCGTGGAACCATGCTCTAACCACCTGCAGCCTTAATATTCCCCCAATCAACCCTCTAAGACCCTCCATCACCTGCTGTCAGCCATCTTTTTGTCCTCTGCTTGCAGATATCAGGTCAGGAAAGCCAACAGGCTGTTGTCAAAGCTACATCCAACCATCCTACCCTAACAACCTCCTCCAAAACAAAGCCCTACCTGCTGTCCAGCAGCCATACATCCACCCTCGTCCTCACCCTAGGGTGTCTTCCCATGTTTGGTGTTGTTATTTTCCAATTGTCAATAGCCATATTTGTAAGCTCTTTTTCAGTTCAGCGATATTATTGTGTTTCTTTTATGACATAAGTTTCTCCTCCGGCATCGTAGTCACCCGTAAATTTGAAAGGTAGGTAAGATTTAGAGTAGACAATCTAGATAACCAGCATGACAAACATAAGGACTATGATGATTTTATCAACATAATGATGATCATATTGATAATCAATTTCATTATTCCAACTATTTATGACTTCATGAATAATTTTGCTACAAGTTGAAACCTAATAATCAAATCAATGTTCGGAACATAACACGAGATTTAATAGGGCTTGGTTTGGTTGACCAAATCAGCATACCAAAAGTTTTAGGATTACATAAAAATGAATTATTTTGTCCAAAAATCAGCACTAAAAAGTAATTTGAAAGAGTCGCGTCAAATTAACTAGTAGTTTCAGGTAAAAAAATGTCACTAAAACATAAAAACTTGTGGCTTGGTTTGGTTGACCAAATCAGCACACCAAGAGTTTTAGTAATTATTTTGTCCAAAACCAACACTAAAAAGTAATTCGAAAGAGTCGCGTCAAATTAACTAGTAGTTTCAGCTTAAAAAAATGTCACTAAAACATAAAAACTTGTCTAGTAGGGCAAAGCAAGTCATCTAGGGTGCACAATTCGTTCAAAATCATATCACTCTTTCACTCTTTTCAATCATATTAATTCTGCATTTGCTTAATTTTCTTGTGTTATTCGTGCGTCTTCATCTCTCCCTTGTATTAGAAAAAGCCACCCAACTCAAACATCTATAGTTTATCTTCAATAAACACTACCCTTTAGTTTAATAAATACATCAATTTTGCACTCAACAGTCAACCCTACCTAATTAAAACAAAGGCTGCCAATCAAACTCTTTAAACATGTTGTGTTTTTAAATGTTATAAGAAAACCATAGTAATCATTTGCTTTAAACATCACATATTGCACATATTTTACCCATTGTTATACATGGCCAAATCGTCTTTGGTATTTTCCACTGCCTTAAAATTAAAATGAGTTACTCTCACAATTTCTCAAGCATAATAGCCTAGCTTATGGCTTACTAACGTAAAAGACAACCAGCTTAGCATTCTCATAATTACCACATACTCATTGACATTATAAAAGCACAAAATCAAGATCAGCATAACATAACAGGTCTGCCCAAATTTTTAAGAAGTTTGCCCTTCAATGTCTCCATGATAGTACTTCTGAGGTTTTTTTTCAATGTAACACTTGATCATGTAATAATATTGACCAAAAATTGTCAACTTCAAACCAAAGTAAATCACATACCATACAAATCAATTCTTGTTTTATAAAAAGACATTTTTATTTTATTCATTCCTCCATTATTCAACTTTTCACCAATATCAGTAAGGATCTCAACATTTAGAACAATATTATCGAGGAATCATCTCCAAAAGTATGTAATTTTAAAAATCATTTGAGGGCATATCCATAAACAACCTAAAAATGATATTGATTTGATGTTGATTATTGATATGATTCAACAAAGATTGGAAACTTTTTGATTCACTCATAAATCACCACTTAAACTGGTCAATCTCCATTATTAATATTCAAAATAGATTTCCTTAATACATTCAAAAGATATTTGGCATAAGTATTTTCCTAATACGCACCATGATTCTTTAAGAAACTCAATCATATAGATCTTCTCCAAATCAATAAAAATCATTTGAACAACATTTTTCAATCAATTTTGTTAAAACAAAAATCACATCTATAGTGGATCTTCTTAGCATAGAATAGGTTGATTCTTTTTAATACTAATGAAAATCTTTTTGAGTTCTTATTCTCTCCTATAACTTCATTATAAAGAATAAATAATTTGATTTTCTTATAATAGCCACAACCGTAATCATCATCCGCTTAATAATATAACAAAAATATTCTTCGCTGATCATATGATATCCTGATAAATTTTAAAATTCTACGTGCCTGCTAGCTGAATTACTTCAACTACCAATCACTCTCCAATTTTCAATAAAAAGCTCATATGGAACCAATGCTGTGCGTTCATACAACTTCTCCAAAGCTAACAAAACTACAATTTTATGGATACCTTTCTAATATACTGCAAGCTTCTAAAAAACTTATCCTGAAAAATTCCTAGCTTCAACACTAGTATAATAATTTGTTAAAATACCATTACCATCTTTCCCTACTTTGTGGGATAAAGTCTTGTTGTTGTTGTTGTGCCATTGCCATCTTTACTTGATTCATCATCTTTAAATCATTTTAAACTTGTAACATGATCAAAATCATTACATCTTCTATATCTAACACGTCTCAATTTTTTCCTTAATGTGACATTAAAAAATAGTGGCTTTTGATTTCCTTTCTACACCCTTTGTAAGAATTTTAACTTCCAAATAAAAGCACACTCCATTTTCTCAATAATATTTTGTACCTCATCACTCCAACATAATATTTATATGATTCATAGTCTCTCTCAATATTTATATGGGCAATCTCTTCAATGACGCTAACCACGTCAAGTTTGGCTAAATTAACGAATTTCAATTTCCCAGCCTGCACAAGCTATCTTGAATATAAGAAAAAACAAATACTTGCAATTTTTCAACTTCTAACATTCTACGTAAAAATTATTATTTCATTTACTTGATTTCTTCGTACCTAAGATACAAAACTACAATCCATGAAAACTATTTTACGGTTTATGATCAAACTTTCTCTTTAAATTAACTGGCAATCTTCACCACAAAAAATCTTTCAAAGTCCTGATCATTTCTTAGTTCAAATTTTGAAAGTAACGAAGAGCTATTCTCATTTGATAAAGTATTAGTTGCCATGGGATCATATACAACTAAAAAATAAATAAAACCTCTCTTGTCACATTTGCATCCCATATTTCATAACTAATATGCAACCTCCCAAAGCACATCACCTAAAACCTACAAGTTCGTTCAAATCTTCATCCATAAATATAAATTATTCCTCAAAGATGCTTCATAAAAGATCATCAATATCTCCTCAAAACTAGTTTTACAAACAATCTCTTAATCCAACTTGATGAGCACAAGAACTAAATAAAATTTTTGATGTAATCATGATTTAACTTAATAGCAACCATACTATCACTAATACTACTCACCGCAACAACTTTATCTTTAAATTATATCTAGTTCTATCTCTAATCCTTAACCAATATATTCCCTAATGACCTCAGACTAATTTTCCTTTAATTTCTTGCAAAATATGTACAAAACTCTTTTTCTAACTATTGTGTCCGCTAATTCTTGACAGTCCTTTTAAATTCCTAAGTTCCACATAGAAACTATTCTGATTTTAGGTTGAGTTCACTTCTCATCAAAATTAGGTTAAATTTGTGTCACTTATAAGCGATGTCCTAGCAAATTATTACCTACCTCTAACTATAATTAAGTTGAGCCATCTCACTTGCATGTGATGTCCAAGTAAATCAAATTCTAAAGGTACCTTTTTTTTATAATTCACCACTGACAGGTGCTCAATCATTCTATTTAAGAGTTCTCACTCTCGACAAACACAGATACAGCTAACTTTAGGTAATCTAACAGCTTCAACCTCTCTAGACGTGTTGAAACCCTCTCTCTTGCATAAACATTTAACCAGAAGTCAAAAAAGGTAGATTATTGCCTAAAATTAGCTCCCCCTCCCAAAACACACACAGAATGATAGGTATACATAACCACTACTACAAAGATAAGTAAATCACTCTCCAGCCCCACCCCCCTACCTGGGAGCTACCCACGAGACATTTACGTGACATCTACAATATTGCGAGCGTTGCTACAGTACCACGACCTACAAAAAGCTGCTTGCTCACTTGGACGGAACCAGCCAAGGTTTTTTGCGTGAGAGTGGAGTGGGCCGGTCCTCTTAGACCACTCCCAGTTATCTTATTAGTATATATTTGCTTTCATAGAAATTTAGGGTTAGGTTTTACAAGAGTTTGTTCGAGATTGCCGCCGGCGTCTACGTTTTCCCTTCGAGGGCTGTATCCAAAGCTTTGAGTGGTGCTTCGGTTGTATCTCTCTCCAAAGGTGGTGATTATCTTCTCTATCCCCTTCCACATCTTCCCCATGAGGTTCCTGCCTGCCCTCCATCTGCAGCCTCCCCCGAGCAGCACTCATTCGGTATTTTCACTACAGTTTTCCAATTCGAGCACTTCTTGCTCGCTGCCACCGCCCCAACAGCAGCCCCTCGCTATCATGTGGCCCCGTGCTTCGCGCACTTCGCTGCCGCCACTTCCTCCACTGCTGCAGCCGCCCAAGACAGCAATCTTCATTGTTAATCCTGCATTCCAGCCACCCGCCACCGGCTTCAATCAACCTAGCTAGCTGCCTCGTGGGGACAACACCTTTCTCCTCGCTGTCGCCACCCGAAAAACAGCAAACCAGCTGTTTTCCTGCAGTTCCCTGCATATTCCAGCCTTTCCCACTGCACCTCACAGCTCCACTCGCCACCTTATCTACTGTCATTTCTGTTCCAATCTCCACCCATACATCCATCTCCTTTCAGTCCCTAGCCACCATTTCCCTGCAGTCCCGAACCTTCTCTACTTTGCTGCCACGTTACCAAACTCCTAACGGTCACCACCACCACCCGAGCACCATCCCAGTAGCGTGTTGTGTTGTTGCTATTTCCCATTTCAGAGTGTGGTTATAACCACCTATCTGACTTTTTCAGTAATAATAATAAAGGTTGAAAACAAGCATATTATAATCATTTTAAATTTATATATACAAGGCTAACTTGAAGAATCAATAAAAACCATGAGTAAAAAAGAGGAAACTTTCAATTTACTTTTTAATACTCGAAAAAAAGATAAAGCACCGTCTAACACAACTAAAGGAAGCAACCACAAAAAACAACAGCTAGCATACTAGTATCGGTAGGATAAAATTTTGAGAGGACCTGTGCGCTTCAAACAGTTTTTCATCTGTGTCCTCATTTATGTAGTTCATTGCAAGTAGTCGGTTCTGCCAGGACAGAAGTAATACACAGAATTGTAAAATATGGAAAAGGAAGTGCTGAACAAATAATGGAACTTAATGAAGAAGAAGGTAATTCTCATAAATTAAATCTAAAGTTAGGTCATTCCCAAGTTAATATCAACAATTTAACAAGGCTTCACTATAACATTATGGTTGCAAATTAATTCACCATAATTCTCACAATCAGCAGAAACATAATGACTTGAGTTTGCAGTGGCATATTCTTCTAAATACTAGTACAAGGAAGTTTTTATAAACTCTCACGATCCATAAGGTTATGAAAAATAAAATGAAGGGATAGAAAAAAAAAATTAAGTTCAAAGGAAAAAAAAAAGGAGAAAAAACAACAAGAATTAAAAGGGAAAAAAAAAAGAAAAAAAACAAACACAAACACTTCTAAATGTCTTCCATGTCTGTGAACACACAGACGGGTCCAACACACCCCGACACATGCAACATTTTCAAAACTATGTCAAATTCATTAAAAAGTAAAATTGGGACCAAACATTGACCAAACACAGGGAAAACATGTGTTGGAAACTAGCCAACAAGTTCTGGACAAACATCACAATCCTCTGCTGAGCAATCAATCAGTCAGTTAGCATACCAAGGCATCTTAACCAATGTTTTTAGTGTTCAGAGCAATAACTTAAAATCTTGGATAATTAACTCCGGAGCCTCGGATCATATGAAGGGACAAAATCAACGTCTTTAAAAATATCAACCCATGCAGCAGTCACTCTAAAGTTTAAATAACTGATGGTTCATTCACACCAGTAGTGAAAATTGGATCAGCCAAATTGACAAAGGATCTTCACATCTATTTTATTCTTGATATTCCAAAATTAAATTACAACATACTCTCAATGAGCAAACATAATTGTGACCTAAAATGTGTGACTAAATTTATTCCAATTATTGTGATTTTCGGGTTGTGGATTTGGGGAAGGTGGTTGTCAGTGTTGAAATGCATGATACTTGCTCAAAGAAAATAATTTCATCGATAGAAATTGTCATCCATCAAGTTGTATTTCTGAGTTCAGTTCAAATTAAGTGTCAGTTAAAAGTCAAGTCATATTGAGTCATTGTGGTTTTGGTCATCAAAATTTTGTGTGCATGGATAAGATGTTTCCACACTTATTTGTCACTAAAAAATTTAACTTTTAACAACGTGATACTTGTTAATTTGCAAAACATACCAGACATGTATATTCTAAATTACAATATAAGCTGTCACATCTTTTTCTACAATTCATAGTGATATTTGAGGACCATCATAAGCAAATAATATAAATGGGGCACAATTATTTATATCATTCATAGCAGCTCTGTGTGTGTGTGTGTGTTTTGGTGATATGATTTTTCATACTTCTAAGTATATGAACAAAATATATAAAATATGTTTGTGGCGATATAGTTAGACTAATTCATGACTTACTATGTACTGATTCGACAAGTCTGGATGAGTGCTGGTGAGAATTTAGTCTAACGGAGTTGTATATCTCTGTTGCACTGCAATCGACCACCCTTAAAGGTGGGTCAAGGTAACTCGACACTAGATTTTTCGAGCGCGTTTGATTTGAATTGGCGTGTCGGATTATTTTGACACCCCTAGATGAGACCTTGCCCCAATGAATTGGGTTATAGGGGCATAAGTGTAAATTGAGGTAGCTAACGGAATATAGAACCAATCAATGCTCGTCAAAAATCAATTTAAGCTTTCAAATCATGTGACAAAATATTTATAGCTTGACATGGTATCAATACCCAAAGTCACAATTTTAAGTCCCGAACATTTAACTTTATTACACGTCATGTGAGCCGGTAATGAATCCACACGTAAAATTTAAAATCAAACAATACTAACACTTTGGCTCATTTGTTTCAATATCCCAAGAATAAGTTTTATTGAAGTGAGTTTCAGTTATGTTTTTTTTTATTTTTTTAAATAAGTCATCAGTTCCTGGGAATTAAATTCCAATGTTTACTTGGGTTGTAATGAGTTTCATATTCACCATCATTGATTAATTTTGAATTTTTATTATTATTTTTGTTATTATTATAAAAAGAATATTATGACCAAGAATCCTTTTAAGTTTACGCTGTTAAATTGCTTTTTGATAAGCATAAACTAATGCCCCAAGCCCTCATAACTAAAACTAGCTTCTCATCTTTATGAACGTGGGTTTCAAATATAGGAATATACTTTCATTCACCTTTCACCAACACCAACATGGTTCTGAAACTCAATTCCAATCCTTCCACACACTTGTATTGAACCCAAGCAATCCTATGGATTGGGGACAGTAAAGAAACCTAATAACTTTAACCTATCATTTAAGCATTCATCCAAACAGTTACCAAAATTTAACAGGACGAACGCAGAAAGCTTAGAAACGAAGTCAAGCACCGGTACATATAATGAATATAGAAAATTGATTATGGAAGTACAGAGACAATATAAATAATTTTTAGGGGCAGTTACATACATACCACCTAATTCTTAAGTATTTACATATCTAACACCTAAACTTTACTTTTTTACATTTATACCACCCAAATATTTCATGTCACATAAAAATACCACTATTTTAAGTTTTAAAAAGTGAAATACACANATGTACAACCATGTTGTGCAACGTAAGTCCTAATCCGCCTTAGGTTCCGAGGTTGTCGTGTGACACGGCGTAAACCCTCTTATCTCTGCGGGCTATTTACATAATCGGATATTATGCAAATATAAGTCCCAAATAATAAAATTGACAGGATTAAACATTCAAATAACATCTTCTCTAAAATGCATTCACAGAGTAGGATAGTCTAGGATGTCACTGAGGTTTTTCCTCAGGATCTATGACATCCTCTACTTGTTCCTTCCTTTGGACTCCTGAAATAACTGTTCATATTTGAGTCACTCCCATTTGCCTTTTCACGTCCTACCGTGAGAAATTAAACTTTGAAATCTTGAAGACTTGAACCACTGATCATTATCGAGAGTTTTCTCAAGTGACCCCAGTCATTTGAGATGTAATTAACTATAGGAGTTTGCCTCTATAGGGAACTTGGGACCCAGGTAAAATAAACCCTATTTAATTTTTGTATTAGATAGAGGAATTTGTCGGTCATACATAAAAGGTTCGCAGACCAAACGGATGTCACTAATTTCTTAGTTTGCAGGATTGGGTCTATCGCTGAGATCTACACTTATCTTTCGGGAGGGTGTAGTATTCGCGGTANCCTTAATGTGACATTAAAAAATAGTGGCTTTTGATTTCCTTTCTACACCCTTTGTAAGAATTTTAACTTCCAAATAAAAGCACACTCCATTTTCTCAATAATATTTTGTACCTCATCACTCCAACATAATATTTATATGATTCATAGTCTCTCTCAATATTTATATGGGCAATCTCTTCAATGACGCTAACCACGTCAAGTTTGGCTAAATTAACGAATTTCAATTTCCCAGCCTGCACAAGCTATCTTGAATATAAGAAAAAACAAATACTTGCAATTTTTCAACTTCTAACATTCTACATAAAAATTATTATTTCATTTACTTGATTTCTTCGTACCTAAGATACAAAACTACAATCCATGAAAACTATTTTACGGTTTATGATCAAACTTTCTCTTTAAATTAACTGGCAATCTTCACCACAAAAAATCTTTCAAAGTCCTGATCATTTCTTAGTTCAAATTTTGAAAGTAACGAAGAGCTATTCTCATTTGATAAAGTATTAGTTGCCATGGGATCATATACAACTAAAAAATAAATAAAACCTCTCTTGTCACATTTGCATCCC
Source organism: Phalaenopsis hybrid cultivar (assembly GCA_002079205.1). Taxonomy (NCBI): domain Eukaryota; kingdom Viridiplantae; phylum Streptophyta; class Magnoliopsida; order Asparagales; family Orchidaceae; genus Phalaenopsis; species Phalaenopsis hybrid cultivar. The sequence continues at coordinate 452,969 of JXCR01145893.1, forward strand.
ATATTTCATAACTAATATGCAACCTCCCAAAGCACATCACCTAAAACCTACAAGTTCGTTCAAATCTTCATCCATAAATATAAATTATTCCTCAAAGATGCTTCATAAAAGATCATCAATATCTCCTCAAAACTAGTTTTACAAACAATCTCTTAATCCAACTTGATGAGCACAAGAACTAAATAAAATTTTTGATGTAATCATGATTTAACTTAATAGCAACCATACTATCACTAATACTACTCACCGCAACAACTTTATCTTTAAATTATATCTAGTTCTATCTCTAATCCTTAACCAATATATTCCCTAATGACCTCAGACTAATTTTCCTTTAATTTCTTGCAAAATATGTACAAAACTCTTTTTCTAACTATTGTGTCCGCTAATTCTTGACAGTCCTTTTAAATTCCTAAGTTCCACATAGAAACTATTCTGATTTTAGGTTGAGTTCACTTCTCATCAAAATTAGGTTAAATTTGTGTCACTTATAAGCGATGTCCTAGCAAATTATTACCTACCTCTAACTATAATTAAGTTGAGCCATCTCACTTGCATGTGATGTCCAAGTAAATCAAATTCTAAAGGTACCTTTTTTTTATAATTCACCACTGACAGGTGCTCAATCATTCTATTTAAGAGTTCTCACTCTCGACAAACACAGATACAGCTAACTTTAGGTAATCTAACAGCTTCAACCTCTCTAGACGTGTTGAAACCCTCTCTCTTGCATAAACATTTAACCAGAAGTCAAAAAAGGTAGATTATTGCCTAAAATTAGCTCCCCCTCCCAAAACACACACAGAATGATAGGTATACATAACCACTACTACAAAGATAAGTAAATCACTCTCCAGCCCCAGCCCCCTACCTGGGAGCTACCCACGAGACATTTACGTGACATCTACAATATTGCGAGCGTTGCTACAGTACCACGACCTACAAAAAGCTGCTTGCTCACTTGGACGGAACCAGCCAAGGTTTTTTGCGTGAGAGTGGAGTGGGCCGGTCCTCTTAGACCACTCCCAGTTATCTTATTAGTATATATTTGCTTTCATAGAAATTTAGGGTTAGGTTTTACAAGAGTTTGTTCGAGATTGCCGCCGGCGTCTACGTTTTCCCTTCGAGGGCTGTATCCAAAGCTTTGAGTGGTGCTTCGGTTGTATCTCTCTCCAAAGGTGGTGATTATCTTCTCTATCCCCTTCCACATCTTCCCCATGAGGTTCCTGCCTGCCCTCCATCTGCAGCCTCCCCCGAGCAGCACTCATTCGGTATTTTCACTACAGTTTTCCAATTCGAGCACTTCTTGCTCGCTGCCACCGCCCCAACAGCAGCCCCTCGCTATCATGTGGCCCCGTGCTTCGCGCACTTCGCTGCCGCCACTTCCTCCACTGCTGCAGCCGCCCAAGATAGCAATCTTCATTGTTAATACTGCATTCCAGCCACCCACCACCGGCTTCAATCAACCTAGCAAGCTGCTTCGTGGGAGCAACACCTTTCCCCTCGCTGTCGTCACCCGAAAAAACAGCAAACCAGCTGTTTTCCTGCAGTTCCCTGTCTATTCCAGCCTTTCCCACTCCACCTCACAGCTCCACNCGGACAACACCTTTCTCCTCGCTGTCGTCACCCGAAATAACAGCAAACCAGCTGTTTTCCTGCAGTTCCCTGTCTATTCCAGCCTTTCCCACTCCACCTCACAGCACCACTTGCCACCTTATCTACTGTCATTTCTGTTCAGATCTCCACAACCCATACTTCCATCTCCGTCAGTCCCTAGCCACTATTTCCCCGCAGTCCCGAACCTTCTCTACTTTGCTGCCACGTTACCAAATTCCTAACGGTCACCACCACCACCCGAGCACCATCCCAGTAGTGTGTTGTGTTGTTGCTATTTCCCATTTCAATGTGTGATTATAACCACCTATCTAACTTTTTCAGCAATAATAATAAAGGTTGAAAACAAGCATATTATAATCATTTTAAATTTATATATACAAGGCTAACTTGAAGAATCAATAAAAACCATGAGTAAAAAAGAGGAAACTTTCAATTTACTTTTTAATACTCGAAAAAAGATAAAGCACTGTCTAACACAACTAAAGGAAGCAACCACGAAAAACAAGAGCCAGCATACTAGATATCGGTAGGATAAAATTTTGAGAGGACCTGTGCGCTTCAAACAGTTTTTCATCTGTNTTCAGTCCCTAGCCACTATTTCCCTGCAGTCCCGAACTTTCTCTACTTTGCTGCCACGTTACCAAATTCCTAACGGTCACCAACACCACCCGAGCACCATCCCAGTAGTGTGTTGTGTTGTTGCTATTTCCCATTTCAATGTGTGGTTATAACCACCTATCTGACTTTTTCAGCAATAATAATAAAGGTTGAAAACAAGCATATTATAATCATTTTAAATTTATATATACAAGGCTAACTTGAAGAATCAATAAAAACCATGAGTAAAAAAGAGGAAACTTTCAATTTACTTTTTAATACTCGAAAAAAAGATAAAGCACTGTCTAACACAACTAAAGGAAGCAACCACAAAAAACAACAGCCAGCATACTAGATATCGGTAGGATAAAATTTTGAGAGGACCTGTGCGCTTCAAACAGTTTTTCATCTGTNCAGCAATCTTCATTGTTAATCCTGCATTCCAGCCACCCGCCACCGGCTTCAATCAACCTAGCTAGCTGCCTCGTGGGGGCAACACCTTTCCCCTCGCTGTCGCCACCCGAAAAACAGCAAACCAGCTGTTTTCCTGCAGTTCCCTGCATATTCCAGCCTTTCCCACTGCACCTCACAGCTCCACTCGCCACCTTATCTACTGTCATTTCTGTTCCAATCTCCACCCATACATCCATCTCCTTTCAGTCCCTAGCCACCATTTCCCTGCAGTCCCGAACCTTCTCTACTTTGCTGCCACGTTACCAAACTCCTAACGGTCACCACCACCACCCGAGCACCATCCCAGTAGCGTGTTGTGTTGTTGCTATTTCCCATTTCAGAGTGTGGTTATAACCACCTATCTGACTTTTTCAGTAATAATAATAAAGGTTGAAAACAAGCATATTATAATCATTTTAAATTTATATATACAAGGCTAACTTGAAGAATCAATAAAAACCATGAGTAAAAAAGAGGAAACTTTCAATTTACTTTTTAATACTCGAAAAAAAGATAAAGCACCGTCTAACACAACTAAAGGAAGCAACCACAAAAAACAACAGCTAGCATACTAGTATCGGTAGGATAAAATTTTGAGAGGACCTGTGCGCTTCAAACAGTTTTTCATCTGTGTCCTCATTTATGTAGTTCATTGCAAGTAGTCGGTTCTGCCAGGACAGAAGTAATACACAGAATTGTAAAATATGGAAAAGGAAGTGCTGAACAAATAATGGAACTTAATGAAGAAGAAGGTAATTCTCATAAATTAAATCTAAAGTTAGGTCATTCCCAAGTTAATATCAACAATTTAACAAGGCTTCACTATAACATTATGGTTGCAAATTAATTCACCATAATTCTCACAATCAGCAGAAACATAATGACTTGAGTTTGCAGTGGCATATTCTTCTAAATACTAGTACAAGGAAGTTTTTATAAACTCTCACGATCCATAAG
>JXCR01145893.1:458838-482927 GCA_002079205.1 Phalaenopsis hybrid cultivar
CACGGTTCTGATGTGTTTACATATCTCGCATCTAAACTTTCATATTTATACACATAGCACTCAAATCTTTAATATCATGTTAAAAATTGCACTATTATCACTTTTTTCAAAGTGAGATACATTTTTTCATGCATAGGTTTAAAGCACGAATCTGCTATGTATGTAAATATGAAAGTTTAGACATGAGATATGTAAATACATAAAAATTGTGTGCTAGGTACTTCCTGATTTTTATTGCCGCATAAATGCTAGATTAAACTAGTTTTAAACAACAAAATTGCATCATAATACAAAGTAAAACAGAAGGCAAGATAGCTCATACCTGACCCGCATTCCTTGAATCTGGATCTATCTCAAGACATCTCTCATATGCTTCTATAGCTAGGTTAATAGTGCCTGCATCTCTATACAGAACCCCTGAAAGACCACCAATAAATCAGAGAAACTTGCGCAAAAGGAACATAATATATTCATTTAGAAAAAGGACAGCATGCACAGAAAAAGAAACCTGACAGTAAAATGAAAGACTGAAGTAGGTCCTAACTCCCTATAACAATAACGAAGCTCTAATTGCACTAGAGTTAATACACTTATCAGGTCTCCGCTTTATTAATCTTCAATATTTCATTCACTCCTCTTGAATATCATCTGAAGTGTTAACTACACTTGCCCAAAAGTTTTCAACTTTAATCCATGTTACTTCGGTCTAATACATTTTATTCTCAACTCTTTCACAACAAATTTATCTTGCATCATTTACAAAAAGCCCAAACGACCCGAAACATATTTTTCACCACCTTAACTTCAATACCATCCATTTAATATACAAATTACTCAATATTTTTTATTAATTTTGTCATATAGATAAGTTTTTTTATTGATAAAAACATGTACATTATAATCATTCTAGTAATCACATGATCATCATTTGCCTTATTCCAACTATTTGAAACCAGTTTTATCAATCCACATCTTCATTCGTTCATGCTGAGCACGAAAAGTTGTTAAACAAGTTCTGTGCAAATCGTTTATAATTCTATCCAAATAAAATTTGATCAATTCTGAATTCTTTCTAATCAAGTATAAATCCCTCCATCTCATTATCTCATCTTTTCTACCGTTGGTTGTAAATTCCCAAAACAACTAGGTCAATTTTTCACTATCATATTTTCTAAAGAAATTACAACCACCAACCAACAAATATAATCTTTTCTCAATCAACCTTGCCAAGCTCTTCCAAACATTCATCTAAGCATTCTTAGTTTTAGCAAATCCCAACTTTGTTTAAATGACTTATTTCCAAGCATAAAAGCTGGCGTACCAATATATCACTACATTTTATCTTGCAAGTCACCAAGATATTCTTTCATTGCATAATATTAGTAACATGCTTCTCCATTTTAAAATATACAATATTACTATTACAAGTTCTACGAATAAATAAGGTAAAATTTAAATAGATCTACGGATAAAATGACTAGCAACTTCAAGAATTGTCAGATGGAATGAAAATCAAAGAAAGATTTGAAATTATATCATCATTAATTACATAAAGTTGCACAAATCATGTTTAAATGAACAAAATGTTCAATACGGGAATGGCATCTCTTGAACCACGCTCATTTGTGTCAAGAATTCGAACAGCATAAAATAGTGCACTAAAAAAAGAGGCTTTTAACTTGAGAAATATACTATGTTCAAATTTAGAGAAATACCAAGTCATAAAATTAGAAAGATCCAATCAATCTCTGAAGAAAAACTCAAACAAAAGTGCAATTATCAAGCATAATGTAGCAAGTGCAACAAAATTTTCAGATCCTCTCTTGCTGTTCATTTCAATTAGGAGCTGTATCCCCTTCTTGTTATTAATTAAAGTTGAAGATTACATTGAATACAGGTTCCAATTTTCATTAAAAAAGCATTGAAATCCCTGCATTCAATGTTATGATACTAAATGGGTAAAATGCAGCAAAGTTTCCACAACTCTGCTCACTACCAAACCCACTCCATCAAGTCCTAGCAACACAGCATTAAAAAAATAAAGGTGCCACATGCAGTAATCAGAATGGAAAGAACTATGATGTGTGTCCTTCCCTTCACATCCTTATAAATTGAGGGGCATTTGTTCAACATTATGAAACTCCAACAAAATGGGACCTTTTATCATTTGGTATAAAAACCAAGGTCTTGTAAAGATTTTTCCCATAGGAAAACTTTCTGAATTAAAAAAATTTCAACAACAACAAGCCATTATCCCTCTAAGTAGGGTCGACTACATGAATCCTTTTTTCTCAATTGTGTCCTATTGAGTGGCATATTTTCATTTAATTCTAATAAATTAAGATCATTTTTTATACAATATGCCCAAATCTTTTTGGTATATCTCTGCCTTTCTTAACATAAGTTGAATCTAAAACATCTACACTCGTAACCGGATCATCAGAGATGGTCGTCATTTAATGACCAAACCATCTAAGACGACTCTCTCTAATATTGTTTATCACTGGAGTTACACCAACGCTCTCACAGATATAGTCATTTTGCATTGTCTCCAAGTGTCAAGCCACTCATCCACCTAAGCATTCTCATCTCAGCAACACATAAATTTGTTTTATGTTTCTCTTTTAAAGGCCAGCATTCTGCGCTACTGAGCATTGCAAGTCTCACCACCATCTTATAAAATTTTCCTTTTAGTCTAAGAGGTGTTTTTCTATCACACAATAAGCCCGATGCATTCCTCCACTTCAAACAACCAACTTGAATTCAATATCACCATCACTTTGAACAATAGACACGATATATCTAAAGTGTTCACACTTTTTAATGATTTGATCGCCCATAGTTATAACTCTACAACTAAAGCTACTACTACTAAATTACTTTCCATGTATTTAGCTTTAGATCTACAAAGAAAATTGTGTTTAAAACAACTAAAATTATATGCTCATTTTCATATATAATCCTCCTTAGTTCCTCCACATATTAGATAAATTTAATCCCTTACCTTCAGCCAATAAATGAAAACTTGAGAAGGGAAGTAAAGGAACTGAGGTATTTGATTGTTTGGCCGATTATGCAAGTGAGAAAATCACTTCAATCAGAGAAGTCTATTTAAGAATTATGGTATTTTCTCTGGTCATTGAAATTCATGCTCATAATGCTAAAATATGTCACAAATTAACGAATCATGTTCAAAGTGCAAGCAACAAAAAGTAGACAACAACCTTAATCTGAAATTTTAAGGAAGTGTATGATGCCGCACAATATTTAATAATACAAAAACATTAGTTTTTATGTCAAAACACCAGAAATATTCATGAACAATATTCCCTAAACTGTAATAGAAAAAAATCATAACCAAATATCTTGAAAATATAAATGGACACTTCAAAAAAATTTATCTAGATGAAGATTATGTTTGAATACTAATTTAATTCCATGCCCAAAAAATAAAGCACAAGTAATAGAAAGCAGCAAAATAGCAAAGAACCAATGTCTACCCAAATTATTATATGCCTCAGCATATGTAGGATTTGCCGCAATAGCCTTCTCAATCATGCCTGCTGCAGCATCAATTTTACCCTACAAATTATTAGTTTATGAGAAAAGGACAAAAAAAAATTACACAAATAAATATTAAGATATATGAACAAACCTGAACAGTATAAACAACCCCAAGATTATTAAGTGACTGTGAAAAGTTGGGTTTGATAGACAACGCCATCTGAAATGCAATTTGAAGGCAGCAAAGATGGTAAGAAAAAACAGCAGCACTTTAGAAGGAATGGTGCAATACAATACAGAGGCCATTACATACATATAGCACTCAAAACATTGCTATTTACAATATTAGAACACCCTTCCATTCAGTTTTCAAAATTTCACTCAAATATCAAAATTCATTATTAAATCCTTAACAATATTTTTTATTTTTTATCAAAATTCCAATGGCTTGATCATGGCATGCATAACAGTCTGATAGTTCAAAAAATCACCAGGATGCTAGTTTTGTAAATAGCAATGCTTCATGTGCACGTATCCAAATATCTCCACAATAAATTATTCTGCTTGAAGAACTTTTAAGGAAATGAACAAACCTGATAACACTCCACAGCTTTATCAAGATTATCCCTATCTTTGTATATCACTCCCAAATTGTTACATGCCTCCGCACAATGAGGGTTGAAGTGCAATGCAAGTTCATAAAATACAATTGCCTGATATCAAACATTTGACTAACATTATTAAGTTTCAAAATGAAATGAAAAGACAATTCAGGTAACAAGAAAATTTTAAAAAAATAAAGTACCAAAATAGTCATTTGACTATTTACATGTGGCCATTTCAATCCCATAGTCTATAAATGAGTTAAATTAATGCTCAGAATTTTTAAATTAGGACTGAAATAGTCCTTAGTGGTACTCCTACAAACTTTCTGATTAAAATGAACGTTGCAAAAAGTCGGAGGATTATTTTGCACTTTTCTCATAGAAAAGTTATTAATCCAAACAATGATATTAGCTAAAATTTCACAATAAGGTAAAAGAATGAGAAGTAAAAAAATGATAATTCAAATATAATTAACCATGTCAAATTTCAGCATTTCTCCATATGCTACACCGAGATTATACATTGCATCTGCATAGCGCCAATTGTAGCACAAAGCTTTCTTGTATAATTCCACACCTTGGGATATATCCCCCTCAAGTTTAACCTAAACAAAAAAAAAAGAGAGAAAAAAAAACAGCATATGCAAATCAGTTGGCCTCAATGAAATCAACGAGTAGGGCTTTGAAGTTCGAAAAGAAAGGCAGTGGAAAAACATTGATTCAACAATAGATATAGAAACAATCAATTTAAAGCGATGATTCAGAGTATTAGCCAACAAAGAAATCCACAGCATTCGTGGGAAGGAACATTTTTCACAAGAAAATATAATTTTTTGGTAAAATCCAAATAACTCGAAACATATTCATTAGGGGCATTTACATAGCACACAATTCTTATGTATTTACATCTCACACCCAAACTTTCATATTTACACATAGCACTCAAATCTTTAATATCACATAAGAAATAGCAGTATTACCTCTTGTTAAAAGTGAAATACGCCTTCTTATGCATAGGTTTAAAGCACCAAAGTGCTATGTAAGCAAATATGGCAGTTCAGATGTGAGATATGTAAATACATAAAAAATGTGTGCTATGTATGTAAATTTCTCTATTTATTAATCGGTTAGTAAGGGTAATCGCATGTAACTTGCCAAGAACCTGAGGTGTTGCGTCTGATAAAAAGAACGTAAGCTGGAATATAATTTAGAGTGAGTAAAGTTAATGAATAAAGAAGGATAGGTGTAAAAATCACTGAATTGATATTAAAGCAGCAAAACATTTTACACCATTAGTAATCTAAAATAGAATAAGTACAGTGGAAGAAGAACGATATGAGTGAAAATCACTGAACTGCTCCCATATAAAACACCTTTTGGTTGAGACCCTAGTTGACACGGGCCGGATATGGGAGAGGCCACGGGAACGCGGGAACGGGGTCTCCCGCAGCAAGAACTCCCGCTAGTGAACCGGCTGGCCCAATTGGAGCCGGTCTAGGGTAAACCCAGGTCGAGAGGCCTGAGGGCAACATTTTGACAGGGCGGGATTGCCGCCCGACCCTCTCGTCCTTCCTTTTCTGCTTCTTCTTCATATGGAAGTGTTTTAATGGCTAACTTTTGGATATTTCTTACCTCCCCACTCCTCCTTTTGTGTGGGAGTTTCCATTTTTATTTCTTCCATTCATGTACGAGTCTATAAATTGTTATTTTATTTTATGAGGGGAGTTTTGTTGTGTTTTCTTTCAGAAACCCTATGTGGAGTTTGTATCCCCTTTGTGGGTTGTATCCGAGGAGAAGGTGGTGCACCGGTTGTATCCTACTCCTAGGTAGAGATGTATCTCCCCTTGTCGTCTTGCCTAACCCTTCTCCTCCATTCCCCATAGCCGCCAGCCTTGTTGTCCGGCCTTCCCGGCCACCATCAGCACTCCACCGATCCTCCTACTGCAGTTTTCCATTGCTATCCCACCATTTCTCCTATAGCAGTTTTCCATTGTCGTCCCACCATTCCAGCCCCATCCCCGCACCTGTACTGTGTTCCCTTCCATCCTCTTTGGATGTCCAGTCGTCCAGGCCATCCCCAACCTTCCCATCACTCCCAAACGACTGCTCCTCACCACCACTCCCGCTGTCCTTGCTTCCCAGCATCTTCCAACCACCAATCTACTTGCCACCAGACACCTACAACCTTCCATACTTGTTGTCCCAGCAATTATGCACCTCCCCCTCGTTGTCCAGCATTCCTTTGTTGCCACCACCCTACCAACCATACCGCTCCACCTAAATGATCTCCACCGCCCTTGAAATACACCTTAGAGGTGTTTGCTTGCTTCTGTAGTGTTTGTGGAACTATTTATTGTTGTGTTGTGTTGTAACATTATTTCCCTATTAATAAAAGTTTGCTTTCAGTTTTCTCGTTGTTTCCTCTACTAGTTTCGGTATCATTTGGTATCGGAGCTAGTCCAACCCTAATTCTATCCTAGGGTTTCCTAGCATCCACATAACCCCTCCGCTAAAATTTTTCATTCCTACCCTAAACCACCTCTTATGATTTCCCCAAACCCTAGGTCCACCATTTTTTTTCTTATTCCTTAAACTCTAGCCATGCCACCATTGTAATACAAACCAGAGTCATCAAGGGAGGAGATACAGCGAGAAATCCACCGACTTCGAAGGTAGATTACGGACATGAAAGATAAAATCCAATGAAAGACTACCCTCGATCGTGATCTGAAAGGTCGAAGGGGGAAACTAGAAGATATGAAGATGAAGCGGAAAATAAAACGGCAGTTCCTACCAATTTACTCTCGTTAAAAAGTGTAGATTCTAACTTTAGAAGTGGAGGGACCGCATCACTAAGCGACCCCCTTGCTATCATCCAGCGAAACCAATCTGCAAGTCTGTCACGGCCAGAAAATGTTGCAAGTGTCGCGGATTTGGACAAGTTGAAGTAGAATGAACAATGAGAACAGTGATCTACCTCATCGCGCTGAGTGTCATCGAAAAGTTGGTTCAAGACACCGCAAGCACTGAAAACAATGAGGATATAAACGAGGAGAGTTTGCTTCCAGTTGGGGAGGACAATGTAAACTTAGTCCCAACTGAGAACTAAGAAAAGACACCACCAATTCCAGTTAACCCGAGATAGATATTCCAGCTAAGGTAACAGTCAGGTATCCGGAAGATAGTGACCCGGAGGTAATAGGCAATCTAGCATTGTCTGAGATTATGGTGTCTCGAGCTAATATTTTGCTGACTTTGAGAGGAATATCAACAAGCCAGAACTTGGATGCCTACAAGAGAGCGAGTTTGAGGAGCCGACATCAGAAACATGGTCAACACATATAAGGAAAATGCAGATACTTCAAATTTATAAATTCCCTTCTGACTACCCCTACGGAGGGAGGTCTAGAATGTTCGAAGAGGAATTTCAGTTGATATTTCAGAATTATAGACCCCCTCATTAGTTGCCCCAACAGAGGAAGGTCCAGCATGTTTCGAAGAGCATTAATTATGTGTCAAGTTTGGAATATTACAGGAAGTATTTCAGATGTTTGATTCAGCTCAACAGGTTACCCTTCAGCAGATGCCCAAACAGGATAAATGAGCCTTAGCTTTGAAACGTGCCCTAGGAGCATGAGTGCATGAAAATTCTTCAATGGGATTCAGGTCATGTCACTGAAGAAGATGTCTCTCCTAAGTGGTCTATAGTGAGAGCGGCAACGCCTGCCACAAATGTTATCCCAGAATTGAGTTCTCCTCACATACTTGTTACTCGACTACCACACCCTAGGCATGAAAAGTGGAAGGAGAAGATTTCAAAAAGAATGGCTCGAGAGTTGTATTGTGGGAACACACCTCCATATGCAACTCCCAATCAGGATGTGCCAAACGAGTACGAATACCTTTCCTACCAGAATGTGTTGTGGAATGACAAAACCAACATAATCGACCCACCAGAGGACTTGACATCCTTCCATGAGAACTAGAAGCTTTGACGAATGAGGTTGAAGCTCCCCCAACCCCGTGAGACTGATGCGAGAGCGGATACAAGAGCACGGTAGCGGCCACTGGAGCGCGGGAACAGGGTTTCCCTCAGTCGGAACCCGTGTTAGTGAACCGAACGGCACAATTAGAACAGGACTAGGGTAAACCCAGGTCGAGCAGCCTGGGGGCTGGATTTTGACACTGGTGAGATTGCTTCCCGCCCCTCTCCTCCTCCCTTTTCTACTTCTTCAAATGAAAGTGTTTTAATGGCTAATTTCTACATATTTCCTGCCTCCCCACCCCTTCCTTTTGTGTTTCTTTCCTTTTCTTTTTCATTTAAGAGCTATAAATTGTTGTTTTATGATTGTAGGAGAAGAGTTTTGTTCTGTTTGCTTTCGGAAATCTTGTGTGGAGCTTTTTTCCCCCTTTGTAGGTTGTATCCGAAAAGATGATGGTGCTCCAGTTGTATCCTACTACGAGGTGGTAATGTATGTCCCCTTGTCATCTTCCCTAACCCTTTTCCTCCACTCCTGATAGCCATCGACGGCCTTGCTGTCCAACCTCCCCGGACAACATTTGCACTCCGCCGATCCTCCTACGATAGTTTCCCTCTGTTATCCCACCATCCCAACCCATCCACACATTTATACTTTGTTCCCATACAGCCTCTATGATTGTCAAGACATCCAGTCCCTCCCTCCTTCCCAGCACTCCCAATCGCCTACTCCTCACCCCCACTCCCGCCGCCCTTGTTGTAGCACCTTCCAACCACCAATTCGCATGTCGTTGGCCACATATGAGCAAGAGAGAGAGGTTGGACGGTGACGCAGATAAAAAGAGAGAAAAAGCCATACTTATTATCCATGCAATTCTGCACCTCCCCCTCGTTGTCACCAGCATTCCTTTGTTGCCACCACCTCTACCAACCATCCTGCTCCACCTAGTCGATCTACACCGCCCTTGAAATACATCTTAAAGGTGTTTGTTTGTGTCATTAGTGTTTGTGTTGTTATTTTCTTGTGTTGTGTTGTAACTATATTTCCCCATTAATAAAAGTTTGTTTTGAGTGTTGCAATTGTTTCTCCTACTAGTTTCGGTAACACTAGTTTTTTTACCCTTTCCAGATAACTAATCTTAATAAATTCATTAATTAGCGAAAAATGTAACTAAAGTTAAGGAAATTATTCAACAAAAGCCACCACTTTGAGATGGTAACTTGAACTCTACATAAAAACCGATTATGAGATATAGCGGTATAAGATTAGGAACATCAGTAGAAGCACTAACTAAATCATGGCAGATAGCTATGATAATTAACATGAAAAAAAAACCATCAAAGCACATGCTTCTACGACACAAACAAAGTGTTGTTATTCAACCAAAAAATAATTAAGTCGGGGAAAAAAAAAAACTTTTTATGCTGTGGGCACATTGACAAGATAAAAGATTATATACCTACAATGGAAAATAAAATAAAATAAAATAAAATGTATGCACAAAATTTTAGCTCTCTTGCAAAAAATCAAAATAATACAGAAAAGATTACACAAAAGGAAAAATTACTTTCACCAAAAAAAAAAATTTAGAGCAAAAAACATAGTTCTATTCAAAATACAACCCACCTTTGTACCCAAATCAGTCAAAGCTATTGCCATGTTATTCTTTGCAATCTCAAAATNGGCATATTATTCTAAATACTAGTACAAGGAAGTTTTTATAAACTCTCACGATCCATAAGATTATGAAAAATACAATGAAGGGACAGAAAAAAAAATAAAGTTCAAAGGAAAAAAAAAGGAGAAAAAACAACAAGAATTAAAAGGGAAAAAAAAAGAAAAAAAAAACAAACACAGACACTTCTAAATGTCTTCCATGTCTGTGAACACAAAGACGGGTCCAACACACCCTGACACATGCAACATTTTCAAAATTATGTCAAATTCATTAAAAAGTAAAATTGGGACCAAACATTGACCAAACACAAGGAAAACATGTGTTAGAAACTAGCCAACAAGTTCTGGACAAACATCCCAATCCTCTGCTGAGCAATCAATCAGTCTGTTAGCATACAAAGGCATCTTATCCAATGTTTTTAGTGTTCAAAGCAATAAATTAAAATCTTGGATAATTAATTCTGGAGCCTCGGATCATATGAAGGGAGAAATCAACGTCTTTAAAAATATCAACCCATGCAGCAGTCACTCTAAAGTTTAAATAATTGATGGTTTATTCACACCAGTAGTAAAAATTGGATCAGTCAAATTGACAAAGGATCTTCACATCTATTTTATTCTTGATATTCCAATATTAAATTACAGCATACTCTCAATCAGCAAACATAATTGTGACCTAAAATGTGTGACTAAATTTATTCCAATTATTGTGATTTTCGGGTTGTGGATTTGGGGAAGGCTGGCAGAGTTGAAATGCATGATACTTGCTCAAAGAAAATAATTTCATCGATAGAAATTGTCATCCATCAGGTTGTATTTCTGAGTTCAGTTCAAATTAAGTGTCACTTAAAAGTCAAGTCATATTGAGTCATTGTGGTCTTGGTCATCAAAATTTTGTGTGCATGGATAAGATGTTTCCACACTTATTTGTCACTAAAAAATTTAACTTTTAACAACGTGATACTTGTTAATTTGCAAAACATACCAGACATGTATATTCTAAATTACAATATAAGCCTTCACATCTTTTTCTACAATTCATAGTGATATTTGAGGACCATCATAAGTAAATAATATAAATGGGGCACAATTATTTATATCATTCATAGCAGCTCTGTGTGTGTGTTTTGGTGATATTATTTTTCATATTTTCGAGTATATGAACAAAATATATAAAGTATGTTTGTGACAATATAATTAGACTAATTCATGACTCACTATGTACTGATTCGACAAGTCCGGATGAGTGCTGGTGAGAATTTAGTCTAACGGAGTTGTATATCTCTGTTGCACTGCAATCGACCACCCTTAAAGGTGGGTTAGTTGGGGTGTGAACCAGACCCGAAAAATTATTCAAGATAACTCGAAACTAGATTTTTCGAGCGCATTCGGTTTGAGTTGGCGTGCCGAATTAATTTGACAACCCTAGATGAGACCTTGCCTCAATGAATTGGGTTATAGGGGCACAAGTGTAAATTGAGGTAGCTAACGGAATATAGAACCAATCAATGCTCGTCAAAAATCAATTTAAGCTTTCAAATCATGTGACAAAATATTTAAAGCTTGACATGGTATCAATACCCAAAGTCACAATTTTAAGTCCCGAACATTTAACTTTATTACACGTCATGTGAGCCGGTGATGAATCCGCGCGTAAAAATTAAAATCAAACTATACTAACACTTTGGCTCATTTGTTTCAATATCCCAAGAATAATTTTTATTGAAGTAAGTTTCAGTTATGTTTATTTTTTTTTTTTTTTTTAAATAAGTCATCAGTTCCTGGGAATTAAATTCCAGTGTTTACTTGGATTGTAATGAGTTTCATATTCACCATCATTGATTAATTTTGAATTTTATTTTTATTAATATTAATGACCAAGAATCCTTTTAAGTTTACGCTGTTAACTTGCTTTTTGATAAGCATAAATTAATGCCCCAAGCCCTCATAACTAAAACTAGCTTCTCATCTTTATGAAGGTGGGTTTCAAATACTTTCATTCACCTTTAACCAACACCAACATGGTTCTGAAACTCAATTCCAATCCTTCCACACACTTGTGNTTATTAATAACCAAGAATCCTTTTAAGTTTACGCTGTTAAATTGCTTTTTGATAAGCATAAATTAATGCCCCAAGCCCTCATAACTAAAACTAGCTTCTCATCTTTATGAAGGTGGGTTTCAAATATAGGAATATACTTTCATTCACCTTTAACCAACACCAACATGGTTCTGAAACTCAATTCCAATCCTTCCACACACTTGTGTTGAACCCAAGCAATCCTATGGATTGAGGACAGTTAAGAAACCTAATAAATTTAACCTATCATTTAAGCATTCATCCATACAGTTACCAAAATTTAACAGGACGAACGCAGAAAGCTTAGAAATGAAGTCAAGCATGGGTAGATATAATGAATATAGAAAATTGATTATGGAAGTACTGAGACAATATAAATAATTTTTAGGGGCAGTTACATATATACCACCTAATTCTTAAGTATTTACATATCTAACACCTAAACTTTACATTTTTATATTTATACCACCCAAATATTTCATGTCACATAAAAATACCACTATTTTAAGTTTTAAAAAGTGAAATACACANGAGACAGTTAAGAAACCTAATAACTTTAACCTATCATTTAAGCATTCATCCATACAATTACCAAAATTTAACAGGACGAACGCAGAAAGCTTAGAAATGAAGTCAAGCACGGGTAGATATAATGAATATAGAAAATTGATTATGGAAGTACTGAGACAATATAAATAATTTTTAGGGGCAGTTACATATATACCACCTAATTCTTAAGTATTTACATATCTAACACCTAAACTTTACTTTTTTACATTAATACACCCAAATATTTCATGTCACATAAAAATACCACTATTTTAAATTTTAAAAAGTGAAATACACATCTTCATGTCTAGTTAAGGTGGCATATAAGCATAAATTGAAATTTAGGTGTTAGATATTGAAATACATAGAAATTAAGTGGTATGCATGTAAATCTTCCTAATTTTTAAAAAAAATGATGGAGATATGATAGTAGCTAATAAATTTTGCCAGGAATGTAAGGAGTGATGCCCTAGTAAAATGAAAAATGACCCGAGAAAAAAAAAGAACGAAACATTCACTTTAAATGAAATGACAGAAAGTGATATCAATTACAGATAATTGTTGGGAAAAGGAAATCCAAAGTGATACAATCCCTTTTCAAAGAAGCTTTTAGTAAAAATTTTAGTATTACAACAACCAAAAAAGTTAGTAACATTAAATCAAACACTGAATGCGACCATGCAGTTACTCTGAACAATCATCAAATTGAGGAATTCAGTAGCATTTAATATTGAAGCCTGTATTTTTTACGCGCATTTTACATACATAGAGCACGGTTCTGATGTGTTTACATATCTCGCATCTAAACTTTCATATTTATACACATAGCACTCAAATCTTTAATATCATGTTAAAAATTGCACTATTATCACTTTTTCAAAGTGAGATACATTTTTTCATGCATAGGTTTAAAGCACGAATCTGCTATGTATGTAAATATGAAANAGCTGGTCCTCTTAGACCACTCCCAGTTATCTTATTAGTATATAATTGCTTTCATAGAAATTTAGGGTTAGGTTTTACAAGAGTTTTTTCGAGATTGCCGCCGGCATCTACGTTTTCCCTTCGAGGGCTGTATCCAAAGTTTTGAGTGGTGCTTCGATTGTATCTCTCTCCAAAAGTGGTGATTATCTTCTCTATCCCCTTCCACATCTTCCCCATGAGGCTCCTGCCTNGGTTGGTCCTCTTAGGCCACTCCCAGTTATCTTATTAGTATATATTTGCTTTCATAGAAATTTAGGGTTAGGTTTTACAAGAGTTTGTTCGAGATTGCCGCCGGCATCTACGTTTTCCCTTCGAGGGTTGTATCCAAAGTTTTGAGTGGTGCTTCGGTTGTATCTCTCTCCAAAAGTGGTGATTATCTTCTCTATCCCCTTCCACATCTTCCCCATGAGGCTCCTGCCTGCCCTCCATCTGCAGCCTCCCCCGAGCAGCACTCATTCGTTATTTTCACTACAGTTTTCCAATTCCAGCACTTCTTGCTCGCTGCCACCGCCCCAACAGCAGCCCCTCGAGATCATGTGGCCCCGTGCTTCGCGCACTTCGCTGCCGCCACTTCCTCCACTGCTGCAGCTGCCCAAGACAGCAATCTTCATTGTTAATCCTGCATTCCAGCCACCCGCCACCGGCTTCAATCAACCTAGCTAGCTGCCTCGTGCGGACAACACCTTTCTCCTCGCTGTCGTCACCCGAAATAACAGCAAACCAGCTGTTTTCCTGCAGTTCCCTGTCTATTCCAGCCTTTCCCACTCCACCTCACAGCACCACTTGCCACCTTATCTACTGTCATTTCTGTTCAGATCTCCACAACCCATACTTCCATCTCCTTCAGTCCCTAGCCACTATTTCCCTGCAGTCCCGAACTTTCTCTACTTTGCTGCCACGTTACCAAATTCCTAACGGTCACCAACACCACCCGAGCACCATCCCAGTAGTGTGTTGTGTTGTTGCTATTTCCCATTTCAATGTGTGGTTATAACCACCTATCTGACTTTTTCAGCAATAATAATAAAGGTTGAAAACAAGCATATTATAATCATTTTAAATTTATATATACAAGGCTAACTTGAAGAATCAATAAAAACCATGAGTAAAAAAGAGGAAACTTTCAATTTACTTTTTAATACTCGAAAAAAAGATAAAGCACTGTCTAACACAACTAAAGGAAGCAACCACAAAAAACAACAGCCAGCATACTAGTTTTCGGTAGGATAAAATTTTGAGAGGACCTGTGCGCTTCAAACAGTTTTTCATCTGTGTCCTCATTTATGTAGTTCATTGCAAGTAGTCGGTTCTGTCAGGGCAGAAGTAATACACAGAATTGTAAAATATGGAAAAGGAAGTGCTGAACAAATAATGGAACTTAATGAAGAAGAAGGTAATTCTCATAAATTAAATCTAAAGTTAGGTCATTCCCAAGTTAATATCAACAATTTAACAAGGCTTCACTATAACATTATGGTTGCAAATTAATTCACCATAATTCTCACAATCAGCAGAAACATAATGACTTGAGTTTGCAGTGGCATATTCTTCTAAATACTAGTACAAGGAAGTTTTTATAAACTCTCACGATCCATAAGGTTATGAAAAATACAATGAAGGGACAGAATAAAAAATAAAGTTCAAAGGAAAAAAAAAAAGGAGAAAAAACAACAAGAATTAAAAGGGAAAAAAAAAGAAAAAAAAAACAAACACAAACACTTCTAAATATCTTCCATGTCTGTGAACACAAAGACGGGTCCAACACAACCTGACACACATGCAACATTTTCAAAACTATGTCAAATTCATTAAAAAGTAAAATTGGGACCAAACATTGACCAAACACAGGGAAAACATGTGTTAGAAACTAGCCAACAAGTTTTGGACAAACATCACAATCCTCTGCTGAGCAATCAATCAGTCTGTTAGCATACAAAGGCATCTTATCCAATGTTTTTAGTGTTCAAAGCAATAAATTAAAATCTTGAATAATTAACTCCGGAGCCTCGGATCATATGAAGGGAGAAATCAACGTCTTTAAAAATATCAACCCATGCAGCAGTCACTCTAAAGTTTAAATAACTGATGGTTCATTCACACCAGTAGTGAAAATTGAATCGGTCAAATTGACAAAGGATCTTCACATCTATTTTATTCTTGATATTCCAATATTAAATTACAACATACTCTCAATCAGCAAACATAATTGTGACCTAAAATGTGTGACTAAATTTATTCCAATTATTGTGATTTTCGGGTTGTGGATTTGGGGAAGGTTGGCAGTGTTGAAATGCGTGATACTTGCTCAAAGAAAATAATTTCATCAATAGAAATTGTCATCCATCAAGTTGTATTTTTGAGTTCAGTTCAAATTAAGTGTCAGTTAAAAGTCAAGTCATATTAAGTCATTGTGGTCTTGGTCATCAAAATTTTGTGTGCATGGATAAGATGCTTCCACACTTATTTGTCACTAAAAAATTTTAATTTTAACAACGTGATACTTGTTAATTTGCAAAACATACCAGACATGTATATTCTAAATTACAATATAAGCCTTCACATCTTTTTCTACAATTCATAGTGATATTTGAGGACCATCATAAATAAATAATATAAATGGGGCACAATTATTTATATCATTCATAGCAGCTCTCTGTGTGTGTGTTTTGGTGATATTATTATTCATATTTCCGAGTATATGATCAAAATATATAAAGTATGTTTGTGGCGATATAATTAGACTAATTCATGACTCACTATGTACTGATTCGATAAGTCCGAATGAGTGCTGGTGAGAATTTAATCTAACGGAGTTGTATATCTCTGTTGCACTGCAATCGACCACCCTTAAAGGTGGGTTAGTTGGGGTGTGAACCGGACCCGAAAAATTATTCAAGGTAACTCGAAACTAGATTTTTCGAGCGCATTCGGTTTGAGTTGGCGTGTCGAATTAATTTGACACCCCTAGATGAGACCTTGCCTCAATGAATTGGGTTATAGGGGCATAAGTGTAAATTGAGGTAGCTAACGGAATATAGAACCAACCAATGCTCGTCAAAAATCAATTTAAGCTCTCAAATCATGTGACAAATTATTTAAAGCTTGACATGGTATCAATACCCAAAGTCACAATTTTAAGTCCCGAACATTTAACTTTATTACACGTCATGTGAGCCGGTAATGAATCCGCACGTAAAAATTAAAATCAAACTATACTAACACTTTGGCTCATTTGTTTCAATATCCCAAGAATAATTTTTATTGAAGTAAGTTTCAGTTATGTTTATTTTTTTTTTTTTTTTTAAATAAGTCATCAGTTCCTGGGAATTAAATTCCAGTGTTTACTTGGATTGTAATGAGTTTCATATTCACCATCATTGATTAATTTTGAATTTTATTTTTATTAATATTAATGACCAAGAATCCTTTTAAGTTTACGCTGTTAACTTGCTTTTTGATAAGCATAAATTAATGCCCCAAGCCCTCATAACTAAAACTAGCTTCTCATCTTTATGAAGGTGGGTTTCAAATACTTTCATTCACCTTTAACCAACACCAACATGGTTCTGAAACTCAATTCCAATCCTTCCACACACTTGTGTTGAACCCAAGCAATCCTATGGATTGGAGACAGTTAAGAAACCTAATAACTTTAACCTATCATTTAAGCATTCATCCATACAATTACCAAAATTTAACAGGACGAACGCAGAAAGCTTAGAAATGAAGTCAAGCACGGGTAGATATAATGAATATAGAAAATTGATTATGGAAGTACTGAGACAATATAAATAATTTTTAGGGGCAGTTACATATATACCACCTAATTCTTAAGTATTTACATATCTAACACCTAAACTTTACTTTTTTACATTAATACACCCAAATATTTCATGTCACATAAAAATACCACTATTTTAAATTTTAAAAAGTGAAATACACATCTTCATGTCTAGTTAAGGTGGCATATAAGCATAAATTGAAATTTAGGTGTTAGATATTGAAATACATAGAAATTAAGTGGTATGCATGTAAATCTTCCTAATTTTTAAAAAAAATGATGGAGATATGATAGTAGCTAATAAATTTTGCCAGGAATGTAAGGAGTGATGCCCTAGTAAAATGAAAAATGACCCGAGAAAAAAAAAGAACGAAACATTCACTTTAAATGAAATGACAGAAAGTGATATCAATTACAGATAATTGTTGGGAAAAGAAAATCCGAAGTGATACAATCACTTTTCATGAAGCTTTTAGTAAAAATTTTACTATTACAACAACCAAAAAAGTTAGTAACATTAAATCAAACACTGAATGCGACCATGCAGTTACTCTGAACAATCATCAAAATGAGGAATTCAGTAGCATTTAATATTGAAGCCTGTAATTTTTACGCGCATTTCACATACATAGAGCACGGTTCTGATGTGTTTACATATCTCGCATCTAAACTTTCATATTTATACACATAGCACTCAAATCTTTAATATCATGTTAAAAATTGCACTATTATCACTTTTTTCAAAGTGAGATACATTTTTTCATGCATAGGTTTAAAGCACGAATCTGCTATGTATGTAAATATGAAANAGTATTTTCACAGCCTTAAAATTACAATGTGTTACTCTCACAATTTCTCCAACATAATAGCCTAGCTTATGGCTTACTAACGTAAAAGACAACCAGCTTAGCATTCTCATAATTACCACATACTCAATGACATTATAAAAGCACAAAATCAAGATCAGCATAACACAATAGGTCTGCCCAAATTTTTAAGAAGTTTGCCCTTCAATGTCTCCATGATAGTACTTCTGAGGTTTTTTTCAATGTAACACTTACTTATAAAAACTATAACTACATTTGTATTCATATTTTTCTTTAAAAAAAAAAAAATCCATGCTGCTAAGATAAAAAAAAATTATAAGAATCACTTGATCATGTAATAATATCGACCAATAATTGTCAACTTCAAACCAAAGTAAATCACATACCATACAAATCAATTCTTGTTTTATAAAAAAAACATCTTTATTTTATCCATTCCTCCATTATTCAACTTTTCACCAATATCAGTAAGGATCTCAACATTTAGAACAATATTATCGAGGAATCATCTCCAAAAGTATGTAATTTTAAAAATCATTTGAGGGCATATCCATAAACAACCTAAAAATGATATTGATTTGATGTTGATTATTGATATAATTCAACTAAGATTGGAAACTTTTTGGTTCACTCATAAATCACCACTTAAACTGGTCAATCTCCATTCTTAAAATTCAAAATAGATTTCCTTAAAACATTCAAAAGATATTTGGCATAAGTATTTTCCTAATACGCACCATGATTCTTTAAGAAACTCAATCATATATGTCTTCTCCAAATCAATAAAAATCATTTGAACAACATTTTCCTATCAATTTTGTTAGAACAAATATCACATCTATAGTGGATCTTCTTAGCATAGAATAAGTTGATTCTTTTTAATAGTAATGAAAATCTTTTTGAGTTCTTATTCTCTCCTATAACTTCATTATAAAGACTAAATAATTTGATTTTCTTATAATAGCCACAACCGCAATCATCATCCGCTTAATAATACGACAAAAATTTTCTTCGCTGATCATATGATATCCTGATAAATTTTAAAATTATACGTGCCTGCTAGCTGAATTACTTCAACTACCAATCACTCTCCAATTTTCAATAAACAGCTCATATGGAACCAATGCTGTGCCTTCATACAACTTCTCCAAAGCTAACAAAACTACAATTTTATGGATACCTTTCTAATATACTGCAAGCTTCTAAAAAACTTATCCTGAAAAATTCCTTGCTTCAACACTAGTATAATAATTTGTTAAAATACCATTACCATCTTTCCCTACTTTGTGGGATAAAGCCTTGTCGTTGTTATTGTGCCATTGCCTTCTTTACTTGATTCATCATCTTTAAATCATTTTAAACTTCTAACATGATCAAAATCATTACATCTTCTATATCTAACACGTCTCAATTTTTTCCTTAATGTGTCATTTAAAAAATAGTGACTTTTGATTTCCTTTCTACACTCTTTGTAAGAATTTTAACTTCCAAATAAAAGCACACTCCTTTTTCTCAATAATATTTTGTACCTCATCACTCCAACATAATATTTATATGATTCACAGTCTCTCTCAATATTTATAAGGGCAATCTTTTCAAGGACGCTAACCACGTCAAGTTTGGCTAAATTAACGAATTTCAATTTCCCAACCTACACAAGCTATCTTGAATATAAGAAAAAACAAATACTTGCAATTTTTCAACTTCTAACATTCTACATAAAAATTATTATTTCATTTACCTGATTTCTTCGTACCTAAGATACAAAACTACAATCCATGAAAACTATTTTACGGTTTATGATCAAACTTTCTCTCTAAATTAACTGGCAATCTTCACCACAAAAAATCTTTCAAAGTCCTGGTCATTTCTTAGTGCAAATTTTGAAAGTAACGAAGAGCTCTTCTCATTTGATAAAGTATTAGTTGCTATGGGATCATATACAACTAAAAAATAAATAAAACCTCTCTTGTCACATTTGCATCCCATATTTCATAACTAATATGCAACCTCCCAAAGCACATCACCTAAAACCTACAAGTTCGTTCAAATCTTCATCCATAAATATAAATTATTCCTCAAAGATGCTTCATAAAAGATCATCAATATCTCCTCAAAACTAGTTTTACAAACAATCTCTTAATCCAACTTGATGAGCACAAGAACTAAATAAAATTTTTGATGTAATCATGATTTAACTTAATAGCAACCATACTATCACTAATACTACTCACCGCAACAACTTTATCTTTAAATTATATCTAGTTCTATCTCTAATCCTTAACCAATATATTCCCTAATGACCTCAGACTAATTTTCCTTTAATTTCTTGCAAAATATGTACAAAACTCTTTTTCTAACTATTGTGTCCGCTAATTCTTGACAGTCCTTTTAAATTCCTAAGTTCCACATAGAAACTATTCTGATTTTAGGTTGAGTTCACTTCTCATCAAAATTAGGTTAAATTTGTGTCACTTATAAGCGATGTCCTAGCAAATTATTACCTACCTCTAACTATAATTAAGTTGAGCCATCTCACTTGCATGTGATGTCCAAGTAAATCAAATTCTAAAGGTACCTTTTTTTTATAATTCACCACTGACAGGTGCTCAATCATTCTATTTAAGAGTTCTCACTCTCGACAAACACAGATACAGCTAACTTTAGGTAATCTAACAGCTTCAACCTCTCTAGACGTGTTGAAACCCTCTCTCTTGCATAAACATTTAACCAGAAGTCAAAAAAGGTAGATTATTGCCTAAAATTAGCTCCCCCTCCCAAAACACACACAGAATGATAGGTATACATAACCACTACTACAAAGATAAGTAAATCACTCTCCAGCCCCACCCCCCTACCTGGGAGCTACCCACGAGACATTTACGTGACATCTACAATATTGCGAGCGTTGCTACAGTACCACGACCTACAAAAAGCTGCTTACTCGCTTGGACGGAACCAGTCAAGGTTTTTTGCCTGAGAGTGGAGTGGGTTGGTCCTCTTAGGCCACTCCCAGTTATCTTATTAGTATATATTTGCTTTCATAGAAATTTAGGGTTAGGTTTTACAAGAGTTTGTTCGAGATTGCCGCCGGCATCTACGTTTTCCCTTCGAGGGTTGTATCCAAAGTTTTGAGTGGTGCTTCGGTTGTATCTCTCTCCAAAAGTGGTGATTATCTTCTCTATCCCCTTCCACATCTTCCCCATGAGGCTCCTGCCTGCCCTTCATCTGCAGCCTCCCCCGAGCAGCACTCATTCGTTATTTTCACTACAGTTTTCCAATTCCAGCACTTCTTGCTCGCTGCCACCGCCCCAACAGCAGCCCCTCGAGATCATGTGGCCCCGTGCTTCGCGCACTTCGCTGCCGCCACTTCCTCCACTGCTGCAGCTGCCCAAGACAGCAATCTTCATTGTTAATCCTGCATTCCAGCCACCCGCCACCGGCTTCAATCAACCTAGCTAGCTGCCTCGTGCGGACAACACCTTTCTCCTCGCTGTCGTCACCCGAAATAACAGCAAACCAGCTGTTTTCCTGCAGTTCCCTGTCTATTCCAGCCTTTCCCACTCCACCTCACAGCACCACTTGCCACCTTATCTACTGTCATTTCTGTTCAGATCTCCACAACCCATACTTCCATCTCCTTCAGTCCCTAGCCACTATTTCCCTGCAGTCCCGAACTTTCTCTACTTTGCTGCCACGTTACCAAATTCCTAACGGTCACCAACACCACCCGAGCACCATCCCAGTAGTGTGTTGTGTTGTTGCTATTTCCCATTTCAATGTGTGGTTATAACCACCTATCTGACTTTTTCAGCAATAATAATAAAGGTTGAAAACAAGCATATTATAATCATTTTAAATTTATATATACAAGGCTAACTTGAAGAATCAATAAAAACCATGAGTAAAAAAGAGGAAACTTTCAATTTACTTTTTAATACTCGAAAAAAAGATAAAGCACTGTCTAACACAACTAAAGGAAGCAACCACAAAAAACAACAGCCAGCATACTAGTTTTCGGTAGGATAAAATTTTGAGAGGACCTGTGCGCTTCAAACAGTTTTTCATCTGTGTCCTCATTTATGTAGTTCATTGCAAGTAGTCGGTTCTGTCAGGGCAGAAGTAATACACAGAATTGTAAAATATGGAAAAGGAAGTGCTGAACAAATAATGGAACTTAATGAAGAAGAAGGTAATTCTCATAAATTAAATCTAAAGTTAGGTCATTCCCAAGTTAATATCAACAATTTAACAAGGCTTCACTATAACATTATGGTTGCAAATTAATTCACCATAATTCTCACAATCAGCAGAAACATAATGACTTGAGTTTGCAGTGGCATATTCTTCTAAATACTAGTACAAGGAAGTTTTTATAAACTCTCACGATCCATAAGGTTATGAAAAATACAATGAAGGGACAGAATAAAAAATAAAGTTCAAAGGAAAAAAAAAAAGGAGAAAAAACAACAAGAATTAAAAGGGAAAAAAAAAGAAAAAAAAAACAAACACAAACACTTCTAAATATCTTCCATGTCTGTGAACACAAAGACGGGTCCAACACAACCTGACACACATGCAACATTTTCAAAACTATGTCAAATTCATTAAAAAGTAAAATTGGGACCAAACATTGACCAAACACAGGGAAAACATGTGTTAGAAACTAGCCAACAAGTTTTGGACAAACATCACAATCCTCTGCTGAGCAATCAATCAGTCTGTTAGCATACAAAGGCATCTTATCCAATGTTTTTAGTGTTCAAAGCAA
This sequence comes from Phalaenopsis hybrid cultivar, assembly GCA_002079205.1. Lineage (NCBI taxonomy): Eukaryota > Viridiplantae > Streptophyta > Magnoliopsida > Asparagales > Orchidaceae > Phalaenopsis > Phalaenopsis hybrid cultivar. The sequence continues at coordinate 481,598 of JXCR01145893.1, forward strand.
TAAATTAAAATCTTGAATAATTAACTCCGGAGCCTCGGATCATATGAAGGGAGAAATCAACGTCTTTAAAAATATCAACCCATGCAGCAGTCACTCTAAAGTTTAAATAACTGATGGTTCATTCACACCAGTAGTGAAAATTGAATCGGTCAAATTGACAAAGGATCTTCACATCTATTTTATTCTTGATATTCCAATATTAAATTACAACATACTCTCAATCAGCAAACATAATTGTGACCTAAAATGTGTGACTAAATTTATTCCAATTATTGTGATTTTCGGGTTGTGGATTTGGGGAAGGTTGGCAGTGTTGAAATGCGTGATACTTGCTCAAAGAAAATAATTTCATCAATAGAAATTGTCATCCATCAAGTTGTATTTTTGAGTTCAGTTCAAATTAAGTGTCAGTTAAAAGTCAAGTCATATTAAGTCATTGTGGTCTTGGTCATCAAAATTTTGTGTGCATGGATAAGATGCTTCCACACTTATTTGTCACTAAAAAATTTTAATTTTAACAACGTGATACTTGTTAATTTGCAAAACATACCAGACATGTATATTCTAAATTACAATATAAGCCTTCACATCTTTTTCTACAATTCATAGTGATATTTGAGGACCATCATAAATAAATAATATAAATGGGGCACAATTATTTATATCATTCATAGCAGCTCTCTGTGTGTGTGTTTTGGTGATATTATTATTCATATTTCCGAGTATATGATCAAAATATATAAAGTATGTTTGTGGCGATATAATTAGACTAATTCATGACTCACTATGTACTGATTCGATAAGTCCGAATGAGTGCTGGTGAGAATTTAATCTAACGGAGTTGTATATCTCTGTTGCACTGCAATCGACCACCCTTAAAGGTGGGTTAGTTGGGGTGTGAACCGGACCCGAAAAATTATTCAAGGTAACTCGAAACTAGATTTTTCGAGCGCATTCGGTTTGAGTTGGCGTGTCGAATTAATTTGACACCCCTAGATGAGACCTTGCCTCAATGAATTGGGTTATAGGGGCATAAGTGTAAATTGAGGTAGCTAACGGAATATAGAACCAACCAATGCTCGTCAAAAATCAATTTAAGCTCTCAAATCATGTGACAAATTATTTAAAGCTTGACATGGTATCAATACCCAAAGTCACAATTTTAAGTCCCGAACATTTAACTTTATTACACGTCATGTGAGCCGGTAATGAATCCGCACGTAAAAATTAAAATCAAACTATACTAACACTTTGGCTCATTTGTTTCAATATCCCAAGAATAATTTTTATTGAAGTAAGTTTCAGTTATGTTTATTTTTTTTTTTTTTTT
>JXCR01145893.1:485973-518322 GCA_002079205.1 Phalaenopsis hybrid cultivar
AAGAAAAACTCAAACAAAAGTGCAATTATCAAGCATAATGTAGCCAGTGCAACAAACTTTTCAGATCCTCTCTTGCTGTTCATTTCAATTAGGAGATGTATCCCCTTCTTGTTATTCATTAAAGTTGAAGATTACATTGAATACAGGTTCCAATTTTCATTAAAAAATCATTGAAATCCCTGCATTCAATGTTATGATACTAAATGGGTAAAAAGCAGCAAAGTTTCCACAACTCTGCTCACTACCAAACCCACTCCATCAAGTCCTAGCAACACAGCATTAAAAAAAGAAAGGTGCCACATGCAATAATCAGACTGGAAAGCACTATGATGTGTGTCCTTCCCTTCACATCCTTATAAATTGAGCGGCATTTGTTCAACATTATGAAACTCCAACAAAATGGACCTTTTATCATTTGGTATAAAGACCCAAGGTCTTGTAAAGATTTTTCCCATAGGAAAACTTTCTGAATTAAAAAAATTTCAACAACAACAAGGCATTATCCCTCTAAGTAGAGTCGACTACATGAATCCTTTTTTCTCTATTGCGTCCTATTGAGTGGCATATTTTCATTTAATTCTAATAAATTAAGATCATTTTTTATACAATATGCCCAAATCTTTTTGGTCTATCTCTGCCTTTCTTAACATAAGTTGAATCTAAAACATCTACACTCCTAACCGGATCATCAGATGGTCGTCATTTAATGACCAAACCATCTAAGACGACTCTCTCTAATATTGTCTATCACTGGAGTTACACCAACGCTGTCACAGGTATAGTCATTTTGCATTGTCTCTAAGTGTCAAGCCACTCATCCACCTAAGCATTCTCATCTCAGCAACACATAACTTTGTTTTATGCTTCTCTTTTAAAGGCCAACATTTTGCGCTATTGAGCATTGCAAGTCTCACCACCATCTTATAAAATTTTCCTTTTAGTCTAAGAGGTGTTTTTCTATCACACAATAAGCCCAATGCATTCCTCCACTTCAACCAACCAACTTGAATTCTACTAATAACATCCTCATCAATATCACCATCNCCCTAGCAACACAGCATTAAAAAAATAAAGGTGCCACATGCAGTAATCAGAATGGAAAGCACTATGATGTGTGTCCTTCCCTTCACATCCTTATAAATTGAGGGGCATTTGTTCAACATTATGAAACTCCAACAAAATGGACCTTTTATCATTTGGTATAAAGACCCAAGGTCTTGTAAAGATTTTTCCCATAAGAAAACTTTCTGAATTAATAAAATTTCAACAACAACAAGGCATTATCCCTCTAAGTAGAGTCGACTACATGAATCCTTTTTCTCTATTGCGTCCTATTGAGTGGCATATTTTCATTTAATTCTAATAAATTAAGATCATTTTTTATACAATATGCCCAAATCTTTTTGGTCTATCTCTGCCTTTCTTAACGTAAGTTGAATCTAAAACATCTACACTCCTAACCGGATCATCAGATGGTCGCCATTTAATGACCAAACCATCTAAGACGACTCTCTCTAATATTGTCTATCACTGGAGTTACACCAACGCTGTCACAGATGTAGTCATTTCGCATTGTCTCTAAGGGTCAAGCCACTCATCCACCTAAGCATTCTCATCTCAGCAACACATAACTTTGTTTTATGCTTCTCTTTTAAAGGCCAACATTCTGCGCTATTGAGCATTACAAGTCTCACCACCATCTTATAAAATTTTCCTTTTAGTCTAAGAGGTGTTTTTCTATCACACAATAAGCCCGATGCATTCCTCCACTTCAACCAACCAACTTGAATTCTACTAATAACATCCCCATCAATATCACCATCACTTTGAACAATAGACACGATATATCTAAAGCGTTCACACATTTTAATGATTTGATCGCCCATAGTTACAACTCTACAACTAGAGCTACTACTACTACTAAATTATTTTCCATGTATTCAGCTTTAGATCTACAAAGAAAATTGTGTTTAAAATTATATGCTCACTTTCATATATAATCCTCCTTAGTTCCTCCACATCTTACATAAATTTAATCCCTTACCTTCAGCCAATAAATGAAAACTTGAGGAGGGAAGTAAAGGAACTGAGGTATTTGATTGTTTGGCCGATTATGCAAGTGAGAAAATCACTTTAATCAGAGAAGTCTATTTAAGAATTATGGTATTTTCTCTGGTCATTGAAATTCATGCTCATAATGCTAAAACATGTCACAAATTAACGAACCATGTTCAAAGTGCAAACTACACAAAGTAGACAACAACCTTAATCTGAAATTTTAAGGAAGTGTGTGATGCCGCACAATATTTAACAATACAAAAACCTTAGTTTTTATGTCAAAACACCAGAAATATTCATGAACAATATTCCCTGAACTGTAATAGAAAAAATCATAGCCAAATATCTTGAAAATATAAATGGACACTTCAAAAAAATTTATCAAGATGAAGATTATGTTTGAATACTAATTTAATTCCATGCCGAAAAAATAAAGAACAAGTAATAGAAAGCAGCAAAATAGCAAAGAACCAATCAATGTCTACCCAAGTTATTATATGCCTCAGCATATGTAGGATTTGCCGCAATAGCCTTCTCAATCATGCCTNACCTGAAAGACCACCAATAAATCAGAGAGAAACGTGCGCAAAAGGAACATAATATATTCATTTAGAAAAAGGACAGCATGCACAGAAAAAGAAACCTGACAGTAAANAAAACATTTGACTAACATTATTAAGTTTCAAAATGAAATGAAAAGACAATTCAGGTAACAAGAAAATTTTAAANCAAACATTTGACTAACATTATTAAGTTTCAAAATGAAATGAAAAGACAATTCAGGTAACAAGAAAATTTTAAAAAAATAAAGTACCAAAATAGTCATTTGACTATTTACATGTGGCCATTTCAATCCCATAGTCTATAAATGAGTTAAATTAATCCTCAGAATTTTTAAATTAGGATTGAAATAGTCCTATGTGGTACTACTACAAACTTTCTGATTAAAATGAACGTTGCAAAAATGAACTTTGCAAAAAGTCGGAGGATTATTTTGCACTTTTCTCATAGAAAAGTTATTACTCCAAACAATGATATTAGCTAAAATTTCACAGTTAGGTAAAAGAATTAGAAGTAAAAAAATGAGAATTCAAATATAATTAACCATGTCAAATTTCAGCATTTCTCCATATGCTACACCGAGATTATACATTGCATCTGCATAGCGCCAATTGTAGCACAAAGCTTTCTTGTATAATTCCACACCTTGGGATATATCCCCCTCAAGTTTAACCTGAACAAAAAAAAAAGAAAAAAAACAGCATATGCAAATCAGTTGGCCTCAATGAAATCAACGAGTAGGGCTTTGAAGTTGGAAAAGAANTAGGTAAAAGAATGAGAAGTAAAAAAATGAGAATTCAAATATAATTAACCATGTCAAATTTCAGCATTTCTCCATATGCTACACCGAGATTATACATTGCATCTGCATAGCGCCAATTGTAGCACAAAGCTTTCTTGTATAATTCCACACCTTGGGATATATCCCCCTCAAGTTTAACCTAAACAAAAAAAAAAGAAAAAAAACAGCATATGCCAATCAGTTGACCTCAATGAAATCAACGAGTAGGGCTTTGAAGTTGGAAAAGAAAGATAGTGGAAAAACATTGATTCAATAAAAGATATAGAAACAATCAATTTAAAGCGATGATTCAGAGTATTAGCTAAGAAAGAAATCCACAGCATTCGTGGGAAGGAACATTTTTCACAAGAAAATATAATTTTTTGGTAAAATCCAAATAACTCGAAACATATTCATTAGGGGCATTTACATAGCACACAATTCTTATGTATTTACATCTCACACCCAAACTTTCATATTTACACATAGTACTCAAATCTTTAATATCACATAAGAAATAGCAGTATTACCTCTTGTTAAAAGTGAAATACGCCTTCTTATGCATAGGTTTAAAGCACCAAAGTGCTATGTATGCAAATATGGCAGTCCAGGTGTGAGATATGTAAATACATAAAAATGTATGCTATGTATGTAAATTTCTCTATTTATTAATCGGTTAGTAAGGGTAATCGCATGTAACTTGCCAAGAACCTNGCGCCTTCTTATGCATAGGTTTAAAGCACCAAAGTACTATGTATGCAAATATGGCAGTCCAGGTGTGAGATATGTAAATACATAAAAATGTGTGCTATGTATGTAAATTTCTCTATTTATTAATCAATTAGTAAGGGTAATCGCATGTAACTTGCCAAGAACCTGAGGTGTTGCGTCTGATAAAAAGAACGTAAGCTGGAATATAATTTAGAGTGAGTAAAGTTAATGAATAAAGAAGGATAGGTGTAAAAATCACTGAATTGATATTAAAGCAGCAAAACATTTTACATCATTAGTAATCTAAAATAGAATAAGTATAGTGGAAGATGAACGATATGAGTGAAAATCACTGATCTGCTCCCATATAAAACACCTTTTGGTTGAGACCCTAGTTGACACGGAACCGGATATGGGAGAGGCCACGAGAATGCGGGAGTGGGGTCTCCCGCAGCAAGAACTCCCGCTAGTGAACCGGTCGGCCCAATTGGAGCCGGTCTAGGGTAAACCCAGGTCAAGAGGCCTGGGGGCAACATTTTGACAGGGCGGGATTGCCGCCCGACCCTCCTTCCTTTTCTGCTTCCTCTTCATATGGAAGTGTTTTAATGGCTAACTTTTGGATATTTCTTGCCTCCNCAGTGGAAGACGAACGATATGAGAGAAAATCACTGATCTACTCCCATATAAACCCAATTGGAGCTGATCTCGGGTAAACCCAGGTCAAGAGGCCTGAGGGCAACATTTTGACAGGGCGGGATTGCCGCCCGACCCTCTCCTCCTTCCTTTTCTGCTTCCTCTTCATATGGAAGTGTTTTAATGGCTAACTTTTGGATATTTCTTGCCTCCCCACTCCCCCTTTTGTGTGGGAGTTTCCATCTTTATTTCTTTCCATTCATGTAAGAGTCTATAAATTGTTATTTCATGATTGTATGAGAAGAGTTTTGTTGTGTTTTCTTTCAGAAATCCTGTGTGGAGCTTGTATCCCCTTTGTGGGTTGTATCCGAGGAGAAGGTGGTGCTCCGGTTGTATCCTACTCCTAAGTGGAGTTGTATCTCCCCTTGTCGTCTTGCCTAACCCTTCTTCTCCATTCCCCATAGCCGCCAACCTTGTCGTCCGGCCTTCCCGGCCACCATCAGCACTCCACCGATCCTCCTACAGTAGTTTTCCATTGTTATCCTACCATTTCTCCTATAGCAGTTTTCCATTGTCGTCCCACCATTCCAGCCCCATCCCCGCACCTGTTCTGAGTTNTATGATTGTATGAGGGGAGTTTTGCTGTGTTTTCTTTCAGAAATCCTGTGTGGAGCCTGTATCCCCTTTGTGGGTTGTATCCGAGGAGAAGGTGGTGCTCCGGTTGTATCCTACTCCTAGGTGGAGATGTATCTCCCCTTGTCGTCTTGCCTAACCCTTCTCCTCCATTCCCCATAGCCGCTAGCCTTGTTGTCCGGCCTTCCCGGCCACCATCAGCACTCCACCGATCCTCCTACAGTAGTTTTCCATTGCTATCCCACCATTTCTCCTATAGCAATTTTCCATTGTCGTCCCACCATTCCAGCCCCATCCTCGCACCTGTACTATGTTCCCTTCCATCTTTGGATGTCCAGTCGTCCAGGCCCTCCTCCAACCTTCCCATCACTCCCAAACGACTGCTCCTCACCACCACTNTCTGAGTTCCCTTCCATCCTCCTTGGATGTCCAGTCGTCCAGGCCCTCCTCCAACCTTCCCATCACTCCCAAACGACTGCTCCTCACCACCACTCCCGCTGCCCTTGCTTCCCAGCATCTTCCAACCACCAATCCGCTTGCCGCCAGTCACCTACAACCGTCCATACTTGTTGTCCCAGCAATTCTACATCTCCCCCTCGTTGCCCAGTATTCCTTTGTTGCCACCACCCTACCAACCATGCCGCTCCACCTAGATGATCTCCACCGCCCTTGAAATACACCTTAGAGGTGTTTGCTTGCTTCTGTAGTGTTTGTGTTGTTATTTATCGTTGTGTTGTGTTGTAACATTATTTCCCTATTACTAAAAGTTTGTTTTCAGTTTTCTTGTTGTTTCATCTATTAGTTTCAGTATCATTTGGTATCGGAACTAGTCCAACCCTAATTTTATCCTAGGGTTTCCTAGCATCCACCTTACCCCTCCGCCAAAATTTTTCATTCCTACCCTAAACCACCTTTTACGATTTCCCCAAACCCTAGCTCCACCATTTTTTTTTTCTTATTCCTTAAACTCTAGCCATGCCACCATTGTAATACAAACCGGAGTCATCACGGGAGGAGATACAGCGAGAAATCCACCGACTTTGAAGGTGGATTAAGGACATGAAATATAAAATCCAATGGAAGACTACCCTCGATCGTGATCTGAAAGGTCGAAAAGGGAAACTAGAAGATATGAATATGAAGCGGAAAATACAACGCCAGTTCCTACCAACTTACTCTCGTAAAAAATTGCAGATTCTAACTTTAGAAGTGGAGGGACCACATCACTAAGCGACCCCCCTTGCTATCATCCAGCGAAACCAATCTACAAGTCTGACACGGCCAGAAAATGTTGCAAGTGTCGCGGCTTTGGACAAGTTGAAGCAGAATGCACAATGAGGACAGTGATCTGCCTCATNTTCCATACTTGTTGTCCCAGCAATTCTACACCTCCCCCTCGTTGTCCAGTATTCCTTTGTTGCCACCACCCTACCAACCATGCCGCTCCACCTAGATGATCTCCACCGCCCTTGAAATACACCTTAGAGGTGTTTGCTTGCTTCTGTAGTGTTTGTGTTGTTATTTATTGTTGTGTTGTGTTGTAACATTATTTCCCTATTACTAAAAGTTTGTTTTCAGTTTTCTCGTTGTTTCATCTACTAGTTTCGGTATCATTTGGTATCGGAACTAGTCCAACCCTAATTCTATCCTAGGGTTTCCTAGCATCCACCTTACCCCTCCGCCAAAATTTTTCATTCCTACCCTAAACCACCTTTTAAGATTTCCCCAAACCCTAGCTCCACCATTTTTTTTTCTTATTCCTTAAACTCTAGCCATGCCACCATTGTAATGCAAACCGGAGTCATCACGGGAGGAGATACAGCGAGAAATCCACTGACTTCGAAGGTGGATTACGGACATGAAAGATAAAATCCAATGGAAGACTACCCTCGATCGTGATTTGAAAGGTCGAAAGGGGAAACTAGAAGATATGAAAATGAAGCAGAAAATACAACGTCAGTTCCTACCAACTTACTCTCGTAAAAAATTGTAGATTCTAACTTTAGAAGTGGAGGGACCGCATCACTAAGGGACCCCCCTTGCTATCATCCAACGAAACCAATCTACAAGTTTGTCACGGCCAAAAAATGTTGCAAGTGTCGCGGCTTTGGACAAGTTGAAGCAGAATGCACAATGAGGACAGTGATCTACCTCATCGAGCTGAGTGTCATCGAAAAGTTGGTTCAAGACACCGCAAGCACTGAAAACAATGAGGATATAAACGAGGAGAGTTTGCTTCCAGTTGGGGAGGAAAATGTACACTTAGACCCAACTGAGAACTAGGAAGAGACACCACCAATTCCAGTTAACCCAAGATAGATATTCCAGCTAAGGTAACAGAGGCGTCTCTGGAAAGTAGTGACCCGGAGGTAATAGGCAGTCTAGCATTGTCTGAGATTATGGTGCCTCGAGCTAATATTTTGCTGACTTTGAGAGGAATATCAAAAAACCAGAACTTGGATGCCTACAAAAGTTGTAAGTTTGAGGAGCGGACATCAGAAACATGGTCAGCACAAATAAGGAAAATGCAGATATTTCAAATTTATAAATCCCCTTCGGACTACCCCTACGGAGAGAGGTTTAGAATGCTCGAAGAAGAATTTCAGGTGATATTTCAGATTTATAGACCCCCTCATTAGTTGCCCCAACAGAGGAAGGTCCAGCATGTTTCGAAGAGCATTAATTATGTGTCAAGTTTGGAATATTACAGGAAGTATTTCAGATGTTTGATTCAGCTCAGCAGGTTACCCTTCAGCAGATGCCCAAACAGGAGAAATGAGCCTTAGCTTTGAAATGTGCCCTAGGAGCATGAGGGTATGAAAATTCTCCAATGGGATTCAGGTCCTGTCACTGAAGAAGATGTCTCTCCTAAGTGGTCTCTAGTGAGAGCGGCAACGTCTGCCACAAATGTTATCCCAGAATTGAGTTCTCCTCACAAACTTGTTACTCGACCACCACACGCTAGGCATGAGAAGTGGAAGGAGAAGATTTCAAAAAGAATGGCTTGAGAGTTGTATTGTGGGAATTCACCTCCATATGCAACTCCCAATCAGGATGTGTCAAACGAGTACGGATACCTATCCTACCAGAATGTGTTGTGGAATGACAACACCAACATAATCGACCCATCAGAGGACTTGACGTCCTTCCATGAGAACCAGAAGCTTTGACGAATGAGGTTGAAGCTCCCCCAACCCCGTGAAACTGATGCGAGAGCGGATACAAGAGAGCGGTAGCGGCCACTAGAGCGCGGGAATGGGTTTTCCCTCAGTCGGAACCCCTGTTAGTGAACCGAACGACCCAATTAGGACAGGACCAGGGTAAAACCAGGTCGAGCGGCCTGGGGGCTAGATTTTGATGCTGGTGAGACTGTTTCCCGCCCCTCTCCTCCTCCCTTTTCTACTTCTTCTTCAAATGAAAGTGTTTAAATGGCTAATTTCTATATATTTCCTGCCTCCCCACCCCTTCCTTTTGTGTTTCCTTCCTTTTCTTCTTCATTTAAGAGCTACAAATTGTTGTNCCCAGGTCGAGCGGCCTGGGAGCTGGATTTTGACGCTGGTGAGACTGCTTCCCACCCCTCCTCCTCCCTTTTCTACTTCTTCTTCAAATGAAAGTGTTTTAATGGCTAATTTCTACATAATTCCTGCCTCCCCACCCCTTCCTTTTGTGTTTCCTTCCTTTTCTTCTTCATTTAAGAGCTACAAATTGTTGTTTTATGATTGTAGGAGAAGAGTTTTGTTGTGTTTGCTTTCAGAAATCTTGTGTGGAGCTTTTTTCCCCCTTTGTAGGTTGTATCTGAGGAGATGATGGTGCTCCAGTTGTATCCTACTCCGAGGTGGTAATGTATGTCCCCTTGTCGTCTTCCCTAACCCTTCTCCTCCACTCCCCATAGCCATCGACGGCCTTGCTGTCCAACCTCCCCGGACAGCATTTGCACTCCGTCGATCCTCCTCCTACAATAGTTTCCCACTGTTATCCCACCATCCCAGCCCATCCACGCACCTGTACTTTGTTCCCATACAGCCTCTATGGTTGTCAAGACATCCAGTCCCTCCCTCCTTCCCAGCACTCTCAATCGACTACTCCTCACCCCCACTCCCGCCGCCCTTTTTGTAGCACCTTTCGGCCACCAATTTGTTTGTCGTTGGTCACATATGACCCTCCATACTTATTTCCCATGCAATCATGCACCTCCCCCTCGTTGTCACCAGCATTCCTTTGTAGCCACCACCTCTACCAACCATCCTGCTCACCTAGNTTTGTGAGGAGCTTTTTTCCCCCTTTGTAGGTTGTATCTAAGGAGATGATGGTGCTCCAGTTGTATCCTACTCCGAGGTGGTAATGTATGTCCCCTTGTTGTCTTCCCAAACCCTTCTCCTCCGCTCCCCATAGCCATCGACGGCCTTGCTGTCCAACCTCCCCGGACAGCATTTGCACTCCGTCGATCCTCCTACAATAGTTTCCCACTGTTATCCCACCATCCCAGCCCATCCACGCACCTGTACTTTGTTCCCATACAGCCTATATGGTTGTCAAGACATCCAGTCCCTCCCTCCTTCCCAGCACTCCCAATCGACTACTCCTCACCCCCACTCCCGCCGCCCTTGTTGTAGCACCTTCCGGCCACCAATTCGCTTGTCGTTGGTCACATATGACCCTCCATACTTATTGCCCATACAATTATGCACCTCCCCCTCGTTGTCACCAGCATTCCTTTGTAGCCACCACCTCTACCAACCATCCTGCTCACCTAGTCGATCTCCACCGCCCTTGAAATACACCTTAGAGTTGTTTGTTTGCGTCATTAGTGTTTGTGTTGTTATTTTCTCGTGTTGTGTTGTAACTATATTTCCCCATTAATAAAAGTTTGTTTTGAGTGTTGCAATTGCTTCTCCTACTAGTTCCGGTAACACTAGTTTTTTTACCCTTTCCAGATAACTAATCTTAATAAATTCATTAATTAGCGAAAAATGTAACTAAAGTTAAGGAAATTATTCAACAAAAGCCACCACTTTGAGATGGTAACTTGAACTCTACATAAAAACCGATTATGAGAAATAGCGGTATATGATTAGGAACATCAGTAGAAGCACTAACTAAATCATGGCAGATAGCTATGGTAATTAACATGAAAAAAAAGGCATCAAAGCACATGCTTCTACGACACAAACAGTGTTGTTATTCAACCAAAAAATAATTAAGTCGGGGTGAAAAAAAAAAACTTTTTATGTTGTGGGCACATTGACAAGATAAAAGATTATATAACTACAATGGAAAATAAAATAAAATAAAATGCATGCACAAAATTTTAGCTTTCTTGCAAAAAATCAAAATAATACAGAAAAGATTACACAAAAGGACCAATGACNCGAGTGTTGCAATTGTTTCTCCTACTAGTTCCGGTAACACTAGTTTTTTTACTCTTTCCAGATAACTAATCTTAATAAATTCATTAATTAGCGAAAAATGTAACAAAAGTTAAGGAAATTATTCAACAAAAGCCACCACTTTGAGATGGTAACTTGAACTCTACATAAAAACCGATTATGAGATATAGCGGTATATGATTAGGAACATCAGTAGAAGCACTAACTAAATCATGGCAGATAGCAATGGTAATTAACATGAAAAAAAGGCATCAAAGCACATGCTTCTACGACACAAACAAAGTGTTGTTATTCAACCAAAAAATAATTAAGTCGTGGTGAAAAAAAAACTTTTTATGCTGTGAGCACATTGACAAGATAAAAGATTATATAACTACAATGGAAAATAAAATAAAATAAAATAAAATGTATGCACAAAATTTTAGCTTTCTTGCAAAAAATCAAAATAATACAGAAAAGATTACACAAAAGGAACAATGACCAGCAAAAACAAAAATTAACTTTCACCAAAAAAAAAATTTAGAGCAAAAAACATAGTTCTAGTCAAAATACAACCCACCTTTGTACCCAAATCAGTCAAAGCTATTGCCATGTTATTCTTTGCAATCTCAAAATTCGGAGAAACAGCCAAACACCTGAAACAGAGATATTGCCAAAAACACTCAAATAATTGGGCAAGGCTTTAACAAGTTCTTAAAAACATGTATGCTTGGTGTATTTTTTACATGTTTTTATCTTATATTTTTAAAAAATATGCTATTGAAAACCTCAAAATAATTTTTAGGTGTTTTGAATTTTCTTTGAAAACAACTGTATTTTAAGGGCCATTTGAGATCACATTTATTTTTTTTATTTTCTATTTTTATTTTTATTTTGTTTTGCTTCAGTTTAGCTATGAAACAGAACATGTTTGATATGTTTTATAAAGTTATGTTTGTTTTTGAAAGCACTTAAAACACCTAAAACTTGTTTTTGAGTGTCATAAAAAACATGTTTATTTGGTTTTTGAAATACAAATTAAAAACAAATTAAACAAACATGCTTTTAAAAATAAAGAAAAAATAAAAACAAAAACAATGAACAAAATTGATCCCAATCAAGCCCTAATCAAATAGCCAAACATATTTTTATTTCAAATCAAAATATAAACAAAATAAAATAATGAAAGTGAATCAATGGCCCCTAAAAAAATAGATGTTGAATAACCATCAAAGTATAGAGTACCTTTCATAACAAGCAATAGCAGTTTCTAGGTCTCCGCGATTTTTNACAAACATGTTTTTATTTCAAATCAAAACATAAACAAAATAAAATAAAATTTAAAAAAAAAATGAAAGTGAATCAATGGCCCCTAAAAAAATAGATGTTGAATAACCATCAGAGTATAGACTACCTTTCATAACAAGCAATAGCAGTTTCTAGGTCTCCGCGATTTTTATAGATGACCCCCATGTTGCAGTAAGCTTCTGCATACATAGGCCTCTGCAACGCAGCCTTCTCATAACAACTAAGGGCCAAATCAAACTGCATCATCTCAGAGTAAACCACTCCAAGGTTATAATATGCAGGCTGCATCAAAAATATTCTCATAAGAACTAAACATAATTTCAGCTGCACCCAAGTTGTGTACGTTATTTACATACATACTACAAATTTCATATTTATTTACATCTCTAACACCGAAACATTCTAATATACATGCATGGCACTAAACTATTTAATATCACATAAAAACATTACTTTTACTTTTAAAATATGAAATACACCTTTTCATGCATAGATTATAACACCAAAGGATTACGAATAAAAATATAAAAGATTAGATATTAGACATGTAAATACATAAGAATTGTGTTGTATGTATAAATATTTCCTTGAAAAAAAAAGGATAGGCTGTGACATTACAGCATATCTACTGTCCGCATTAAGTGCTTCACAATACTTTTGAATACCAGCCTCTGTGTTCCCAGCAAGCTTTAAGCTGGTACCTATATCTGTCAGGACAACAGCAAGGCATTCTGCAGCAGGCCTGTATGAGGGATCCACCTTGAGAGCTTTCTGATATGACTGCACCCATTAATTTGGTAAAATTCATAAATTTGGATAAACATTCTACCATGAAAAAGTTGATAAAATATGATAAAGTTAAGCAGCAAAAAATACTTGGGCCATATAAGCTAAAAGAATGGAAAAAAAAATTCGTGCATTGCTTTAAAAAAAAACTATTATTGTGAGCACAAAGCAAAGCACTGGATAGGCTTCAAAAAAGCTAGGAATAATATACGAATTTTTTTATGTAAAGCATCAACCTAAGATGAGTAGACTACGCTTTTAAATTTTATGTAAATCATATACAGGTCAAAATAAATTTTAATTCATAAAAACATAAGTTACTCAAAATATAACAAGCGATCAATTTGGCATAATTATATGGTAAGGAGCTGAAGCACTAAATAAAGATCGCCAAATGAAAGTTCCATGAATCAAATTTCTATTCAGCATGCAATACAAAAATGAAATTAGATTTCATAACTCAAGCAATTCACATCAAAATTATAATAGCTGGCGTTTAGGATCAGTTTTGATTAACATTTTTTATATTTAGTTTTTATTTTGTTTTTTATATGTTTTTATCATAAATATAACATATTTGATACGATATAATATGTTTAGTTGATTTTAAAAATACTCAAAATAATTTTTAGATAGATCGAGTGATTTTAAAAACAAATTAAAACAAGGAATACAAACATGCCATAAATGCACTAAACAAATATATTTGTAATTAAAAAAAACAGAAAACAAAAGTCAACCCAAACAAACCCTCGACAACTACCGACAAGTGACACAGTCATCATCATCATTAGCCCACCCAAAAATATTTATTACTGGCTTTATAAATCTATATTTTCCATTTAGGGTCTGTTTGGGGCAACTGCAGCTTATCTAGCTTATTCAAATAAACAGCTTATTCTGATAAATGGTTGATCAGCAGCTGATCCGGATAAGCTGACAGACTGTTTGGTTTGTGCGTTTGGAAAACAGTTAATTTGCAGTTGTTTCTGGATAATTGACTATTTTGCCCCTGGCCTGGATAAGCAATCTAGTAATTTAGTCTGTGTGTTTGGAAAATAAATGATTTAGAGTTGTTTCTAGATAAATAACTATTCTGCAATTGTTTCCCTTAATTTCCTTAATACTTTTTTTCCTAGCATTTCCAACCTCTGTTAGAAGCCATTAGAAACCACCAAGCTCGTTTGGGTCACTGTAGTTTCACAGAAAACTGCAATGAACTCAAATCTGTGGAAACATCATCTCCATGCATACAATCAACTCAAAATCAACTTCTTAATATCTTTATAAAAGGTCTCTCCATGACCAACAATTATGCAACAAGCTACAGACTCTTAACCATGACCATACCATCAATTCGAGAAGAAGCACAACGTTATAAGCTACAAAACCACTTTCTCTCCCATGTAATGCATTCATCTCAATTGTTCCCCTATAAAACCCACTCAATCACAACCATATACTCTGAAGCAAACCCTACCTCTAGAGTCCTACATTATGTAATTTACTCCTCCATACAAAGAGTCTTGTATTCAAGTTGAAATACTGAAGAAAAGATGCATAGTATTCACTACTCTCACTTTTATCTTTTAACAGAAATATTGAATCGACTCTAACAGTGTGGCTGCTTTCATTCCCAAATAGGCTTGCTTTTAACTTCTCCTTCCTGCTACCACAATCTTTCTCCTTATCATGCTTCCCTTTCTCCATATACGCTACATTAAAGCAATAAATATTCATTTATTTTTCTCACCCTTGACCTTTCACCCTATTAAATCGACACCCAATAGTTATTTTTTTTAGCAGCGTGAAAACCCGATGCCTTGAGATTCTTCACTATCTTTACAACCAATTGGCTACTATTCGTGAGCTCAATTCTCAATTGTTGGAATATCAAGTAATCATGATATCAATATCTCTGGTTCTAACAATAGTGATAACTTTGTGAAGCAGAGCCAACAATTCATGAATTAAAAGTAATGGAAAATGCTTTTTGAGACCAAAAATAAATATCATGTTAATTTTAGAACGGCCAAACAGAGTATTTCTAAGTCAACAAAATCACCGAAATTCCGATTGAAAAACCCATATCTCAACAGATGAAGTTGAAAAAAATTAAAATCACAATAAATCCTTCAGATCCAACACAAAAAAAGNGTCAACAAAATCACTGAAATTCCGATTGAAAAGCCCATATCTCAACAGATGAAGTTGAAAAAAATTAAAATCACAATAAATCCTTCAGATCCAACACAAAAAAAGGGAAAAAAACGAAGATCGAAACAGCTTGTCGTCCCCATCCTTGTCAAACAAGTTGAATGCCACCTTGAACTCAGAGATTTGTTCGTCCGTGAGCTGCTTAGTCATGATTGCTTGGAGCTCACACCGANTAGGCAAAAAAACGAAGATCGAAGCAGCTTGTCGTCCCCATCCTTGTCAAACAAGTTTAATGCCACCTTGAACTCAGAGATTTGTTCGTCCGTGAGCTGCTTAGTCATGATTGCTTGGAGCTCACACCGAGAGCGGAGAAGAGAGGGAAATCCTTAGAGAGAGAAATGATCTAGTCGGCAAACAAAATAGCAATATCGAAGAGAAGAGCTTAACTCGAGGCAAGGCTGAAGGACAGCAGCGGGAGCCCGGCGAATAACGGGAGGATAAAGAGTTGAAGAACTTGCCTACAGTCACCGTCGACGCGATGGTGAAACTCTACGAAACTCTATAAAGAGTCAGTGTGATGCCGAAGAAGCAGGGAGCACCTCTGCGAGCTCGATCGTGAACGAAGGAGAAGGAATGTCGAATTCGAGAGGGGCAAGCACAGAGGGCAGTGGGGTAATTCAAGGGAAAACGTGATAAGGGAACACCGCCCGCAGGGATGATTCTGCAGGCGATGTTATTCGTAAAATAAAAACCGTGATTTCAAGCAAGTCATTTAAACGCATTAACCAAACAGTTGAGCGGCATTTTCAGAACGCCACCAGTTGTTTTAAGCCGCCCCAAACGAGCCCTTAGTCCAACTGATTACTAAATGTTGAGTTATTTCAGCATATTCAAGTTCTTTTGCCACAGATTTCAAGCCAAGTTACCGTTTTTTACCTATTTTCCTTCTTAAAACCTTCATATTATTCTAATTAGCTTTTCATACCCACCTAACCGCATGCTTATTTTGTACAATCTTATCTCCAATGGATGCTAAACTTTAGTTAATTAAAAAAATTAATTTCACTTTAAAGTAGGCTTTGATCATATTTATTTAAATAGATTATAACTTTATTTTAGCTTTTAAGTTAATATCATGGTTTAATTGAGCTTCTTAAAGAGCATGTCATGAGCTTTAAATGATATTTTTCATGAGCATAAATGGATTGAAAAATAATATGTTAAAGTTTATTTATTTAACAACCAAACAGTAGCTTTAAAAAATTCAGTTCATTTAAAGCCCTATATATATAATTTAAGAGGAACTATTCACTACATCATGGAAAGTTGCTCACCCATAACAATTCTGAATCACTCACCCTAGTGTGTTCATTCAACCATTACATTGAGGTAATACTCACCCAAATAAGAAAAATATCTTGCAACCTCATCCATAAGCTCGGTCAAAACTTTACATGTATAAGACTTTTATATCATCAAATAGAAACCTTTTGGCAAACTAAAGATGGTTAATGGGTGTGGTTAGTAATTGAGAAATATAATTAAAATGAGGTAATCGGCTAGTGATGACTCGAACTCAAGGTATTGGTACTTCATCAAATATCAAGCTTGAGATTGAATTTTTCTAGGNGTTGTGCACGTTATTTACATCTATACTACAAATTTCATATTTATTTACATCTCTAACTCCGAAACATTTTTATATACATGCATGGCACTAAACTATTTAATATCACATGAAATACACCTTTTCATGCATAGATTATGATACCAAAGTGTTACGAATAAAAATATAAAAGATTAGATATTAAACATGTAAATACATAAGAATTGTGTTGTATGTATAAATATTTCCCTGAAAAAAAAAGGATAGGCTGTGACATTACAGCATATCTACTGTCCGCATTAAGTGCTTCACAATACTTTTGAATACCAGCCTCTGTGTTCCCAGCAAGCTTTAAGCTGGTACCTATATCTGTCAGGACAACAGCAAGGCATTCTGCAGCAGGCCTGTATGAGGGATCCACCTTGAGAGCTTTCTGATATGACTGCACCCATTAATTTGGTAAAATTCATAAATTTGGATAAGCATTCTACCATGAAAAAGTTGATAAAATATGATAAAGTCAAGCAGCAAAAAATACTTAGGCCATATAAGCTAAAAGAATGGAAAAAAAAATTCGTGCATTGTTTTAAAAAAAAACTATTATTATAAGCACAAAGCAAAGCACTGGATAGGCTTCAAAAAAGCTAGGAATAATATACGAATTTTTTTATGTAAAGCATCAACCTAAGATGAGTAGACTACGCTTTTAAATTTTATGTAAATCATATACAGGTCAAAACAAATTTTAATTCATAAAAACATAAGTTACTCAAAATATAACAGGCGATTAATTTGGCATAATTAAATGGTAAGGAGCTGAAGCACTAAATAAAGATCGCCAAGTGAAAGTTCCATGAATCAAATTTCTATTCAGCATGCAATACAAAAATGAAATTAGATTTCATAACTCAAGCAATTCACATCAAAATTATAATAGCTGGCGTTTAGGATCAGTTTTGATTAACATTTTTTATATTTAGTTTTTATTTTGATTTTTATATGTTTTTATCATAAATATAACATATTTGATATGATACAACATGTTTAGTTGATTTTAAAAATACTCAAAATAATTTTTAGATAGATCGAGTGATTTTAAAAACAAATTAAAACAAGGAATACAAACATGCCATAAATGCACTAAACAAACATATTTGTAATTAAAAAAAAAACAGAAAACAAAAGTCAGCCCAAACAAACCCTCGACAACTACCTACAAGTGACACAGTCACCGTCATCATTAGCCCACCCAAAAATATTTATTACTGGCTTTATAAATCTATATTTTCCATTTAGAGTCTGTTTGGGGCAACTGCAGCTTATCTAGCTTATTCAAATAAGCAGCTTATTCTGATAAATGGTTGATCAGCAGCTAATCCGGATAAACTGACAGACTGTTTGGTTTGTGCGTTTGGAAAACAGCTGATTTGCAGTTGTTTCTGGATAAATGACTACTTTGCCCCTGGTCTGGATAAGCAGTCTAGTAATTTAGTTTGTGTGTTTAGAAAATAGATGATTTAGAGCTGTTTCTAGATAAATGACTATTCTGCAATTGTTTCCCTTAATTTCCTAATACTTTTTTTCTAGCATTTCCAACCTCTGTTAGACGCCATTAGAAACCACTAAGCTCGTTTGGGTCATTGTAGTTTCACAGAAAACTGCAATGAACTCAAATTTGTGGAAACATCACCTCCATGCATACAATCAACTCAAAATCAACTTCTCAATATCTTTAAAAAAGGTCTCTCCATGACCAACAATTATGCAACAAGCTACAGACTCTTAACCATGACCATACCATCAATTCGAGAAGAAGCACAACGTTATAAGCTACAAAGCCACTTTCTCTCCCATGTAATGCATTCATCTCAATTGTTCCTCTATAAAACCCACTCAATCACAACCATATACTCTGAAGCAAACCCTACCTCTAGAGTCTTACATTATGTAATTTACTCCTCCATACAAAGAGTGTTGTATTCAAGTTGAAATACTGAAGAAAAGATGCATTGTATTCACTACACTCACATTTATCTTTTAGCGGAAATATTGAATCGACTCTAACAGTGTGGTTGCTTTCATTCCCAAATAGGCTTGCTTTCAACTTCTCCTTCTTGCTACCACAATCTTTCTCCTTATCATGCTTCCCTTTCTCCATATACGCTACATTAAAGCAATAAATATTCANAGTACTTTAAGGGCCGCCATTTGGGATCACATTTATTTTTTTATTTTCTATTTTTATTTTTATTTTGTTTTGCTTCAGTTTAGCTATGAAACAGAACATTTTTGATATGTTTTATAAAGTTATGTTTGTTTTTGAGAGCACTTAAAACACCTAAAAGTTATTTTTGAGTGTCATAAAAAACATGTTTATTTTGGGTTTTTGAAATAAAAATTAAAAACAAATTAAACAAACATGCTTTTAAAAATAAAGAAAAAATAAAAACAAAAACAATGAACAAAATTGATCCCAATCAAGCCCTAATCAAATAGCCAAACATGTTTTTATTTCAAATCAAAACATAAACAAAATAAAATAAAATAAAATAAAATAAATGAAAGTGAATCAGTGGCCCCTAAAAAAATATACGTTGAATAACCATCAAAGTATAGAGTACCTTTCATAACAAGCAATAGCAGTTTCTAGGTCTCCGCGATTTTTATAGATGACCCCCATGTTGCAGTAAGCTTCTGCATACATAGGCCTCTGCAACGCAGCCTTCTCATAACAACTAAGGGCCAAATCAAACTGCATCATCTCAGAGTAAACCACTCCAAGGTTATAATATGCAGGCTGCATCAAAAATATTCTCATAAGTACTAAACATAATTTCAGCTGCACCCAAAAAAAAAAGATGAAAAGATGTGGTGGGGGGATCTCTCATACATCGCTAACACCGAAACATTCTTATATACATGCATGGCACTAAACTATTTAATACCACATAAAAACATCACTTTTACTTTTAAAAGAAGAAATACACCTTTTCATGCATAGATTATGACACCAAAGTGTTACGAATAAAAATATAAAAGATTAGATATTAGACATATAAAGACATAAGAATTGTGTTGTATGTATAAATATTTCCCTGAAAAAAAAAGGATAGGCTGTGACATTACAGCATATCTACTGTCCGCATTAAGTGCTTCACAATACTTTTGAATACCAGCCTCTGTGTTCCCAGCAAGCTTTAAGCTGGTACCTATATCTGTCAGGACAACAGCAAGGCATTCTGCAGCAGGCCTGTATGAGGGATCCACCTTGAGAGCTTTCTGATATGACTGCACCCATTAATTTGGTAAAATTCATAAATTTGGATAAACATTCGACCATCAAAAAGTTGATAAAATATGATAAAGTTAAGCAGCAAAAAACACTTAGGCCATATAAGCTAAAAGAATGGAAAAGAAAATTCGTGCATTGCTTCAAAAAAAAACTATTATTATAAGCACAAAGCAAAGCACTGGATAGGCTTCAAAGAAGCTAGGAATAATATACGAATTTTTTTATGTAAAGCATCAACCTAAGATGAGTAGACTACGCTTTTAAATTTTATGTAAATCATATACAGGTCAAAATAAATTTTAATTCATAAAAACACAAGTTACTCAAAATATAACAAGCGATCAATTTGGCAAAATTATATGGTAAGGAGCTGAAGCACTAAATAAAGATCACCAAGTGAAAGTTCCATGAATCAAATTTCTATTCAGCATGCGATACAAAAATGAAATTAGATTTCATAACTCAAGCAGTTCACATCAAAATTATAATAGTTGGCGTTTAGGATCAGTTTTGATTAACATTTTTTATATTTAGTTTTTATTTTGTTTTTTATATGTTTTTATCATAAATATAACATATTTGATATGATATAATATGTTTAGTTGATTTTAAAAACACTCAAAATAATTTTTAGATAGATCAAGTGATTTTAAAAACAAATTAAAACAAAGAATACAAACATGCCATAAATGCACTGAACAAACATATTTTTAATTTTAAAAAAACAAAAAACAAAAGTCAGCCCAAACAAACCCTCAACGACTACCTCCAAGTGACACAGTCACCGTCATCATTAGCCCACCCAAAAATATTTATTACTGGCTTTATAAATCTATCTTTTCCATTTAGGGTATGTTTGAGGCAGCTGCAGCTTATCCAGCTTATTCAAATAAACAGTTTATCCTCATAAGCTGTTGATCAGCAGCTGATCCGGATAAGCTAATCGGCTGTTTGTTTTGTGTGTTTGGAAAACAGCTGATTTGCAGTTGTTTCTGGATAAATGGTTATTCTGCCTCTGGTCTGGATAAGCAGTCTAGTTGTTTAGTTTGTGTGTTTGAAAAATAGATGATTTGCAGATGTTTCTAGATAAATGACTATTCTGCAATTGTTTCCCTTAATTTCCTTAATACTTTTTTTCCTAGCATTTCCAACCTCTGTTAGAAGCCATTAGAAACCACTAAACTCGTTTGGCTCATTGTAGTTTCACAGAAAACTGCAATGAACTCAAATCTGTGGAAACATCATCTCCATGCATATAATCAACTCCCAAAATCAACTTCTTAATATCATTATAAAAGGTCTCTCCATGACCAACAATTATGCAACAAGCTACAGACTCTTAACCATGACCATACCATCAATTCAAGAAGAAGCACAACGTTATAAGCTACAAAACCACTTTCTCTCCCATGTAATGCATTCATCTCAATCATTCCCCTATAAAACCCACCCAATCACAACCATATACTCCGAAGCAAACCCTATCTCTAGAGTCCTACATTAGGTAATTTACTCCTCCATACAAAGAGTCTTGTATTCAAGTTGACATACTAAAGAAAAGATGCATAGTATTCACTACTCTCACTTTTATCTTTTAACAGAAATATTGAATCGACTCTAACGGTGCTTTCATTCCCAAATGGGCTTGCTTTCAACTTCTCCTTCCTGCTACCACAATCTTTCTCCTTATCATGCTTCCCTTTCTCCATATACGCTACATTAAAGCAATAAATATTCATTTATTTTTCTCACCCTTGACCTTTCACCCTATTAAATCGACACCCAATAGTTATTTTTTTAGCTGCGTGAAAACCCGATCTCTTGAGATTCTTCACTCTTTACAACCAATTGGCTACTATTCGTGAGCTCAATTCTCAATCGTTGGAATATCAAGTAATCATGATATTAATATCTCTAGTTCTAACAATAGTGATAACTTTGAGAAGCAGAGCCAACAATTCATGAATTAAAAGTAATGGAAAATGCTTTTTGAGACCAAAAAATAAATATCATGTTAATTTTAGAACAGCCAAACAGAGTATTTCTAAATCAACAAAATCACCAAAATTCCGATTGAAAAACCCATATCTCAACAGATGAAGTTGAAAATAATTAAAATCACAATAAATCCTTCAGATCCACCACAAAAATAAGCAAAAAAACGAAGATCGAAGCAGCTTATCGTCCCCATCCTTGTCAAACAAGTTGAATGCCACCTTGAACTCAGAGATTTGTTCGACCGTGAGCTGCTTGGTAATGATTGCTTGGAGCTCACACCGAGAGCGGGAAAGAGAGGGAAATCCTTAAAGAGAGAAAGAATCTAGCCGGCAAAACAAATAGCAATATCGAAGAGAAGAGCTTAACTCGAGGCAAGGCTGAAGGACAGCCGCAGGAGCCCGGCGAATAACAGGAGGATAAAGAGTCGAAGAACTTGCCTACAGTCACCGTCAACGCGATGGTGAAACTCTACGAAACTCTATAAAGAGTCGGCGCGATGCCGAAGAAGCAGGGAGCACCTCTGCGAGCTCGATCGTGAACGAAAGAGAAGGAATCTCGAATTCGGGAGGGGCAAGCACAGAGGGCAGTGGGGTAATTCAGGAGAAAACGCGATAAGGGAATGCCGCCCGCGGGGATGATTTCGCGGGTGATGTTATTCGTAAAATAAAAACCGCGATTTCAAGCACGCCATTTAAACACGTTAACCAAAAGTTACCCCAAACGAGCCCTTAGTCCAACTGATTCCTAAATATTAAGCTATGTCAGCGTATTCAAGTTCTTTTGCCAACAGATTTCAAGCCAAGTTACCCTTATTTACCTATTTTTCATCTTAAAACTTTCATATTAATTCTAATTAGCTTTTCATACCCACCTAACCGCATGCTTATTTTGTACAATCTTTATCTCCAATGGATGCTAAACTTTAGTTAATAAAAAAAATTAATCTCACTTTAAAGTAGGTTTTGATCATATTTATTTAAATAGATTATAATTTTATTTTAGCTTTTAAGTTAATATCACGGTTTAATTGAGCTTCTTAAAGAGCATGTCATGAGCTTTAAATGATATTTTTCATGTGCATAAATGGATTGAAAAATAATATTTTCAAGTTTATTTATTTAACAATCAAACAATAGCTTTAAGAAACTCAGTTCATTTAAAGCCCTATATATATAATTTAAGAGGAACTATTCACTAAATCATGGAAAGTTGCTCNTCTAGTCGGCAAACAAAATAGCAATATCGAAGAGAAGAGCTTAACTCGAGGCAAGGATGAAGGATAGCCACGGGAGCCCGGCGAATAACGGGAGGATAAAGAGTTGAAGAACTTGCCTACAGTCACCGTCGACGCGATGGTGAAACTCTACGAAACTCTATAAAGAGTCAGTGTGATGCCGAAGAAGCAGGGAGCACCTCTGCGAGCTCGATCGTGAACGAAGGAGAAGGAATGTCGAATCCGGGAGGGGCAAGCACAGAGGGCAGTGGGGTAATTCAGGAGAAAACGTGATAAGGGAACGCCACCCGCGGGGATGATTCCGCAGGCGACGTTATTCGTAAAATAAAAACCGTGATTTCAAGCACGTCATTTAAACGCATTAACCAAACAGCAGGGCGGCATTTTCAAAACGCCACCAGTTGTTTTAAGCTGTCCCCAAACAAGCCCTTAGTCCAACTGATTACTAAATGTTGAGTTATTTCAACATACTCAAGTTCTTTTGCCACAGATTTCAAGCCAAGTTACCCTTATTTACCTATTTTCCTTCTTAAAACCTTCATATTAATTCTAATTAGCTTTTCAAACCCACCTAACCGCATGCTTATTTTGTACAATCTTATCTCCAATGGATGCTAAACTTTAGTTAATAAAAAAAATTAATTTCACTTTAAAGTAGGCTTTGATCATATTTATTTAAATAGATTATAATTTTATTTTAGCTTTTAAGTTAATATCATGGTTTAATTGAGCTTCTTAAAGAGCATGTCATGAGCTTTAAATGATATTTCTCATGGGCATAAATGGATTGAAAAATAATATGTTCAAGTTTATTTATTTAACAATCAAACAGTAGCTTTAAAAAACTCAGTTCATTTAAAGCCCTATATATATAATTTAAGAGGAACTATTCACTAAATCATGGAAAGTTGCTCGCCCATAACAATTTTGAATCACTCACCCTAGTGTGTTCATTCAACCATTACATTGAGGTAATACTCACCCAAATAAGAAAAATATCTTGCAACCTCATACATAAGCTCGGTCAAAACTTGACATGTATAAGACTTTTATATCATCAAATAGAAACCTTTTGGCCAACTAAAGATGGTTAATGGGTGTGGTTAGTAATTGAGAAATATAATTAAAATGAGGTAATTGGCTAGTGATGACTCGAACTCAAGGTATTGGTACTTCATCAAATATCAAGCTCGAGATTGAATTTCGCTAGAAAGGCCGGGATGATGAGCATCATGGTGCAAGATAATTTTGTTTCCAAATATAAGTTAAAATGCTTGATCTTCAAGATCAAGCTTATTCATCTTGGCAAGTGGAGGTAATGCAAAGAGAAACCCGTAGACTTACAAAAGATATCAACACAACATATGATACAAAAGAGTCTTGTAAATGACATCAACTTAAGTTGGAAAAGATACTCCTTGCATTCATATTCAATGATCATAAAGCTCTGTGGAGACTGGACAAATGAGATAACAGTTTTTGTGGGAGAAAACAGTTTTTGTGGTTTTCACACCAAAAACAAACTACTGCAACAAAATATGTGTTACAAAAGACTATGCATCTTTGAACAAACAATACCATGAATAAAGCTTCCTAGTTGAAAGTTGAATAAATGCATATTTAATCTAAAGGAAATCCAAAAGTGACCAAAACAATGTTATACCAATCAAAAACATAATTAGGTTACTCGAATTAGTTAAAACAAAAAATAATATCACACTCATAAACAGTATTGAGACTGGAAAAAGTAATCCTAAGAGCTTGTATGAATAATAAATAGTCTTCAACAACTGCAGGATAACTTGATGAGTTTTCTTCACATTTTTTCAACTATCGATTAGATTAACAGATCATATTGGCAAAAGAAAAAAACGTATCAAGCAGATGGTGGATAAAATCAATTACAAAGCAGTACTTCAGCAATTCTGACAACAAGAGTAAAAATACNACAAACAATACCATGAATAAAGCTTCCTTGTTGAAAGTTGAACAAATGAACATTTAATCTAAAGGAAATCCAAAGTGACCAAAACAATGTTATACCAATCAAAAACATAATTAGGTTACTCGAATTAGTTAAAACAAAATATAATATCACACGCATAAACAGTATTGAGACTGGAAAAAGTAATCCTAAGAGCTTGTATGAATAATGAATAGTCTTCAACAACTGCAGGATAACTTGATGAGTTTTTCTTCACATTTTTTCAACTATCGATTAGATTAACAGATCATACTGGCAAAAGAAAAAAACGCATCAAGCAGATGGTGGATAAAATCAATTACAAAGCAGTACTTCAGCAATTCTGACAACAAGAGTAAAAATACCTCAGCGGCTTCAAGAAGGCGGCCTTCATCCTTGTACAGAACTCCACAATGAGTGAGAGCACATGCATTTTGTGGATCCAACTTAATGACTTCCATAAAGCTCTCAAAAGCTTGCCGATTCAGATTCTGTGCCTGCAGGCAAATCCCTTTCCCAACTAGGGCTTCAAGGTTGTCACTTTCCTTTTCAAGAACAATGTTATATAATATAAGAGCATCTCCAAATTTGTTTCGAGAGCGCACAATATTGGCATAAGAAAGAGCATCCTTCCCTTCAAACTTATTCCCTAGAGGATTATATTGCGTTGGAGAAGCAACTGCATCGGATAAAGACCTCATTCCCTTAATGCAGTCAGTCTCAGATACCAGACCATCTCTCAAGCTCCCGTTACCTACATCCATTTCTGGCCGTGCCNAACAATATTGGCATAAGAAAGAGCATCCTTCCCTTCAAATTTATTCCCTAGAGGATTATATTGCGTTGGAGAAGCAACTGCATCAGATAAAGACCTCATTCCTTTAATGCAGTCAGTCTCAGATACCAGACCATCTCTCAAGCTCCCGTTACCTACATCCATTTCTGGCCGTGCCATTTTTATAAAAAAAAATCAGAACTTCAAGCACTGATGAAGGCATAAGTGAAGAGAAGAAAATCTTCAATAATTTTAGCATTGAGATAATACCAAACTCAGGTCAAAAATAAGCAGTGCCGAGCAAAGAGTGAAGGAATTCAGCCATGATTCTGAGTGGCCAAGCCCTAATCTGCAGTTTCAAGGCACAGTCAGATAAATGTATCATAAAAGGAAAGTAAAAATAATCTAGGCTAGAAAGAAAAGGGAAAAAAATCAGATTACAAAACAACAGAAACTTAACAATGACTAAGGTTTCCAGATAACTATCACCGCTAGATGAAAATGTTAAAAGCAGCAAATAGCACAGTAAATAAGAATCGAAAGCCGCAATCTTTGCTAAAACAGCCAAAACTCCGAAGGCCCCAAATAAAACGCGCAAATAACGATCAAAATTTAACTCAGCCCGAATGGCAGAAACTCCCAAAAACGGGAGACCACAAACGTCCAGAACATAAAATCCTACAGATTTCAACAAAGCTTCTGAAAATGACACAAAAGGACCACTATTTGCGACCAAAGAGCACATGACGCATGCCAATAAAACCGAGGTTGAACGCCCACAAAAGATCACGAATGCCAAAGCTCTGGGTACGTACAGACGAATAAGAGAAGAATAAAGAAGAAATAAGCATCATACCTTACTGACGACGCCACATCCGAACGAAGGGATGGAATCGACGGCGAGCAGAAATCGTGTCGTGTGAGAAAAAGAAGAATTGGGTGCAGGAATTAGAGAGGTTCCACGGTGTTGGCTGGGGGGTGGGGGAGAGGGCAACCTAGGGCTCACAATCTGTGCGAATGAGAAGAAGAGGGTAGGCTTCGAAGCCGGAGGAGAGGATGCTGACTCGAGTGCGAAGCTCGTCTCGTGCGCGGAAGGGAACAGGCCGCGCGTACGTCCGATGCACGAAGGAAGAGGGGAGAGGAAGCCCTAGCTTGCGGGCGAGCAGTGGGAGCATTGATTGCAGGAGGATCGCTCGCATTCAGAAGGAACAGGGTAAGAACCGACGGAGATTGCTCCAGCGGGAAGAGGAAGATCCAACGCTGAATCCCATGCGGGAAGAGGTGGCTTCGAGCACCGAGTGGCTTCGCAAGCGAAGAATATTTCTTTCAAATGGATTTATGGGTTAGATTGCAAATTGCAACAAGAGGGAAATAGAATAAGAGCAAAATGGAACTTAAAGCTGAGTAATAATATTTTTTAAGTTATGATATTATTTCTTACTTGTAATTTTGATTTATTATTTTATTTTATATTAATGTAATTAGATTGCATATTATTCTTCATATCTTTAATCATGAAGTCTGCATTTTAAATTATGTTGTCCTCATAGTTGTATGATAGTTTAATTTATGAAGTTATCCGGTCATTATATGATCATAGTACTCTAATGGAAATATATGTATGTTAGTTTATTACATGACTAAATGTTATTGTCAAATTATACTTAATCTTTTAAATTACAGTGAATGTGTATCTATTTGATTATCGTGTGACCTTAGATTCCAACAGAGTTGCATTAATTTTAGTAGATAACTATGTTTCAAATGAAAAGGTAATGTATGCCTTGAAGAATGAAATAAATATATTGTATACATTGATGTTTGTATGTGCATGAAAAATGGGAAGCTTACCCCTTATGGTATTGTTAGGGGACGTCGGATTATCTTATCACTCCAAATAAATGTGATGTTTAAATCGCTAATTGTTATACAGATGAGAGACTATCAATCAAAAATAAGCATGCACATTTTCACTTTAGACAATCATATAAATTTGATCATTAACCGTTATACCGACTGAATAATATCGAACTGGGGTGTATAGATTTTGTTTTGATGGTGCTCCTGAAATAAATATGAAAGTTAATTGCATGAAGTAAAAATAAAGTTAAAGATTAAACCTTCAATAGTATGGTTAAAGTTACTGCATATAAAAAATATATGTTTATTATATTAAGTAAATTGCATTGACACATACATTACCTTATTATAAGATTATTATAAAAATATAAAAGACCATCATGCACGTCATTTGTTTTCTTAGGTTACTGCAATTTAGAAGTGTGATTGCTCATAAGTTATTTTTAGATAACCCGTTATGATATTTTAATATCATTTTCAGTTTTAAACTCTTAAATAAAATGAATGCTATAGAAAATAACATGTACAAATGGTGATGCCAGTAACCACAAAGGCAACAGAAGGAATCGTAGTGTTGTAGCATAAGTCGCATGAATGTCTTCTAGGTAGCTCCCCCGTCGGTCTCCTATGGTTGAGCGAGCTCTGACCTCATCAATTGAAGCTTTTGGGTGTGTTTCGGGCAGCTTTTGTGTTTCAGGATAAGCAGTTTATCCTGAAACGTGGCCCGCGGGTCGACCGTCGGGGTCGAACATCAGCCTAGGTTTGGTGTAAAAATGGAACTGAGTTTTCGGATAAACAATCAAAACGCACGAACCAAATGACACAGCGACGTTTTCAAAAACACCCATGCAGTTACAAGCTGCCCCAAACAGACCCTTTGCCTCCTCATAGTGTTCAAGTCAGCCATGTTGAAAGTAATGAAAATATTGCAAGCTTTTGGTAAGCACATCATGTATATGTTTTTAATCCAAAGCACATCCTGATATAATAAACATCCATTCACTTTTGGCATAACCCGAGCCGAAGCTACATAATAATGTTGATTCTCACGAGACCAATTCCAAGCAAGTAGATCTATAATTTGCTTCCCTTACTCCTCATACTCGGCTCAATGTACATGATAAACAAGTATGTCATAAGGAAAAAACTTTAGAATGACACCGATGGCAGGCTAGGTTCATACACTGAAAATATATGCTTTTTTTAGACTCATATTTTATACTCATTTTTTGTAATATTGCACTTTAATGGAAGGTATTTTGATGTTTTCTTATAGATTGTTGATTTTTAGGGCTTAAAGCAAAAAGGAAGCAAAAAAATGAAATTTGGAGTCAAAATGATGTTTTTGATGAAATGCCCAGCGCCGGCAGCGCCCAGGTCCGCGCCGACGGCGCAGAATAATTTAACGCTGGAGATTTTGACTCGGCGCCAGACCAGCGCCGACGACGCCAAAGGCGGTTTAGACTCCGTTTCTAGAATGTTCAATGTATTTAAACGATTTTTTGAAGAGTTTTTTGAGACACCTATTGGAGAACCGACATTGGGCTCTATTAGGGGTCGAATTTTATCAGAAAATTGGCTCCTCTACATTTTTCACTCCTCTACATTCATTTTTCGCTCCACATCATTTCATTTCACTACTATATTGGAGTGAATTAGTGATATTGCTTTCATAGTTTAGACTTTTTGTGATGAGATTTAGTGTGAAACTGTCTGCAAGAGTGTTGGAGAAGGAAAAAAGTGAGAGAGTTCTTCTTCCTGCATTTATAAGAAAATGCTACAAAGGATTTGCTTTGATAAAGAGTTCCAAATATGTTTGTTTGTTTATTTAGTGTTGTATGAACTTTCTTTTATATATGAAATTTGTGTTTTATCGTATCTTTCTCATGAAGTCTGAGTAGTCCCCTCTATCTTTCCCCCTACTCTGAGATATGGCGAAATGAAAAGATAAAATGAATGTGTCATAATTAAACTATAAAATAAATTGTGATACTTTTTCAACTTCAAACTTAATTTACTTTTCAGTCTGGTCAATTGATTTGTTAAAATATGTTGTGAAACATATGATCCGGGAAATGGAGTTTTCAATCTGGTCAATTGAATTGTTAAAATATGTTGTGAAACATATGATCCGGGAAATGGAGTATGGTTTTTAATCTGACCAATTGATTTGTTAAAATATGTTGTGAAACATATGATCCGGGAAATGGAGTATGAGGTTTAACAACAAAGTGAGAATCACATTTAAGTCCATGAAGGAATATTTCGTTCATGGAATTAAGTGCAAATAAAGATCACATTTGATTTCACGAAGGAGAGATTCGTTCATTAAATTAAGTGCAAATAAATAGGGAAATATTCTTTTTTTGTTGTAAAATTGAAGAATCTTTATGGTGACGGACTAAAATCCCCAATTTGGTCTCAGTGTTTAAAAACTAAAGCGAGAGTTAGACTTCAGGTGAAGGGAAGTGGGAACTCTTGAGTTGGAGCCGGTATCCTCCTAGCCTGGCCACGAATTTATGAACTAAACCTAAAATTAGCCATTGATTTTCTATGCACTCTATCAGGGTAAAGAATTAAAATTTCTCCTATTTGGCACAATACATATTAAAAACATTTATCTTGGCTCATTTCACCAAAATTTCATTGCAGTGAGAATGATGTTTTTTCACATGAGAAATATTCATTACATAAACATAGTTAGTAGATTAGTAATTATTATTCAAAATTTGCATTTTTGTTTTGCTAATAATTAAGTAATTTAGTTTGGTTAATATCTCAACATTTGAAATTAGTGACAGTGATTTCGTTTGATTTTCTATAAATTTCCTCTTAAAATTTATCATTGCTAACTTATATCTTTCCCGTGGGATCGATATTTGGGGCTTAAATAGAAAGTTCATTATTACTTGATAACGATATGTATGCTTGCTTAGAATCTCATTATTAATTGCCTATAATTATATATATTTTACACAACTTACTTTTCATATAAGGATCAAGTTTTTTTGCGCTGTAGTGGCGTCAACTTCATAAATCCTTACATATAAAAATTTGGGAACATAGGTCACTTTGAATTGTAATTTGTGAACAATCGTATGATGCCTCTTCTTCTTCTTATTATATGAATGAACCAAAATTACACTACACTGTCATTTTTTTCTCAAAAATCCTAGGGTGATTTATGACAATATGACTCATATATCATGTATGATCATCTCTCGATGAGTACACATTTGAACTGATTTTAATACCCAAAAGACTTCATGTAGCCTTCTAGAAGTGACACAACAGAGTCTCACTTATGACACGTTGAATCTCCCTCAATATGGGCAACTTAAGAAGTAACATATATCTAAAAGTTTGAATTTCTCTTGTACGGGGTGGCCCTCTCTCTTGTGTTGGTTCTTCAAACTCAATATCATTTTGCACCTTTCCATCATCAGTTTGAAACTAATACATTTTCTTCGTGTCCTTGCCATCATCAGTATCTACTATGTCACTACTCATTTATTCAACAACTCCCTGCTCAATAAAATTGTACTTTATTTTAGCAATCTATATGGTACAATTTATAAAATATCATGTGATTATTGAGAAATATGTTTATACAATAAATACTTTGTTATTACAATTCAAGTTGATGGTTATATGATAT
The DNA here is from genome assembly GCA_002079205.1 of Phalaenopsis hybrid cultivar. Classification (NCBI taxonomy): domain Eukaryota; kingdom Viridiplantae; phylum Streptophyta; class Magnoliopsida; order Asparagales; family Orchidaceae; genus Phalaenopsis; species Phalaenopsis hybrid cultivar. Next base: position 517,354 of record JXCR01145893.1, read on the forward strand.
CCTGCGTAAAATAGTGAATTAATGGGCTTTTCATTAAAAAGCTTAAGTAGTGTGAACTCCCTAAATATTGAGAGTTATAAAAGGAGAACATGGTATAATGTGATTATCAAGGACCTAATTGTGATGACTCCCATGAATTATGTAAATTAAATATTTTGTCAATATGATATTATGATGGACTTATTATGATTGATACAAAGAAAATACCACATATCTGCCAAACTCACATAATATACGTGTGATGATTAAAATTTCTTAAAATGTTGCATGCGATGACATAAACAATATAAAACATTATTATTATGATATGATAATTTATTTATTTGAGATTATTTATATTTTATATGATGTGTCTGGCCACGCTAAGCATCATAAAAGTTTATTTGTTCAATATATGTGAAATGCTCACAATGCAATAATACTTGTTCTGTTTTCATGCATTGAATTTAATTATATGTTTCGTGCAACCTCTCATGATGTCTACGCACTCTTATTGACTTTTAATGTTTTCAAAGAAGGTTAAGACATCAATGGAGTAAAAATATAGTCATTGATGATTGAGGCATATTTTATAATATTGGATATATTTATTTGCTATTATTGGAAATATATTTTGTTAGACTCCTTGGAGTCACAATGTTATTGTACATAAATACTTTGAATAGGAACACTTTTGAATTATATTTATATACATGTGATGAATCTTAGGTCCTCTTATATAATCATGAATGATTTAGTAGCTATACCTAATATGATTTAGAAGATATAAGTTTTATCTTATACTTTTTTATTATATATTTTGTTTAGCTTAAATATTTAAAAAAGAGATTTTTTAAATGTAAATACATATTAAGAGTAGGCAACTTTTTTTTTTCTTCTAAGAAAGGGGCATTTAAATAAATAACCTATGATTCTTATGTATTTACATATGTAACATATAGACTCTAACTTCTATATTTATATAATTCA
>JXCR01145893.1:519938-540438 GCA_002079205.1 Phalaenopsis hybrid cultivar
ATATATATATATATATATATATATTTATGCAGACTCAAACTCGTGACCCCAGAGGGTTCACCAGTGACAACGTAGCTGCCAACCAAAGAATCATGGCGAGCAGCGCACGCACACACACACATGCATATATACTTGAGTGCTTGGAGATTTAGATCACAATTAGGATTGTGCTTTTAGCGCAAAGATTGTTAATTGCTCCAAAATTGAGAACTTTGGCTCAGATCGAAATAAATGAACCGAGCTAGTTATGANTGCATTCAGGCGGACTCAAACTCGTGACCACAGAGGGCTCACCAATGACAACGCCGATGCCAACCAAAGAGTCATGGCGAGCAGCACACGCACACATGCACATGCATATATACTTGAGTGCTTGAAAATTTAGATCAAAATTAGGACTGTGCTTTTAGCTCAAAGATTGTTAATTGCTCCAAAATTGAGAACTTTGGCTCAGATCGAAATAAATGAACCGAGCTAGTTATGAGTCGAAAGTTTGGATCAAATTCTTTTAAAGCCGATTTCGAGTCATATATGAGTCAGCTCACACTGACTGGAAATAGGCTCGTAGTAATTTTATTTTAAAAAATTGTACATATCATGTTCAGTAAAATTGAACATACCGAGTCACCAGTCAATTTCGACCTTATTTCAAGCTGGAATGGATCCAAAATAACTCAATGCTGGCCACGTAGCTTCAATTTTGAATAGGATTGAGCCGTTTCTAAGCTAAAATGAATCCAAATAACTCACTTTGAGNAAATTTTATTTTAAAAAATTATATATATGATGTTCAGTAAAATTGAACATACTGAGTCACCAGTCAATTTTGACCTTATTTCAAGCTGGAATGGATCCAAAATAACTCAATGCGTACCACGTAGCTTCAATTTTGAATAGGATTGAGCCGTTTCTAAGCTAAAATGAATCCAAATAACTCACTTTGAGCTAGCTCATTTCGATTCCAAGTCAGATCCAGCCTGATTTAATTTCGATCATTAACGATGCTAGTCATAATATATATTTTTTTCATCACAAATAATATTAAAATTTATTCATTTATTATGAGATAAATATAGAATAAATTACTCACATATTATACTCATTTTAAAACTAAATCAGATAACATTTTAGTCTTGTTCATGTGGATAAAAAACTAACATTTCTATCAAAATATTCTCTTGCAATTTTGTTTCTCTACATTACAGCAAGCAATCCTACANTTGATTTAATTTCGAACATTAACAATGCTAGTCATAAAATATATTTTTTTCATCACAAATAATATTAAAATTGATTCATTTATTATGAGATAAATATAGAATAAATTACTCACATATTATACTCATTTCAAAACTAAATCAGAAAACATTTTAGTCGTGTTCATATGGATAAAAAACTAACATTTCTATCAAAATATTCTCTTGCAATTTTGTTTCTCTACATTACCGCAAGCAATCCTACACTAATGCACGATCACCATCACCCTACTCTCGGCTTCTTCCCAGATCCAGAACTCGCTCCACCTTTGGACAATCTAACCTCGCTCGTACTCGCCTCCTCGCCGGCCGGCGGTCGAACGATCTCAGGCGTCCTGATCCAGTATACAGTCTGCACAAACTAAATTCAGCTCGGAGCTGAAAAATCCAAGATTGATCATTCATAATAATAATGTCAGCGAAGAACAAGAGAAAATATTATATGCATATGCAATACCATCACGCTATAATCAATCCACACCTATCATGTCCTGACGCAATACTCCATCATATAACAAAGCAACTGGTCGCGGGATAAATATACCTTCGGAGTCTCGCCCAGGACGACGGTGGAGGCGGTGGTGGTGGGGCGGTCGTCGAACAATAGATATTGGTTCATTTTCCACTTGGTCTTTTCGCTTGTTAGCGGGCGACCGTTGTAGAAGGCCATGGTCTTCTTCATCCCAAGTCGACGCTGAGTGGAGGAATAGATTGCAACCGACGAGCCAGTGGTTTTCCAGTAGCCGGAAGCGGTGATCCGCCTGGGCCGGCCGCCAGCGCTTTCTCTTTCTTGCTGGGGGCAGAAGAAGAACCATTGCTCCTTATCTTGAAGGCATGGCTCCCCCGACAACTCTAGTTATCATCAACAAATATATCATTGTGTGAGAATTCAATTATTCTTGCATTATATTATCTAAATATTTTAACGCTCATTATAATTAAGGGATAATTACATATAGAGATCATGAAGCTAGTGGAATAATTGATATTTATAATTAATCATCAAGATGATTTCTTTTAGGGCTATTGAATCGATATATTTATACGTGAAAATGGATGAAAGAGAGTGCCTGATTTAAAAATATCCTAAAATTAATTATTTCTCTCTATTATTTTATAACAAGTTTAAAACGTGTTCGGCGAGTGCAACAATTTGAAGAAACAACTGTGAAGTTACTGCAGAAAAAAAATTCTTTTCAAAAAATTACCGCTGCTATTAAATATAATTTTTTTTTAAAAAATCATACATCAGCTTTCTAGCAATCAGTGCAGGTAAAATATAATTTTTAACTATAATTTTTAAAAAAAAATAGGAAAATAATACTTTTATCAAACACGAGAAAGTGTAGTGCAGCACCGTCATCTCAAACTCACGCTTAGTTACAGATTTGCATTGATCGAATACCACATGAGTTACAATGAAGGTCTCATATAAGAAAAGGATTTGTTAGTGCAAAATGAGGAGAGGGAGAGAATACAGCTANATAAGGGATAATTACATATAGAGATCATGGAGCTAGTGGAATAATTGATATTTATAATTAATCATCAAGATGATTTCTTTTAGAGCTATTGAATCGATATATTTATACGTGAAAATGGATGAAAGAGAGTGCAACAATTTGAAGAAACAACTATGAAGTTACTGCAGAAAAAGATTCTTTTCAAAAAATTACCGTTACTATTAAATATAATTTTTAAAAAGAAAAATCATACATCAGCTTTCTAGCAATCAGTGCAGGTAAAATATAACTTTTAACTATAATTTTTTAAGAAAAATAGAAAAAATATACTTTTATCAAACACGAGAAAGTGCAGTGCAGCACCGCTGTCTCAAACTCACCCTTTACAGATTTGCATTGATCAAATACCACATAAGTTACAATGAAGGTCTCATATAAGAAAAGGATTTGTTAGTGCAAAATGAGGAGAGGGAGAGAATACAGCTAAATTACCGGGGAGCTGCCATGGCTCGAGGGAGAACACGTTAAGCACAGGAATAACGCGTTCCATTTCACCGCGCAAGTTATTGAGCTTGTTGCGGAGATAGAAGGAGAGAAGCTCTTCTTCCGTAGGGTAGAAACGGAAGCCTGGAAGGCTGTTCATGCTGATTAATGCTTCTCTGTTAGGAGCTCATGTGTTCNATCACCGCGCAAGTTATTGAGCTTGTTGCGGAGATAGAAGGAGAGAAGCTCTTCTTCCGTAGGGTAGAAACGGAAGCCTGGAAGGCTGTTCATGCTGATTAATGCTTCTCTGTTAGGAGCTCATGTGTTCTCTCTGGTTAGGGTTTTGGAGAGAGGGGAAGAGAAGGGAAGGGGGTGGAGCCTATATAATGGCGGAGAGGGAGAAGACGCGTGTCTGAAGGTGAAGAATCTGCAGTGAAGTTACAGTCTTCGGTGGGCCCCTTGTAGAAAACTTCCTGCATGGAGTGGAATTAGTCAATTGATTACTACCTACAGATATTATATCCAGATAATGTATGTAGTTACGATTGGTGGTATTCATGATCATGACTATCGAAAAAGTTAATTGCTCATGAACAACTCGTGTTTGATTAGTTTGTTAAGTAAATGAGTCGAACATGAATAAATTTTTTAATCTCGGATTATAAACAAGCCGAACGCGAGCAATACGTTGTTTGCACGTGTTCGGCTCGATTTTAGTTTGAAATAAAAAATAATATAAATCTTTATATAATAATATATTATATATATTTAGAGTTAAGTTAAAATCATAACAGCTCGTGTGGCAATGTGATTGAGTGTATTTCTTTTGTGTAGATTTGGTTTAGGTTCAAATCAACACTCTATAGACCCGTTTGGGGCGGCGGTACGGTGACGGCTTGAAAACACACCAACCACAGTTTTGCCCGCTTGGTAAACTGTGTTGTGGTGGCTTTTTTGACAAGCTGTGTTTTCAAACTGTTGAAATAAGCGTTTTCACACCGTTCCTGGCTATATGGGGGGTGGCAAATTTCTAATTACGGTCCGACTTTCTCAAAAAAAAAAAAAAAATGTAATAACCACTGTGGCTTCTTGAACAACAAATTATATTTCAACAGCTTCATAGGCAGCTACCCCAAACATATCCTACATATATTTTTTTCAATTAATTTTAATGAATCAATTTCGAGTCAAACACGAGGTAAAACACAAATAATAACACGAACACACTATTCACCAGCTGATTTCGAACACTTTTCGAACTCAAGCGATTTTGAACAAGCTGAACATGAGTCAAGCCCTAGTTCGCTCAAGTTCGGCTCTTTTACAACCTTATTCATGCTAGTATTGGTGGTATTATTACTCCACAATACCATCAATATTATCATGAATACCACTAATACCACAAAAAAAAGTCATCATCGGCACTTAATCCGAACGCAACCCATCATCCATATATAATAATTTATCTAGTTATGAAGGATTTAAGTGAGTAAGCTTGAAGAACTTGATGTTTAACTCATTAATGATTATGAATATTATTATTTAAAGCTAGCTAATAAATTGGTTAATTATAAGAAGTTGGCTTAATGCTCGCTAACTTGAATATAATCTTTTATTATCCTTAAAATGCTTAGTTACTACTCATTAACATGCCCAATAAGGCATGCTCGATTAACTTATGATTTGGTCAACAGTCTTTCTATTTAATGTGATCGTCGATCCAATAGTGGTCATTTATTGTTAGAAATAAATTGTATAATGATTTGGTCAATAGATTATAAACAAGCTTAACAAATAAATCTATTTAATGTTTGAACAAGACCCTGTAAAGGACCAGTGGAAACAATAAATAATTATTCAACTTACATGGACACGATGAGATGTATCGTCGATCCACTGGTGGTCCGCTTAACACTGATGTGTGTGGACGTGTAACTTAGTAGCAGTGGGCTCTTATTCAAACATTGGCCTCTACTAATGAAAAGTTAGAAATAAATTGTAGAATTCATTTTATTGTATTGAATATATCTTATTATCTTCCTCTTGTACTCATAATGGGGGGCTGAGCCTTTGGTGTGTAAGGAGGTACCAATGCCCCCACAATCTGAGACCCCATTATGTAGTACAATCTTCCTCTTCATTAGATACTCAATAGTGGCCCAAGATCGGGACAATTCAGTCCAAACATTCTCACATATCCAAATAGGCCCCTGCTCCTTGCAGATAACGGTGAACATATTTCGTTAAGTGGTTCTATCCCGAGGTCTTGAAGTTTCTTTGAATCTGCTGTTGATGTTCGACATCACCGCATAAGTCCTCATATAAAACACACATAAAATAAATTTTGCTAATGTAAAAATAAATTTTAAGATTATAATTATAATTCAAAATTAATTTTCTTTACCTCAAACTCTCTGAATCACATTTCCTAAATATCGATTGATATTTTTTGCCATGATATATATGGGGCATCATGCCTACTCTTGGCGATCTCTATGATCCCATGGATAAGCTTTTTGGATGAAACAAAAAGTGTTATATACTATAATAAATAGAAAATACTAATTACTATACTTTAAATTACTTACGAATCTTCATCTTAAAAAATTTATAGACGTCATGTGGCGTCCATCATTCCAGGACAAATAAGAACGAGAGTAGTGTGCCATTAAGGAAGGTAGAGATGGCAGTGTGTTGGGAGCTATAGGGGCGCGAAAGGGATGTATAATCAAAGGTGGAGTGGCGGGTCTAATGAGCATCGATGTGGCGGTTGTAGTCCCGACCATCACAATCTTGCTTTTCTATATGATGGGATGCAGTATTGTCTAATTCTTCATCCAAAAGGTAAATGCAAATAGAAGTAGAAGCAGAAAACAAATAGGATAAATGCAAGAGATATTAGATTGGACTGTACAAATAAAAAAACCTAAAATCACAATTAGTAAAAGTATAAAGAGAATAAAAAGTAAAATTATGTATCCATCTTATTATATTTCATTAAATCATTATTAGATTTAATTACAATGTGATTAGCTCCTTAATATGAGCTAGTAACATCCTTTAAGGTAATATATTGCTCGATAGAATTAAGAGGAATATAAGAAATTGATATTTCTTGCTCTTGATGAGCAGGTTTGACAATAATATGAACCTTAGTAGTCTTTCTAAGTTTAGTCTTAATGACCACTGCCCAATTAAGTTTATCTCTTACACTACCGGGGTATTTAAGAACAAACAAACCACAGTTGAACATAAAAAAAAAAAAAAATTACAATCAATAATGCTTGAATGTTCCAAATCCAATATTTTTTTAATAATTATATCAATCACACTGTCAAAATGAGTATTTTCTTTAACATAAACATCATAATTGTGAATTTTTTTTTTTTTTAAATTAGAAACTCATGTGAAATCATAGTCATTTGCATCAAATACTGATCATATGATCATACCATGATCAAGACCCCATGCAAGATTTATTAATTACTCCAATTAAGAACTTCTTATTAAAATTAAGAGAGGCATACAATTTGAATTGTTTTTGTTTTTTTTTTCTCTTCATTTTTTGAAGTAGTTGTTAGTTCATCTGTCATTATATGGTTCCCTTTTCCTAATTAATATTTCTTCTAGATCATATGAATGATTTGGAGAATGGAGGAATCAGAATAAAGTTGGGAGAGATCTAAATAGAGAGATTTACCTTCCTCAATTATTTGGATTCATTGCCATGGCAAAAAATTCGTTGGGTGTTGCCAAGGTATCTTTAGGAGCCTTGACATTGTCATCAAACCCGAAAGATTATCGGGCATCTTTAAGTGCCTAAAAAAAACGGAGAATATAGAAAAATGCAGGTTTAAGAGGATTTGAGTTAGATTTAATTCAGCTTTTCGGTTTATTACCGGTTGAAAATTTAACCGCTAAACAATTCTGTCAGTGTCGTCATACTATGTGGATTATTCTTATGTTATGCAAAAATGAGGCATCATCATAAATCATAAAGTCATAATAGAGCTACAAGTGTTAATATGATTGTCATCCAATAGAGAAGAACTTTGTAGAAGGCTAACATTGTGTGGCTTCAAATCAATTAAGAGAGATCGAAGATGGAAGTATAAAATATCAAACCAATTACATTTGTGTTGTTCAACATTCTAAATATAATCTAAATATAATCAGAGATAATGTATATTAATCTTCTCTATATATGTAAATGAAAATCTACATTACAATGACCATGAAAAATTTAACGTCATTCAAGTTTGTTGACGCAGCTGCAAAATAAAGAAGGGGAAGAGCAGAAAAATAGAAAATGAATGAATATCCGTCTGTAATCAATATCAAGTCAAAAGTAACCTCCCACAGTTACAGTAATAGCTATATATGTGCCTCCACTACATCACAATATCAAAATTATTAGACATAATAATGGTTGTTTATAAGAGGATATAACTGCATGACCTTCTATGAAAAACATTATGTCCGTTGTTCGAACGTGCAGATGATGGCGTGGATCGCACCACACCGTGCGTCTGACAGTATGATGCAATCAATGTCGTTGATCCCACATGCGGTTTACCCAACATAATATTTTCTCCCAAAAATAAGCTCAAGACGCATTGAATTGTCATCACAAATTTGAACATTCCAACAATATATGGATATGAAAATCTTCTGTAAACTTTTTTTCTCTCTCTTTTTCTATTCTTAATGATAAAATTCTTATAACTTTTGTGAATAAGTTTATATCCAACAAATTCAGATCTTTTATTTTTATAAAATATGAAAAATATAAGTGCTGTAATTCTTTGAAAAACTATATTATAAAAATTATTATTTTTATTTATACCATTCAAATATTTCATATCATATATAAAAATATCAAAATTTTAAATCAGAAAAAAATGTATTAAATAGACATTTTCTTACATATGTAAGTTATTGTATATATAAATGTATACAAAAAAATATGTGAGAACGACTCTCGAGGCAATCTGACGGCCAAGCATGATAATAACGAACGGAACGATCCGTCGACGGACTATCAACCCCAAGTAACAACGAAGTAATCCGTACAATCGAATGTAGGACCGATCGACCTAAGGTGAGATGATCGGCTTAAGACCTGCTGATCAGGCTAAGACAAGACAATCCACCCAAGACACACCGATCAGTAACAATCTACCAACCAATATATTTGACACGTGTGTAATATACTAAAATAACCCTCACAGAACTAATAATTAGACGACATAAATGTAATATTAAATCTCCAACCCCATGTCTATAAATAAGATGTCATTTTTTCACATGCCTTTTACCATTCACTATTGTCTCCACCGTGTATTACTCGTTTATCTTTAACGCTCTATTTCTTCGATGTGCCTCCAAGGTAATTTTAAAGTTATATATGTTAGATATGTAATGTAAATATGTAGAAGATGTGTGATATTTATGTAAATCTTCCTAAAATAAAATATTTATTTAAATCATATATTACATCATTCATTACTTCATGAGTACCTGCTCCACCCCACGACTCTAGCGAGTCTGCGCCTCCACNCGCATCTTTGAACAAACAATACCATGAATAAAGCTTCCTTGTTGAAAGTTGAACAAATGAATATTTAATATAAAGGAAATCCAAAGAGACCAAAACAATGTTATACCAATCAAAAACATAATTAGGTTACTCCAATTAGTTAAAACAAAATATAATATCACACGCATAAACAGTATTGAGACTGGAAAAAGTAATCCTAAGAGCTTTTATGAATAATGAATAGTCTTCAACAACTGCAGGATAACTTGATGAGTTTTCTTCACATTTTTTCAACTATCGATTAGATTAACAGATCATATTCGCAAAAGAAAAAAACGCATCAAGCAGATAATGGATAAAATCAATTACAAAGCAGTACTTCAGCAATTCTGACAACAAGAGTAACCATACCTCAGCAGCTTCAAGAAGGCGGCCTTCATCCTTGTACAGAACTCCACAATGAGTGAGAGCACATGCATTTTGTGGATCCAACTTAATGACTTCCATAAAGCTCTCAAAAGCTTGTCGATTCAGATTCTGTGCCTGCAGGCAAATCCCTTTCCCAACTAGGGCTTCAAGGTTGTCACTTTCCTTTTCAAGAACAATGTTATATAATATAAGAGCATCTCCAAATTTGTTTCGAGAGCGCACAATATTGGCATAAGAAAGAGCATCCTTCCCTTCAAACTTATTCCCTAGAGGATTATATTGCGTTGGAGAAGCAACTGCATCGGATAAAGACCTCATTCCCTTAATGCAGTCAGTCTCAGATACCAGACCATCTCTCAAGCTCCCGTTACCTACATCCATTTCTGGCCGTGCCATTTTTATAAAAAAAAATCAGAACTTCAAGCACTGATGAAGGCATAAGTGAAGAGAAGAAAATCTTCAATAATTTTAGCATTGAGATAATACCAAACTCAGGTCAAAAATAAGCAGTGCCGAGCAAAGAGTGAAGGAATTCAGCCATGATTCTTAGTGGCCAAGCCCTAATCTGCAGTTTCAAGGCACAGTCAGATATATGTATCATAAAAGGAAAGTAAAAATAATCTAGGCTAGAAACAAAAGAGAAAAAAATCAGATTACAGAACAACAGAAACTTAACAATGACTAAGGTTTCCAGATAAGTATCACCGCTAGATGAAAATGTTAAAAGCAGCAAATAGCACAGTAAATAAGAATCGAAAGCCGCAATCTTTGCTAAAACAGCCAAAACTCCGAAGGCCCCAAATAAAACGCGCAAATAACGATCAAAATTTAACTCAGCCCGAATGGCAGAAACTCCCAAAAACGGGAGAGCACAAACGTCCAGAACATAAAATCCTACAGATTTCAACAAAGCTTCTGAAAATGACACAAAAGGACCACTATTTGGACCAAAGAGCACATGTCGCATGCCAATAAAACCGAGGTTCAACGCCCACAAAAGATCACGAATGCCAACGCTCTGGGTACGTACAGACGAATAAGAGAAGAATAAAGAAGAAATAAGCATCATACCTTACTGACGACGCCATGTCTGAACGAAAGGATGGAATCGACGGCGAGCAGAAATCGTGTCGTGTGAGAAAAAGAATAATTGGGTGCAGGATTAGAGAGGTTCGACGCTGTTGGCTGGGGGGTGGGGGGAGAGGGCAACCTAGGGCTCACAATCTGTGCGAAGGAGGAGAAGAGGGTAGGCTTCGAAGCCGGAGGAGAGGATGCTGACTCGAGTGCGAAGCTCGTCTCGTGCGCGGAAGGGAACTGGCCGCGCGTGCGTCCTATGCACGAAGGAAGANCATCCGAACTAAGGGATGGAATCGACGGCGAGCAGAAATCGTGTCGTGTGAGAAAAAGAAGAATTGGGTGCAGGAATTAGAGNAGCTCTGGGTACGTACAGACGAATAAGAGAAGAATAAAGAAGAAAGAAGCATCATACCTTACTGACGACGCCACATCCGAACGAAGGGATGGAATCGACGGCGAGCAGAAATCGTGTCGTGTGAGAAAAAGAAGAATTGGGTGCAGGAATTAGAGAGGTTCCACGGTGTTGGCTGGGGGGTGGGGGAGAGGGCAACCTAGGGCTCACAATCTGTGCGAATGAGAAGAAGAGGGTAGGCTTCGAAGCCGGAGGAGAGGATGCTGACTCGAGTGCGAAGCTCGTCTCGTGCGCGGAAGGGAACAGGCCGCGCGTACGTCCGATGCACGAAGGAAGAGGGGAGAGGAAGCCCTAGCTTGCGGGCGAGCAGTGGGAGCATTGATTGCAGGAGGATCGCTCGCATTCAGAAGGAACAGGGTAAGAACCGACGGAGATTGCTCCAGCGGGAAGAGGAAGATCCAACGCTGAATCCCATGCGGGAAGAGGTGGCTTCGAGCACCGAGTGGCTTCGCAAGCGAAGAATATTTCTTTCAAATGGATTTATGGGTTAGATTGCAAATTGCAACAAGAGGGAAATAGAATAAGAGCAAAATGGAACTTAAAGCTGAGTAATAATATTTTTTAAGTTATGATATTATTTCTTACTTGTAATTTTGATTTATTATTTTATTTTATATTAATGTAATTAGATTGCATATTATTCTTCATATCTTTAATCATGAAGTCTGCATTTTAAATTATGTTGTCCTCATAGTTGTATGATAGTTTAATTTATGAAGTTATCCGGTCATTATATGATCATAGTACTCTAATGGAAATATATGTATGTTAGTTTATTACATGACTAAATGTTATTGTCAAATTATACTTAATCTTTTAAATTACAGTGAATGTGTATCTATTTGATTATCGTGTGACCTTAGATTCCAACAGAGTTGCATTAATTTTAGTAGATAACTATGTTTCAAATGAAAAGGTAATGTATGCCTTGAAGAATGAAATAAATATATTGTATACATTGATGTTTGTATGTGCATGAAAAATGGGAAGCTTACCCCTTATGGTATTGTTAGGGGACGTCGGATTATCTTATCACTCCAAATAAATGTGATGTTTAAATCGCTAATTGTTATACAGATGAGAGACTATCAATCAAAAATAAGCATGCACATTTTCACTTTAGACAATCATATAAATTTGATCATTAACCGTTATACCGACTGAATAATATCGAACTGGGGTGTATAGATTTTGTTTTGATGGTGCTCCTGAAATAAATATGAAAGTTAATTGCATGAAGTAAAAATAAAGTTAAAGATTAAACCTTCAATAGTATGGTTAAAGTTACTGCATATAAAAAATATATGTTTATTATATTAAGTAAATTGCATTGACACATACATTACCTTATTATAAGATTATTATAAAAATATAAAAGACCATCATGCACGTCATTTGTTTTCTTAGGTTACTGCAATTTAGAAGTGTGATTGCTCATAAGTTATTTTTAGATAACCCGTTATGATATTTTAATATCATTTTCAGTTTTAAACTCTTAAATAAAATGAATGCTATAGAAAATAACATGTACAAATGGTGATGCCAGTAACCACAAAGGCAACAGAAGGAATCGTAGTGTTGTAGCATAAGTCGCATGAATGTCTTCTAGGTAGCTCCCCCGTCGGTCTCCTATGGTTGAGGGAGCTCTGACCTCATCAATTGAAGCTTTTGGGTGTGTTTGGGGCAACCTTTGTATTTCAGGATAAGCAGTTTATCCTGAAATGCGGCCCGCGGGTCGACCGCCGGGGTCGACCATCAGCCTATGTTTGAAAACGCGCGAACCAAACGACACCGCGACGTTTTCAAAAACACCCCTGCAGTTACAAGCTGCCCCAAACGGACCCTTTGTCTCCTCATAGTGTTCATGTCAGCCATGTTGAAAGTAAAGTGAGCACATCATGTATATGTTGTTAATCCAAAGCACATCCTGATATAATAAACATCCAAACACTTTTGGCATAACCCGAGCCGAAGCTACATAATAATGTTGATTCTCACGAGACCAATTCCAAGCAAGTAGATCTATCATTTGCTTCCCTCACTCCTCATACTCGGCTCAATGTACATGATAAACAAGTATGTCAGAAGGAAAAAACTTTAGAATGACACCGATGGCAGGCTAGGTTGATACATTGAAAATATATGCATTTTTTAGACCCATATTTTATACTCATTTTTTGTAATATTGCACTTTAATGTAGGGTATTTTGATGTTTTCTTATAAGTTGTTGATTTTTAGGGCTTAAAGCAAAAAGGAAGCAAAAAAGATGAAATTTGGAGTCAAAATAACGTTTTTGAATAAATGGTCAGCGCCGACGGCGCAGAATAATTTAACGTTGAAGATTTTGACTCGGCGCCAGACCAGCGCCGACGACGCCAAAGGCGGTTCAGACTCCGTTTCTAGAATGTTCAATGTATTTGGACGATTTTTTGAAGAGTTTTTTTAGACACCTATTGGAGAACCGACATTGGGCTCTATTAGGGGTCGAATTTCATCAGAAAATGGGCTCCTTTACATTTTTCACTCCTCTACATTCATTTTTCGCTCCACATCATTTCATTCCACTACTATATTGGAGTGAATTAGTGATTTTGCTTTCATAGTTTAGACTTTTGTGATGTGATTTAGTGTGAAACTTTCTGCAAGAGTGTTGGAGAAGGAAAAAAGTGAGAGAGTTCTTCATCATGCATTTCTAAGAAAATGCTACAAAGGATTTGTTTTGAGAAAGAGTTCCAAATATGTTTGTTTGTTTATTTAGTGTTGTATGAACTTTCTTTTATATATGAAATTTGTGTTTTATCGTATCTTTCTCATGAAGTCTGAGTAGTCCCCTCTATCTTTCCCCTACTCTGAGATATGGTGAAATGAAGAGATAAAATGAATGTGTCATAATTAAACTATAAAATAAATTGTGATACTTTTCCAACTTCAAACTTAATTTACTTTTCAGTCTGGCCAATTAATTTGTTAAAATATGTTGTGAAACATATGATCCGGGAAATGGAGTATGAGTTCTACAACAGAGGTCACATTTGATTTCATGAAGGAGAAATTTGTTTAAGAAATTAAGTGTAAATAAATAGGGAAATATTCTTTTTTGGGTGTAGAATTGGAGAATCTTCATTTGATTTCATGGATGAGAGATTCGTTCATGAAATTAAGAGCAAATAAATAGGGAAATATTCTTTTTTGGTTGTAAAATTGAAGAATCTTTATGGTGACTGACTAAAATTCTCAATTTGGTCTTAGTGTTTAAAAACTAAAGCGAGAGAGCCTTCATGTGAAGGGAAGTGAAAACTCTGGAGTGGGAGTCGGTATCCTCCTAGCCTAGCCACGAATTTATGGACTAAACCTAAAATTAGCCAATGATTTTCTATGCACTGTATCAGGGTAGATAATTAAAATTGCTCCTATTTGACACAATACATATTAAAAACATTTATCTTGGCTCATTTCACCAAAATTTCATTATAGTGAGAATGATGTTTTTTCACATAAGAAATATTCATTACATAAACAAAGTTAGTAGATTAGTAATTATTATTCAAAATTTGCATTTTTGTTTTGCTAATAATTAAGTAATTTAGTTTGGTTAATATCTCAACATTTGAAATTAGTGACAATGATTTCATTTGATTTTCTATAAATTTCCTGTTAAAATTTATTATTGCTAACTTACATCTTCCCCGTGGGATCGATATTTGGGGCTTAAATAGAAAGTTCATTATTACTTGATAATGATATGTATACTTGCGTAGAATCTCATTATTAATTGCCTATAATTATATATATTTTACACAACTTACTTTTCATATAATGATCAAGTTTTTTTGCGCTGTAGTGGAGTCAACTTCATAAATCCTTACATATAAAAATTTGGGAACATAGGTCACTTTGAATTGTAATTTGTGAACAATTGTATGATGCCTCTTCTTCTTCTTATTATATGAATGAACCAAAATTACACTACACTATCATTTTTTTCTCAAAAATCCTAGAGTGATTTCTGACAATATGACTCATATATCATGTATGATCATCTCCCGATGAGTACACATTTGAACTGATTTTAATACCCAAAGGACTTCATGTAGCATTCTAGAAGTGGCACAACAGAGTCTCACTTATGACACGTTGAATCTCCCTCAATATGGGCAACTTAAGAAGTAACATATATCTAAAAGTTTGAATTTCTCTTGTACGGGGTGGCCCTCTCTCTTGTGTTGGTTCTTCAAACTCAATATCATTTTGCACCTTTCCATCATCAGTTTGAAACTAATACATTTTCTTCGTGTCCTTGCCATCATCAGTATCTACTATGTCACTACTCATTTATTCAACAACTCCCTGCTCAATAAAATTGTACTTTATTTTAGCAATCTATATGGTACAATTTATAAAATATCATGTGATTATTGAGAAATATGTTTATATAATAAATACTTTGTTATTACAATTCAAATTGATGGTGATATGATATCCAACATAAAATAGTGAATTAATGGGCTTTTCATTAAAAAGCTTAAATAGTGTGAACTCCCTAAATATTGAGATTTATAAAAGGAGAACATGGTATAATGTGATTATCAAGGACCTAATTGTGATGACTCCCATGCATTATGTTAATTAAATATTTTGTCAATATGATATATGATGGACTTATTATGATTGATACAAAGAAAATACCACATGTTTGCCAAACTCACATAATATACGTGTGATGATTAAAATTTCTTAAAATGCTGCATGCGATGACGTAAACAATATAAAACATTATTATTATGATATGATAAGTTATTTATTTGAGATTATTTATATTTTATATGGTGTGTCTGGCCATGCTAAGCATCATAAAAGTTTATTTGTTCAATATATGTGAAATGCTCACGATGCAATAATACTTGTTCTTTTTTCATGCATTGAATTTAATTATATGTTTCGTGCAACCTCTCATAATGTCTACGCACTCTTATTGACTTTTAATGTTTTCAAAGAAGGTTAAGGCATCAATGGAGTAAAAATATAGTCATTGATGATTGAGGCGTATTTTATAATATTGGATATATTTATTTGTTATTATTGGAAATATATTTTGTTAGAATCCTTGGAGTCACAATGTCATTGTACATAAATACTTTGGATAGGAACACTTTTGAATTATATTTGTGTATATATACATGTGATGAATCTTAGGTCCTCTTATATAATCATGAATGATTTAGTAGCTATACCTAATATGATTTAGAAGATATAAGTTTTATCTTATACTTTTTTATTATATATTTTGTTTAGCTTAAATATTTAAAAAAGAGATTTTTTAAATGTAAATACATATTAAGAGTAGGCAACTTTTTTTTTTCTTCTAAGAAAGGGGCATTTAAATAAATAACCTATGATTCTTATGTATTTACATATGAAACATATAGACTCTAACTTCTATATTTATATAATTCATTATATCTCAAAAAAAAGACAATATAGTCTCTACAAATAGGCTTGTCAAAATGGCTCTTTGGTCACGATCAACTCGTGTCCGTCTCGTTAAGTAGCTCGTGTTCGATTCGTTCGTTAAGCAAATAAGTCGAACATGAATAATTTTTTTTGCAATCGATATATAAACGAACCGAACACGAACAATTATATTTTTCAACAAGCCGAGTCTGGGCTCATTCAAGTTCGGCTCATTTACACCCCTAACGGTTGCATTAATGACTATAATTATCAATATGATTTTTTGTTCGCAAACAGCTCATGTTCAGCTCACTAAGAAAAAAAAGTGGAAAACTAATAAAGTTTGTGTATTCAAAATATAAACTAGTCGAACACGAACAATTGTATTTTTTAACTAGTCGAACACGAGTTGAGCCCAGACTGTTGGGAAAATTGACGACAATAAAGCGAAAAACTGGATCTAGAAAAATCACAAAATCAAAACACACAACGAAAACACACAGATTTACGTGGTTCGACAAACTGCCTGCGTCCACGGAGCTACAGAGGATTTTATTAACTTGAGGATTACACACCGTCGATCACCTCGACGATTACAAGAAATAATCTTTCTCTCTCTCCTCACCTTCTCTCTCTCTCTCTAACCGAGAGCTAGAGGAAGAATAAGTCAAGAAAACCAAGCTTGGGTTTTTCTTTGTACCNTAACATATAGACTCTAACTTCTATATTTATATAATTCATTATATCTCAAAAAAAGACAATAAAGTCTCTACAAATAGGCTTGTCAAAATGGCTCTTTGGTCACGATCAACTCGTGTTCGTCTCGTTAAGTAGCTCGTGTTCGATTTGTTCGTTAAGCAAATAAGTCAAACATGAATAATTTTTTTTGCAATCGATATATAAACAAACCGAACACGAACAATCATATTTTTCAACAAGCCGAGTTTGGGCTCATTCAAGTTCGGCTCATTTACACCCCTAACGGTTGCATTAATGACTATGATTATCAATATGATTTTTTGTTCGCAAACAGCTCATGTTCAGCTCACTAAGAAAAAAAAGTGGAAAACTAATAAAGTTTGTGTATTCAAAATATAAACTAGTCGAACACGAACAATTGCATTTTTTAACTAGTCGAACACGAGTTGAGCCCAGACTGTTGTGAAAATTGACTGCAATAAAGCGAAAAACTGGATCTAGAAAAATCACAAAATCAAAACACACAGCGAAAACACACAGATTTACGTTGTTCGACAAACTGCCTACGTCCACGGAGCTACAGAGGATTTTATTAACTTGAGGATTACGCGTCGTCGATCACCTCGACGATTACAAGAAATAATCTTTCTCTCTCTCCTCACCTTCTCTCTCTCTCTAACCGAGAGCTAGAGGAAGAATAAGTCAAGAAAACCAAGCTTGGGTTTTTCTTTGTACCGTAAGCACACACGAGAGCATGCCTACGCCAACCGGAATGCCTCCAAGGGAGAGCCAAGCATGCAGTTCTAATAGCGGGAGGAGAGGAGCAAATCAAGGCCCATTAAGGAAAACCAAGAGAACAGATCTTCACGCCATTAATTAATTCCTTCCTTCACACCACTTAAGGATGTGATTAATTACTTAATTACTNAGGTTCTAATAGCGGGAGGAGAGGAGCAAATCAAGGCCCATTAAGAGAACCAAGAAAACAGATCTTCACGCCATTAATTAATTCCTTCCTTCACACCACTTAAGGATGTGATTAATTACTTAATTACTTAATTTATTGATTCCAAATTAAGCATGAAATCATGCCTTAATGGCCCATTAAGGCACTGCTTATTTCTGTAAGTATTAGGAAGAGGCGGGATTCCAATCTAGAAGCACCAGACGAGCTCAACAAAGGCAATTGATTAATTAAAGATTAATCAACAGCCTTAATTAATAGTGAACCGGGCTCCATTAATCCAACAATTTTTACACCCCTATCTACAAATCTCTTAATTATCATAAACATCAAGAGAAAATAATACATTCAAACAACAAACACACGAATTACGGTTTGAATTGCATTGTACGATCTCATTCTGTATTTATCGCTCTTAATATTGTCNGCAGCCTTAATTAATACTGAACCGGGCTCCATTAATCCAACAATTTTTACACCCCTATCTACAAATCTCTTAATTATCACAAACATCAAGAGAAGATAATACATTCAAATAACAAACACACGAATTACGGTTTGAATTGCATTGTACGATCTCATTCTGTATTTATCGCTCTTAATATTGTCTAATTATTGCGTGCGAAGAGTGCAAGCAGAGCTGCGTGCGCTCTCGAATCACAGCCGCACATCGCTATTGTATGATAGTGGGACTGTTGTCATACAGCAGCAATGCACGGTGTCCCACTATCATACAGCAGCGATGTGCGTCTGTGATCGGAGAGCACACTCTGCATGCGTTCGCACGTAATAATCGCTCTTTAATATTTTCCAAAAAAAGGACCCTTAACAAAAAGAATACATGGGGCCCACTCGCAAAGACAGGGATTTTACCCCGAGGACCGGGGAGGGGGANAAATCACAGCCGCACATCGCTGCTGCTGTCATACAGCAGCGATGCACGGTGTCCCACTATCATACAGCAGCGATGCGCGTCTGTGATCGGAGAGCACACTCTGCATGCGTTCGCACGTAATAATCCCTCCTTAGTATTTTCCAAAAAAGGCCCCTTAACAAAAAGAATACATGGGGCCCACTCGCAAAGACAGGGATTTTACCCCGAGGACCGGGGAGGGGGAAAGTAGACGCTGTTTTCGCAGGACTGGAAAATGCGTCCAAGTTCACATTGGGTTGGAAAATGCGTCCAAGTTCACATTTGAGTTTTATTTCATGGAAATTTACACGCATATCACCCCCATTTTTTATGTATTTTCATATCCAAACACTTTAATTTTAATTTTTATATCTTTACACCACCTAAATAATTCATATCACATAAAAGATATAAAGGCATTAAATTTTAAGAAGTGAAGGTAAAACATGTCATATAAATAAATATATATTGATTAATTTATAAAATAAAAAATAGAAAAATAAAATTAAAATAATTTCTCATATTTTAATTTAGATTTCTACTGATGTATTATGAACAAAAATATTAAGCATTGAATTTAAAAAATATTACTATTATAATATGAAATATATAAAACATTTGGCATATATACGCTTCAATTCCCATGCATTTCTATGTCTAACTTCAACATTTAATTTTTTTACATATATGATATTTTATATACGCATGAAAATGTGCATGGTATTTTTTAAAAATTAAATAAATATATATTTTTTTATAAGATATGCAAGATCTTGGGGGTTTAAATGCAAAAAGGTAAAGTTTAGGTGTTAGATAAGTAAATGCATAGGAATTGGGTGGTATGTAAGTAAATTACGTAAATACCCCTAAATAAAGAAATAAACATAAATTAACCGAATTTCAATGAGAAATAGAAGAAACTTGATTCTTAGGAAATTCNTTTTCATGGAAATTTACACGCAAATCACCCCCATTTTTTATGTATTTTCATATCCAAACACTTTAATTTTAATTTTATATCTTTACACCACCTAAATAAATCATATCACATAAAAGATATAACGACATTAAATTTTAAGAAGTGAAGGTAAAAATGTCATATAAATAAACATATATTGATTAATTTATAAAATTAAAAAAATAAAATAAAATATTTTCTCATATTTTGATTTAGATTTCTACTGATGTATTATGAATAAAAATATTAAGCATTGAATTTAAAAAATATTACTATTATAATATGAAATATATAAACATTTGACATATATACGCTTCAATTCCCATGCATTTCTATGTCTAACTTCAACATTTAATTTTTTTACATATATGATATTTATATACGCATGAAAATGTGCATGGTATTTTTTAAAAATTAAATAAATATATATTTTTATAAGATAAGCAAGATCTTGGGGGTGTAAATGCAAAAAGGTAAAGTTTAGGTGTTAGATAAGTAAATGCATAGGAATTGGGTGGTACGTAAGTAAATTATGTAAATACCCCTAAATAAATAAAGAAATAAACATAAATTAACCGAATTTCAATGAGAAATAGAAGAAACTTGATTCTTAGGAAATTCCATGGAATTCTAGTCATAAACGAGTAAGAGTCTCAATCAACAGATTCTCATATATATATATATATATATATATATATATATATATATATATATATATATATATATATATATATATATATATATATTCTCTCTCTTATACACATATATATATATATATATATATATATATATATATATATATATATATATATATATATATATATATATATATATATATATTTATATTGAATAGAA
>JXCR01145895.1:0-15804 GCA_002079205.1 Phalaenopsis hybrid cultivar
GTCTAGGATCGTTTAATTTTAATAAACTTCCAAATTTTAATAATTTAGAAATTTATTAATCTCAATTTAGAAAGTGCAATTAGTTTCTATCAATTAACCCCTTTGTGTTTCAAGCATCAAATAAATTGATTAAGACCAGAGGTTACCCGTTCCCCTCCTTGACTTAAGCCTAAATGTTAGTTAAGGCAAGATTTCCAAAATTACACATTTGCCCATAAGGCTCTAACACCTCATAATTTGTCCAATTTCAATGACTTTGAAATTTTTATCCTATTTCATTCATGGGTCAATTGAGACATCAGAGGAGAAAATGTGTACTTTGAAATTTTTATCCTACCTCATTCATGGGTCAATTGAAACATCAGAGGAGAAAATATGATTTTTAAAAATTTAATTTTATTTTTTATCCTACCTCATTCATGGGTCAATTGAGACATCAGAGGAGAAAATGTGATTTTTAATTTTCTCCTACCTCATTCATGGGTCGATTAAGACATCAGAGGAGAAAATGTGATTTTTCAAAATTTAAAACCTCATTCATGGGTCAATTGAGACATCAAAGGAGGAAATGTGATTTTTCAAAATTTAATTTAATTTATATATTTATTTTTATGCAAAAGTAGGATTTTTCATAGAAAATTCTTAACTTGACCAAGTTAAATTTCAATCCCTTGAACTTTTTAATGGAGGTAGACCTAGACCAGAGAAGCCTTTGGGTCAAATTTCACAAATTTTTGAATTCTCTGCGATTTATTAGAATTATTTTAAATTCTGGGTTATTTAATAAAAATAAAATAATTTAAGTGGTGGAAATTAAGTTTTATTTTTTAAAAAAATCTCCCCAAGGTTAGAAAACTCAGAGGAACAAATTTTATATTTTTCTAATTTTTCTTTGATTTACTGGAATTTTTATAGTGAAAAAAACTCATTTTTAGCCTTTTTTTTTAAAAAAAAAGATTTATTTTTAAGTTTATAAATTCAATATCTTTATTTAGGAAACCAGGAAAAATATTCTAATTGTTTCTAAGTGATTAGGAAACAACTTAGAATATTTCCATGAGTTTTATTATTGTTACGATTTTTATGAATTTTTAATTATTTAAATATTTAGAATATGCCAAAAAATTAAGTTTTTATTATAAATATTATTTTATTTTTAAAAAATACTCCTGATCACAGAGAGCTCCAAAAACTAAGTTTCATAATTTTTTGAGTTATATTTTGATTTTTTTAAAAATCATTTAATTGCTAAAAGTGGTATTTATCTTTAAAAATCAACTTAAGTTGTCAAATAAACTCAAAATATTTTGAGTGTCAAAAGTGGTATTTATTTTTAAAAATCAACTTAAGTTATCAAATGAACTCAAAATATTTTGAAGTTTTTATGATGAGCTCTCTAGATCATAAATCATTGTGGAGATAAAAAATCAAGTCATTTAAATTTTTATATTTTTCAAAATTAATTATCATAGTGATTTAGTGTTTGTAAAATTTATAGACATTTTAAATGGCTTGACCCACAAAATTATTTCCAAAGGTTTCTCTGGTTATGGTAGACCTTCCAAAATTTTCTTGGGATTTAATAACCAATATGCTAATTTCCATGATTATCAAAGGTTTCTCTGGTCATGGTAGACCTTCTAAAATTTTCTTGGGATTTAATAACCAATATGCTAATTTCCATGATTATTTTAAGGAAATGATAAAATTTTTTTTGGGATTTAATAACCAATATGCTAATTTCCATGATTATTTTAAGGAAATGATGTGAAGAGACTTGAAAAATATGAATCTCTATAGAGGAACCTTCTCTGACGTTAGAAAAATCAGAGAATATTCCCCCTTATAGAGGCTACAATATGCTAAAATTCCAAGTCATGGTGATGTACCATTATGAATGGAGAATCAAATAATTAAAAATAGTGTTTAATTAAAAATAAAATATGCATCAAATGGACTTGAAATTATTCCACATTATTCTCCTCTGTTCACTGAGCAAGAGGATATTTTTATTTTATTTTTGTGATTTTTCTACACAAAGTTATGTATTTTCTAAGTTAAGGGTATTTAAATAAAAAGGAAAAAACCCTATTTATCTATTTAAACATCGCGTGCTGACTAGATCCTAGGCAGCTCCGAAGGCATGCGTAGCGTGCTCTGGTAGGACGATGTCGTCCACGTAGCTGCTGACTCGGCCCGCGGTTTATTTCCCGAAGCTCTGTGTCAAGTTTGGAGAGGCCTCTCTGAGAAAATTTTAGCATACCTCTCATGGCCGTGGGAGGTGAGTTCTTATAAAAATGGCCATGGGGTGGCTCTCAGGGCATAAGTTTGGGTGCATTGTGGTGCTTAGGGGTGATTTTAAATAAAAATGGCCATGGGGTGGCTCTCAAGGCATAAGTTTGGGTGCATTGTGGTGCTTAGGTGGTTTTTATAAAACTGGCCATGGGGTGGCTCTCAGGGCACAAGTTTGGGTGCATTGTGGTGCTTAGGTGGAGGGCAAATGAGCTCCATAGTTTGATTTGGATGAGATGCCCTCTAAGTTTGATTTGGGTGAGGTGCCATGGGAGTGGCTCTCAGTTTTGGGCTTTTCCGACAACTAGGCTGGCCGGCTGGCCAAGGGGAGGTGGCTAGGAGCTTAGGGAACCCAGAAGAATCTATCACAAAAATTTAATGCAAATGTGCTTGGATTTGGCAAAGATATCTTAAGCATGTGCATTTTTGGAAATAAGATCCCTTAATTTGGGGGACCTTTNTCAGGGGTAACCCAGGAGTGTAATTTCCTCCATATCCAAAATACCCAGATTATGAGCTTGCAGATGTTTGGGATAGCGATGATTCTGAGAATGAGGAGTAAGATTTTGGGATTTATTTTTATGTTTGTATTATGTTATGGACTATGTAGTTTGGGCTTGCTATAATTACATTTATGTGTTTATTTGGACTTGAGACATGTGATGTGATGTGTTTTTATGCTGTGGAACTGAAAAATGTATGTTTAAGTGTTAGTTTAGAATTTGTGATTTATGAGACTATTATCTTGTTTAATTGTATTGTGATTTTGTGTTTTGTTAGTAGTTTTGTTTTAAAATGCTAAGTTAGTATTTATTGTTGTGTGTTTTTTTACTGTGATTTAGTTAGTTTAGAACATAAATTAATTCTATGTCTTTTGTAAAGTTGAAATCTTGCTAGCATAGATCTTAAATTTGAAACTCAGAAAACTGCTATCCTGTATTTTCTTTTATCTTTTTAGTTTGTTTGTTTATATGTTGAGACTGTGAAGTCAAATTTAGTATGTTAGCTTGCTTTTATGCTTGTACCCACTACTTAGAAGTCTACTGAATCTGTACATTTCAAATTCAAATGAAAATGATAAAAAATTAACAAAAAAAAAGAAAATTTACTCCTGTTTTTAGTTTTATACCTGTATACTTAGAATATAAAAATTCCTGTAAGCATGTTCTCTCAATTTTCATTCCTACTTATATATATCTACTGCTAAATTGTTTAAACTGTTAAAAATTTAAGTTCAGGGGGATAAAAAATATTTTAAAAACTTGAATTTTATTTGTTCTCAATTATGCTATAAGTGAATTTGATTTAAAAGAAAAATGATCATATATATGAAGTTATATTAGGACAGTATAATTTGATTTTAGCAATGAGTAAGAAAATTTAGTTGAAAATTTTTCGTAATGAAAAAAAAACATTAAGTTAAAAGTTTTTAGTGTAGAAAATGTTAAATCTAAGTAACTATCTTTAGTAAAAATAATTGTATTCTTGAAAAATTTAGAAATTTATAATTTTATTTTTAATACTTAAATTTCTTTTATTATCAAAACTATTATTAGATTTTTAAGTAAAAAAATTATATCAGGAGTTTGCTTTAGGAAAGGATAAGTGGACTTCAAAACCATTAAAGTCCTATTCAGATGAAGTAATCCTTGCCTACAAAGAGAAAGAAAAGAAAAAGTGAAAAAGAAAAAAAGAAGGGAAAAAGAATAAAAAAGAAAAGAAAAAGAAAAAAAATAAAATGGAGGAGAAGCTTGAAGATTAGTGCCTAATCAAAAATTGGTTCCACATTTGATCTTTTTAAAGTATAATACTTAAGAAAATCTTAAGCTTAAAAATAAAATATAGTAAGTAAAATTATTCTTATTAAAAATTTTAAGTGGAGATAACAATAGGGCTAAATTCTATACTTGTAGAATCTGCAATATTTAAGAATTAGATAGGAACTCATATTTTCATCTTTCTTGACATTAAAAATTTCTAAACTTTAAGTTGGTCTCTTTTAATAAATATTTTTTCTAAATTGGACTACTATATTTCTAAATCTAAATTTTAGTAACTTATAAATAAACTCATTCACATATCATACTTATTTAATTTTTAAAGATTGAAGTGTCACTTGAGGATAAGTAACATTTTAAGTTTGGGGGATTTTGATACACCTAAACTATATAGTGTTTTTAGACACATTTTTATACCTATTTTTGAGATATTGCGCTTTGATTGAAGGTATTTTTGTGTTTTTCTTTTAGGTACAAGTAAAAAAGTGAAAAATGCTTAAAGGAGTGAAAAAAGATCAAATTTGGAGCAAAAAGGTGAAAATTATGCTAAAGGGTTTTGGCGCCTAAGCACCACATCCGATGCTTAAGCGCCGGTGAAACAGAGAAGGCCTCGCCTAAGCACCAGTGGCCCCGTGCGTAAGTGCCAAAGGCAGTAATTTGATGGTTTTCTTTCTTTGGATGAATTTTGAAGAGGTATTTGAGGCACCTATTAGCTTAAGAGGGATCTTATGACCAGTAAGAATGAAATATTATTAAAAGACTTGTGAAAGGAGGCATCTTTTGGAGGATTCATCGAATGTGGACACATTTTGAAGAGTTTCCAAGGCACAGTTTGGAGATTTATAAAAGGAAGTTGAGACATTTGAAGTTGGTGCTTGAAAGTTCTGAAAAAATTTAGAAGAAGAGGAGTTCTAAGGAGTTTGGAGAGATAGTTTTGGAGAGATTTTCAAGCACCACAAGAATTTACTTTATCCATTTTTTTTTTAGTTTATTGTGACAGTGTTGTAAAAGAGAAGAGATTCAAAGGAACTTCAAGAGTTTGGTGGAGGATTTGAGATAAGTTTTATCTTTTGTTTTAAACTACTTTTGGTTTTAATCAAGACTTCTTGTTGATTTGACAATGATTTCTACTTTTAAACAAATGCTTGCTTTTATTTTCTCCATAGATTATGAGTAGTTTTCGTTATCTTTTTTCTTAAAATGATAAGTAATTAAAGTATTGGATGGAAGTTGTGGAGAGTATTGGTCTTTAATTTTGAAAGAAGCTGTTATAATTTAAATCCATGAACTTCAGTTACTTCTTGATTTGTCCTATGCAGATGTTAAAATTTTTTTGTGAGAACATGTAAGAACAGGGTTGATATTATCTCAGTCAACAATTAGAAAGAATCACATGAGGTTGTATGAATGAGAATGTAATTCATATGATTTAGTATAAATAAATAGGGAAATAATCATTTAAGGGTGTAGAGTTAGAGGACTGTAAAGTGACAGGTTAAATCCCCCAACTTAGTTTATTATTTTAGGTTATGATACGAGATGTTAGCCCCCAGGTGGAGGGAATTTAGGGAACTCGAGAGTAGAGCTGGTATCTTCCCTGCCTAGCCGGTCTTCAAAACTATTCGAACTTTAATATAGACAATGTTCCTTATAGCATCTCTAGTAAGGGTAAAGAATATAATTGCTCCTATTTGGCACAACACAATTTGCATNCTGAAAAATGTATGTTTAAGTGTTAGTTTAGAATTTGTGATTTATGAGACTATTATCTTGTTTAATTGTATTGTGATTTTGTGTTTTGTTAGTAGTTTTGTTTTAAAATGCTAAGTTAGTATTTATTGTTGTGTGTTTTTTTACTGTGATTTAGTTAGTTTAGAACATAAATTAATTCTATGTCTTTTGTAAAGTTGAAATCTTGCTAGCATAGATCTTAAATTTGAAACTCAGAAAACTGCTATCCTGTATTTTCTTTTATCTTTTTAGTTTGTTTGTTTATATGTTGAGACTGTGAAGTCAAATTTAGTATGTTAGCTTGCTTTTATGCTTGTACCCACTACTTAGAAGTCTACTGAATCTGTACATTTCAAATTCAAATGAAAATGATAAAAAATTAACAAAAAAAAAGAAAATTTACTCCTGTTTTTAGTTTTATACCTGTATACTTAGAATATAAAAATTCCTGTAAGCATGTTCTCTCAATTTTCATTCCTACTTATATATATCTACTGCTAAATTGTTTAAACTGTTAAAAATTTAAGTTCAGGGGGATAAAAAATATTTTAAAAACTTGAATTTTATTTGTTCTCAATTATGCTATAAGTGAATTTGATTTAAAAGAAAAATGATCATATATATGAAGTTATATTAGGACAGTATAATTTGATTTTAGCAATGAGTAAGAAAATTTAGTTGAAAATTTTTCGTAATGAAAAAAAAACATTAAGTTAAAAGTTTTTAGTGTAGAAAATGTTAAATCTAAGTAACTATCTTTAGTAAAAATAATTGTATTCTTGAAAAATTTAGAAATTTATAATTTTATTTTTAATACTTAAATTTCTTTTATTATCAAAACTATTATTAGATTTTTAAGTAAAAAAATTATATCAGGAGTTTGCTTTAGGAAAGGATAAGTGGACTTCAAAACCATTAAAGTCCTATTCAGATGAAGTAATCCTTGCCTACAAAGAGAAAGAAAAGAAAAAGTGAAAAAGAAAAAAAGAAGGGAAAAAGAATAAAAAAGAAAAGAAAAAGAAAAAAAATAAAATGGAGGAGAAGCTTGAAGATTAGTGCCTAATCAAAAATTGGTTCCACATTTGATCTTTTTAAAGTATAATACTTAAGAAAATCTTAAGCTTAAAAATAAAATATAGTAAGTAAAATTATTCTTATTAAAAATTTTAAGTGGAGATAACAATAGGGCTAAATTCTATACTTGTAGAATCTGCAATATTTAAGAATTAGATAGGAACTCATATTTTCATCTTTCTTGACATTAAAAATTTCTAAACTTTAAGTTGGTCTCTTTTAATAAATATTTTTTCTAAATTGGACTACTATATTTCTAAATCTAAATTTTAGTAACTTATAAATAAACTCATTCACATATCATACTTATTTAATTTTTAAAGATTGAAGTGTCACTTGAGGATAAGTAACATTTTAAGTTTGGGGGATTTTGATAATACACCTAAAATATAGTATTTTTAGACGTGTTTTAATGCTATATAGTGTTTTTAGACACATTTTTATACCTATTTTTGAGATATTGCGCTTTGATTGAAGGTATTTTTGTGTTTTTCTTTTAGGTACAAGTAAAAAAGTGAAAAATGCTTAAAGGAGTGAAAAAAGATCAAATTTGGAGCAAAAAGGTGAAAATTATGCTAAAGGGTTTTGGCGCCTAAGCACCACATCCGATGCTTAAGCGCCGGTGAAACAGAGAAGGCCTCGCCTAAGCACCAGTGGCCCCGTGCGTAAGTGCCAAAGGCAGTAATTTGATGGTTTTCTTTCTTTGGATGAATTTTGAAGAGGTATTTGAGGCACCTATTAGCTTAAGAGGGATCTTATGACCAGTAAGAATGAAATATTATTAAAAGACTTGTGAAAGGAGGCATCTTTTGGAGGATTCATCGAATGTGGACACATTTTGAAGAGTTTCCAAGGCACAGTTTGGAGATTTATAAAAGGAAGTTGAGACATTTGAAGTTGGTGCTTGAAAGTTCTGAAAAAATTTAGAAGAAGAGGAGTTCTAAGGAGTTTGGAGAGATAGTTTTGGAGAGATTTTCAAGCACCACAAGAATTTACTTTATCCATTTTTTTTTTAGTTTATTGTGACAGTGTTGTAAAAGAGAAGAGATTCAAAGGAACTTCAAGAGTTTGGTGGAGGATTTGAGATAAGTTTTATCTTTTGTTTTAAACTACTTTTGGTTTTAATCAAGACTTCTTGTTGATTTGACAATGATTTCTACTTTTAAACAAATGCTTGCTTTTATTTTCTCCATAGATTATGAGTAGTTTTCGTTATCTTTTTTCTTAAAATGATAAGTAATTAAAGTATTGGATGGAAGTTGTGGAGAGTATTGGTCTTTAATTTTGAAAGAAGCTGTTATAATTTAAATCCATGAACTTCAGTTACTTCTTGATTTGTCCTATGCAGATGTTAAAATTTTTTTGTGAGAACATGTAAGAACAGGGTTGATATTATCTCAGTCAACAATTAGAAAGAATCACATGAGGTTGTATGAATGAGAATGTAATTCATATGATTTAGTATAAATAAATAGGGAAATAATCATTTAAGGGTGTAGAGTTAGAGGACTGTAAAGTGACAGGTTAAATCCCCCAACTTAGTTTATTATTTTAGGTTATGATACGAGATGTTAGCCCCCAGGTGGAGGGAATTTAGGGAACTCGAGAGTAGAGCTGGTATCTTCCCTGCCTAGCCGGTCTTCAAAACTATTCGAACTTTAATATAGACAATGTTCCTTATAGCATCTCTAGTAAGGGTAAAGAATATAATTGCTCCTATTTGGCACAACACAATTTGCATACTTCCACAACAGAATTCCTATACTTATTACTGATTCATGATAAGGACAACGATATTTTTGAAATTCAGTTCTTTTTTTTATACATAAACTCAAGGTATGTTTTTAAATCGTTATTGTTCTATCAAAATATCAATAATACCCAAAAGATTTAAATATTAATATTGCAAAAATATTATTAGTTTAAGTAATTGTCTTTTTAAAATAGAAAGTTTGCTGTTCAATAGTGCATATCTCGTATTTTCTTGTGGGTTTGATATTCAGGTCCTAATCAAAAAGTCGTATATTACTTGATATTGATACGTATACATGTGTAGTTTCCCAATATAAATATAATTTAAAGAGTTAAATTCTTATTTTCTTTAGGATCAAGTTTTTGGTTCTATTGCAAAGTAAGGAAATATAAGTGAAAAATATCGTCAAAGACATTGTTATACTGTTGCATATAAGCAGTTTTGGGATCATCTAGCCATAGGATTTTTGTGTTGACTATTTGTAGATGACTACAAAGGGAACCCTCACCATTAGAAACTCTAAACTCTTCTTTGCTCAACTTGATGCTCCACATATTGGTTCTAACCCCAAGTACTTAGTAGGTGGAGCCAATATGGGAAAGCTTAAGGGGAGTCCC
The DNA here is from genome assembly GCA_002079205.1 of Phalaenopsis hybrid cultivar. Classification (NCBI taxonomy): domain Eukaryota; kingdom Viridiplantae; phylum Streptophyta; class Magnoliopsida; order Asparagales; family Orchidaceae; genus Phalaenopsis; species Phalaenopsis hybrid cultivar. Next base: position 9,246 of record JXCR01145895.1, read on the forward strand.
GAGAGGACTGCTTGGCCTTAGGGTTAAACCACTGGTGGTGTGGTCTTGGTTGGTCTTACACACACACTTGCACATTACACTCTCACTCACTATCGTAAGCCCAAACATACTTAACTTTGTTCCCTTACCCCTTGGGAGACTCATTTGGATGGTCCACTAGACCCATTAGCCTTAGGTTGGTCTCATTTACTAAATATTTTTTCCAAATTGGACTACTATATTTCTAAATCTAAATTTTAGTAAGTTATAAAGAAAATCATATACATATCATACTTCTTTAATTTTTAAAGATTGAAGTGTCACTTAAGGACAAGTGACATTTTAAGTTTGGGAGATTTTGATACACCTAAACTATATAGTATTTTTAGACACATTTTTATACCTATTTTTGAGATATTGCGCTTTAATTGAAGGTATTCTTGTGTTTTTCTTTTAGGTACAACTAAAAAGGTGAAAAATACTTAAAGTACTGAAAAAAGATCAAATTTGGTGCAAAAAGGTGAAAATTATGCTAACGTGTTTTGGCGTTTAAGCACCATATCTGATGCTTAAGCGCCGGTGAAATAGATAAGGCCTCGCCTAAGCACCAGAGGCCTCGCGCTTAAGCGTCAGAGGCAGTAATCTGATGGTTTTCTTCCTTTGGTTGAATTTTGAAGAGGTATTTGAGGCACCTATTGGCTTAAGAGGGAGCTTATGACTAGTAAGAATGAAAATATTATTAAAAGGCTTGTGAAAGGAGGCATCCTTTGGAGGATACATCGAATGTGGACACATTTTGAAGAGTTTCCAAGGCACAGTTTGGAGAATTATAAAAGAAGGAAGTTGAGACATTTGAAGTGGGTGATTGAAAGTTTTGAAAAAAGTTATAAGAAGAGGAGTTTGAAGAGATAGTTTTGGAGAGATTTTCAAGCACCACAAAAATTTACTTTATCCTTTTTGTTTTTAGTTTATTTTGAGAGTGTTGTAAAAGAGAAGAGATTCAAAGGAACTTCAAACGTTTGATGGAGGATTTGAGATAAGTTTTATCTTTTTTTTAAACTACTTTTTGTTTTAATTGAGACTTCTTGTTGGTTTGACAATGTTTTCTACTTTTAAACTAAAGCGTGCTTTTATTTTCTCCATAGATTCTGAGTAGTTTTCTTTATTTTTTTCCTTAAAATGATAAGTAATTAAAGTATTGGATGGAAGTTGTGGAGAGTATTGATCTTTAATTTTGGAAGAAGTTGTGATAATTTAAATCCATGAACTTCATTTACTTCTTGATTTGACCCATCCAGATGTTAAAATTTGCTATGAGAACATGTAAGAATCGGGTTGATATTATCTCAGTCAACAATTAGAAAGAATCACATGAGGTTGTATGAATGAGAATGTAATTCATATGATCTAGTATAAATAAATAAGGAAATAATCCCTTAAAGGTTTAGAGTTAGAGGACTCTAAAGTGACAGGTTAAAGCCCCCAACTTAGTTTATTGTTTTTGGTTCTGATACGAGATGTTAGCCCCCAGGTGGAGGGAATTGAGGGAACTCTAGAGTGAGAGCTGATATCTTCCCTGCCTAGCCGGTCTTAAGAACTATTTGAACTTTAAATTAGACAATGTTCCTTATAGAATCTCTAGTAAGGGTAAAGAATATAATTGCTCCTATTTAGCACAACACAATTTGTATACTTCCACAACAAAATTTCTATACTTATTACTGATTTATGATAAGGAGAAAATTATTTTTCAAATTCAGTTCGTTTTTTTATACTTAAACTCAAGCTATGTTGTTAAATTGTTATTGTTTTATCAAAATATCAATAATACTAAAAAGATTTAAATTTTAATACTGCGAAAGTATTTTTAGTTTAATTCTTTTTAAAATAGAAAGTTTGATGTTCAATAGTACATATTTCGTATTTTCTTGTGGGTTCGATATTCAGGTCTTAATCAAAAATTCCTATATTACTTGATAATAATATGTATACATGTGTAGTATCCCAATATAAATATAAATTAAAGAGTTAAATTCTTTTTTTCTTTAAGATCAAGACCTTTTCTTGCACGTCGCAAGCTAGGTGGAAAATTTGAACCGACTTGGGAAGGACCATTTGTCATTGAGAAGGTCTACGTCGGAGGAGCTTACCAACTCATCAATTCTCCAGGAGAAAGGCCTATGCTTCCAATAAATGGACGATACCTAAAGGCATACTACGCGACATGACGACGCTTGCCGCTGTTAGTTTGCCGCGTACATATGAAAATTTTTGTGAACTTCAGATAGTTCTGGGGTTATTTATATGGCCTGAAAAGTCTATGCCAGATAAATTTTTTTAATCAATATCAAAATTTAATGAAAATTCTTAGTATCGCATATTACATCTGTCCTTTTCTACAAAAATACTAACAAGATAAAATATACGTTAATTGAACTATGTAATGTTTTGGTTCATAAACAATTCCAGCTCACTGATGTCTCCCTGTTAATTTTAGATGGAGATGTCAGGACCGCGGCTGATCTTTGCCTTCAAAGACGGTTTAAACCTCGCTTAAAACGAAGAAGATGTACCGCAAGGCGGAATAATCAACTTCGATGTGAAATTTGATGATATCAACGTAGAATACAAAAATCCACTAATGGATGCTGTTGGAGAACAAGAAAAAGAGGGATTGTCCTCATTGCTAAAATTCAGCACCAGGATTCTCTTCTCCTCAAAAGGGAAAGAAATTATTGAAGAACAAGATCCAATGGAAGGACCAAGCCACCGTTTGCCTTCCATGATAGCTACTTTGGCAAGAAATTTGAAAGTTGCCGACAATCAGAAAATACATTTTGCCTCATTGCGTAGGACTCAGCGAAGAAATGCTGATAGAAGAAAACAAAGAGCTCTAGACAAAGCGCAGAAAGAAAAACAAAGTTATTTGCGATCCTGGAAGGATACATGTATAATGTCGACATGAGGGAGTCTTTTGACAGTCTTCCATTGATGAAGGATGAAGTACAGTCAGTACAGCATCCAAAACCATCACCAGCATGGATTCACTCCAATTCCAGTTCGGTTTGTTCCACCTGCCATTCTGCAAGACTTGAACAAGGACATTCTACAAGAGCCTTTGTAGAATGCCCAGGTTGAAATGTCTTACATCTGGGACAATACGGTAATAATGATGATTACTCATCAGCCAATGAATTGATAAGATATGATGATTTGTCGATCGATGATACAAACATAGTTCAACATCATCCATGGGACATTTTTCATGAGCCAACTCAAATTGAGGCGTATAATCCGGTAGAAATAATACCACCATTAACATGGCAACCAATCATTAATAATCGGTTAAATGATGAAGCCCGTTATCTAGCATATCCAAACAAAGTCAAGCTTGCAAAAATACATAAAGTTAAATGCAATGTTTTCGAACATTTTGAAATAGTCGATGAAGACTATGTTAATATTCTGGAGGGATTGGAATTATATACAGAGGTCTTTTCTGTTACAAAATAATAAGAAGTACTTAATTGTGTGTTTGACCTCCGAATTAAAGGCAAAGCAGGACTGCTAACCGGAAGAACGTATTCCAAACCTAAAAAATGGATGAGAGGCATGGGTTGCATTACGATACAATGCGGTTGCTGATACAATTATAAGATAGATTGACAATGAAATCTTCTAGGAATTTTACAACATGAGCAGGTGGAGCCAATGCCACCCATGATAAAATGGATGATTACATAGATGGTCCAATGGATCATAATTCCAGCAGATTGCATCCCCAATAGTTGCATAATTAATATCTATGAAGAAGGGGATTGTATCCCTCCGCATATTGACCATCACAATTTTGTTCGTCCAATCTGTATGGTCTCCCTCATATCGGAGAACAGTATATTGTTTGGTACAGATATAGAGATAATCGGTCCAGGTGAATTCCGGGGATCTGTCGAAATTTCTTTACCAAGAGGGTCCATTCTAATTCCGAAAGGAAACAGAGCCGATATGGCAAAACATTGCATTCCGGAAGTCCGACACCGTCGAGTGTCGATAACTTTCAGAAGGATGAGTGATGACAAAACTCCATACAGATTTCAGCCAGATCTGGAACTTGAAGAGTTGCAACCATATGAGTTATAAACTCGTTGCACCACTAGGCCCTCCCAGAACAACAGCTTAGAAGGTCAACTTGTTTAGTAACTCATAACACATTTTGCGAGAAAATCTTCTATTGGCAGGCATGCAGATGTATAAATATGCGGACAGCTTGTTTTGTATTTTATATTATGTAGTCATAGGTGTATTAGTTATGCATATAACATGATGTACTTTCCATCTTTGAGATATATACATGATATATTGTAAAAATGACTGTGCTGAACTATGCATTGGTTCATAACAATGAACAGAACAAAACAAAACAAATTAAATTTACCGAATAAGTTTTCTCAATTTTGAGATTTCTTGTTTGTGCAGTATGACCCCGTTTGGTCTATATCCCCACAAAATTGCACGTTCTACACAATTTTTTTTTTGTGATATCCCTATGGAGTCACAAACTCTATATGATACTTGCAAATAAATCTTGCAATTTTTTTTTCAAAAACATAAATTTCAACACATTATGCTTCATCAGTCCGATAACACTGATTTACTACTTTTAAAAAAAAAATTGATCCAATAATTTCAATTTATTTATCGAATCAGTTTAATACTTCTGATTCATAATTTTCAAAAAAATTGATCAAATAATTTCAATTTTCTCATCGAATCACTTCGATACTTCTGATTCATAAGTTTTAAAAAATTGATCCAATAATTTCAATCTTTTTATCGAAATAGTTTGATATTTCTGATTCATAACTTTTAAAAAAATTGATCCAATAATTTCAATTTTTTTATCGAATCAGTTCGATATTTCTATTTCATAACTTTTAAGAAAATTGATCTAATAATTTCCATTTTTTTATCAAATCAGTTTGATACTTCTGATTCATAACTTTTCAAAATTGATCTAATAATTTCAATCTTCACATCGAATCAGTTCGATACTTTTGATTCATAACTTTTCAAAATTGATCCGATAATTTCAATTTTCTCATCGAATCAGTTCGATAATTCTGATTCATAACTTTTCAAAATTGATCTGATAAATTCAATTTTTTCTTTGAATCAGTTTAATACTTCTGATTCATAATTGATCCAATAATGTTAATTTTTATATTGAATCAGTTCAATAATTTTGATTCATAATTGATCTGATAATTTCAATCTTCACATCGAATCAGTTCGATACTTCTGATTCATAACTTTTCAAAAAGATTGATCTAATAATTTCAATTTTCAAATTAAATCAGTTCGATACTTCTGATTTATGCTTTTCCCAAATTGATCGGATAATTTTCACTTTGAATCAGTCTGATATTTCTAATTCACATCCTTCAAGAATTGATCCAATAATTTCAATTCTTATTTTAAGATCAGTCCTACACTTCTGATTTCTTCTATTGGAAGTCAGTTTGAAATGTCTGACTCTCCTTTCGTATCAATATTTGTATCTTGAATCCTCATTTTAAGGTCAACCTTTACATATTGATCCCTATAAAAAAACACAACAACACACTTAACAACTTTAAAACTCACTATCCAATCCTCAGTGAGAGTCCTCACTGCCGACCTTGATCAGACACTTATTTGTAAAAAAAATCTCCAGTGGAAACAAATAGCAGACACAAATTCACACTTCTTTCTAGGTTTGATGACTTAGAAATCTATATTGATCTTGTNAAGAACTATTTGAACTTTAAATTAGACAATGTTCCTTATAGAATCTCTAGTAAGGGTAAAGAATATAATTGCTCCTATTTAGCACAACACAATTTGTATACTTCCACAACAAAATTTCTATACTTATTACTGATTTATGATAAGGAGAAAATTATTTTTCAAATTCAGTTCGTTTTTTTATACTTAAACTCAAGCTATGTTGTTAAATTGTTATTGTTTTATCAAAATATCAATAATACTAAAAAGATTTAAATTTTAATACTGCGAAAGTATTTTTAGTTTAATTCTTTTTAAAATAGAAAGTTTGATGTTCAATAGTACATATTTCGTATTTTCTTGTGGGTTCGATATTCAGGTCTTAATCAAAAATTCCTATATTACTTGATAATAATATGTATACATGTGTAGTATCCCAATATAAATATAAATTAAAGAGTTAAATTCTTTTTTTCTTTAAGATCAAGACCTTTTCTTGCACGTCGCAAGCTAGGTGGAAAATTTGAACCGACTTGGGAAGGACCATTTGTCATTGAGAAGGTCTACGTCGGAGGAGCTTACCAACTCATCAATTCTCCAGGAGAAAGGCCTATGCTTCCAATAAATGGACGATACCTAAAGGCATACTACGCGACATGACGACGCTTGCCGCTGTTAGTTTGCCGCGTACATATGAAAATTTTTGTGAACTTCAGATAATTTTAGGGTTATTTATATGGCCTGAAAAGTCTATGCCAGATAAATTTTTTTAATCAATATCAAAATTTAATGAAAATTCTTAGTATCGCATATTACA
>JXCR01145897.1:4289-28116 GCA_002079205.1 Phalaenopsis hybrid cultivar
TTCCAAGTCAACACCCAGGGTCGACCCTAAAGCCAAGTAATCCTATAGGGATTCTTCTTGAATTCTCTTATAATGATCTTATCTACTAAATGCTAGAGGTTAAGATCAATATGTGGAATTTCAAGTTGAGTAAAAAAGAAGAGTTTTAAATTTCTAATGGTGGGGTACCTCTTCTAATTTTCTAAGACTAGTCAATAGGAAAGTCTTATGGCTAGACCTAGGCTACTAAAGAAGTTTTCTAGACCTCAACCAAAAGTGAGGTCAACAACCTCTTCAAGCCTGCCTGCTATAGACGATGAGTCAGGATTTGTTACAGAGCCAGAAATATCATCAGCTTTAGATGTTCCTTGTACGGGTTGCCCAACCTGCAACGTCAAAATACCAGCACGTACGTCAGCCACAAGGGCATTCGTGGAGTGCCTAGACGCAATTTCCTCCACGTTGAGGGTTACAGTACTTTAGAGGAATATGTATCCTTTGATGGTGGATTTCAGACCGCTGATTACCCGATAGATGCAGAACCGTATGTCTCATTGTGTACAGAGCCATATATCCCGTCAGACACAGAGTCATACATTCCACTACATACAGTGACAACACCGGCATGGATTCCCGTTAACGTTGAAATAAAGGAACATCATCCCCAACAGCCACCGATCATTAGTACTACATAATACTACAAGATGAGCAAAGTACGCAAAAGGGACTTCGAATTCTATGAAGAAGTACAAGGAAGGTTCATCAACATATTAGAATGATTGGAGCTATACACCAAGGTCTTCTCCGAAAGCAATGAACAAAATATTCTCGACTGTATTTTTTATTTGAGAGATAAAGGTCGAGCAGACCTACTAATGGAAAGAACCTATTTTGAGACAAGAAAGTGGACGCAAAGAAAGGGCAAGATCACTATACAGTGCGACTGCTATTACAACTTCATCAACGATAGACAAAGAAGTTCTCCTGGGAATCTGAGACATGATCAGGTGGACCTGATACCTCTCATGATAAAGTGGATAAATAAAAGAATGGTCCGATTGAGCATACTGCCAGCTGACTATATTCCCAATAGCTATATTATCAACATATATGATGAAGGAGACTGCATACCTCCTTACATTGACCATCATGACTTTGTGAGGTCTTTCTGCATGGTCTCATTCATGAGCAAGAGCAACATCTTGTTTGGAAAAGAAATAGATGTTATCAGCCCTGGTGAATTCAGAAGGTCCGTAGAAATTCTAATACCTGTTAGTTTAGTACTAGTTCTTAAAGGAAATGGAGCAGACGTTGCTAAACATTGCATTCCAGGGGTGCAACACCGTAAAGTATCCGTGACTTTTTGGAGGATGGATGACAACAGAATGTCATATAGATTTCGACCAGACCTGGAGCTGGAAGAACTACTGCCATACGAGCTATGAGAGGGTTGCACCTCTAAGAACATGCAAAGGGAACTATTGTCCTGGAGCGTGGCTTAGAAGGTCAGCTTGATCAGGAGCTTGAATCACTAAAGACAGACACTCAGAGGATTCCTTTTTACTGCATTTCTGTTACAGCACTTTAGACATGCTCAACCAATGATATGTACTTGGCATGGGATATTTTTGGATGTACTTTGATGCGGTCAGCAAGTGTGGGGTGCTGATCTCTACAATACTTTCCCTTCATGAAAAGAGCCCATAGAGAAGTCTGAGCTCTGAACTTAATCCAAAGCTTGCATAAGTTTATTTGGAAGAGCTGATTAATACCCTTGAAGCCAATTCCCCCAGCCAGTTGAGGTTTAGCCACTTCTTTCCAAGAAGCCCAATGCATCTGTTACCTTTGTCCAGACCATAGAAATCTGTTAAATGCCCTTTCAAGCTGAATTTGGCTGCTTTTCTTGACATTAGTCATCTGTAGGATATAAGAAGGGAAAGTAGTTAGAATGCTTTTCAGTAGAGTGATTCTGCCCCCATTTGAAAAGAAGGAATGAGTCCACCCATTAAGGTAGGTAGTGATCTTATTTATGACTTCTTCAAACTGAATTTGCCTGGTTCTTCCAGTAAGAAGCATTGTTCCCAAATACTTGACAGGAAGCTGAGAGTTAGAGAGTACATGCAAATCCATTGTTTGCAGTTTGGATTTGCATGTTTATTAAAAATCAGCAGGCACTTCTCTGGACTAAAACACATATCAGAGTGTGTTTGGAACTTTTGAAGAGTTTGATACACTTTCCTTACAGTATTTTTATGAGCTCTAGAGAAAACCATGATATCATCAGCATAGATCAAGTGGGTGATTGCAAAGTTGGATCTATGATGATAGATAATATAGTTTTGGCTTAGAAGAATCATCAAGCATTCTTGATAAATAATCAATTGCAATAATAAACATAGTGGGGGATAAGGGGTCCCCTTGCTTCAAACCTCTGGAAGAAGTAAAAGATCCCCAGCCTTTGCCATTTATGAGAATAGAATGATTATTGTTGTGAAGTCATCTATGTATCAGCTGGCAGAAGTCAGAGTTGAAGTCTCTAGCAGCAAGAACATCCATAATGAATCCTCAACTGATAGTATCATAAGCCTTTTTCAAATCCAATTTGTATATCAAATTACCACCTCTACAGGTCTTATTCAGATCATTCAGAAGTTCCTGTGCCAATAGAGTGTTGTCAATAATAGATCTCCCCTTCACAAATGCTGTATGATTGGGTTTAATGATGTGTTCAAGATGAGGTTGGAGTCTATTGACAATAATTTTGCTGATCACTTTGCTGATTACAGTGGCTAGACAAATAGGTCTGAAGTGATTCCAGGTGGTTCGTATCTCATATTTGGGGATCAGCACAAAGGTAGAGCACTGAAATACTGTGGGAGATTGTTTCCTTTGAAAAACCTGGCCACAGCAGCAATCACCTCAGGTTTAATAATGTCCCAAGACTTCTTGTAAAACTCAGCTGTGAAACCATCAGGACCAGCTGCTTTGCTACTATCAATAGAGTTAATAGCCTTCCATATCTCCCCTTAATCAGGGATGTCAGCAAGTTTTAAATTGGCAGTGTAATCCTTCTCAGCATTGAAATATTCTGGATCAATAGGGCATCTGGGATTGTTCCCTTGATTCAATAGATTTTTGAAATAGATTACAGCATCATTAGCTATTTCAGCATTCTCATGAAGCCAATTCCCCTCAACAGTCTCAGTAGCATGAAAAGTATTACATTTCCTTTTATACTTTATGTAAGCATGGTAGAATTTAGTATTTATGTCCCCCTCCTTGAAGATATGCATAGCAGCTTTTTGCTTTAGATATTAGTCTTGGTAATCAATAGCAGTAAGTAGTTTATTTTGAGCAGTTGGTAGTTCTTTTTCCTTAGCTAATCCCTCCTGTTCAAGTTGCTCTAATCTTAAGACTTCCTCCTCAAGTTCCTACACTTTGGTGAGGACATTCCCAAAAGTCCCCCAACTCTAACTCCTCAGAGCTTTAGCCGTTTTGATATGTAATAAGCTGAGTTTGATAAGAGGGTTAGTGTGTGAAATCCCATTCCAAAGGTTGGCAATGTAAGGGTTGTAGGAAGGATGAGAAGACCACATGTTCAGATATCTAAATGGGGAAGGGGAAGATATGTTTTTTGAGGAGGTGATGCTGATAAGGATAGGTCTGTGGTCAGAACCAACAAGGCTCAGATGGGTAACAAAAGTGAAAAGGAAGTGGTTGTACCATCTGTCATTGACCAAACATCTATCAAGTCTTTCCCTGATTTTACCCCTCTTCCAAGTAAAAGCAGGACCTTTAAAGCCCAAATCAAACAGCCCAGCCCTGTGGATATTATCAGTGAAAGTATTCATTTTAGAAAGGTTAAGAGCTCTACCCCAAATTTTTTCTGTAGGAGAGGCAATGCAGTTAAAATTTCCCCCCACAATCCAGGGGGAATCCATAAGCTGACTGATATTCAACAAGCAACTCCACAGCTCCTTTCTGGCTTCCTTACTACAACCTGCATAAGTGAAAGTAGCATAGCCCACATGGCCATTAATGTTAAACTTAAAATGGACAAATTGTTGGTGATTAACAATGATGTTCCATTTAATTTCTTTTCTACATAAAATCCAGATTTTATTATTGGTATTAGCAAAGTTAATGAATCCAGGGAATTTCTTGGTAAGCTTTTGATGGTTTTTGTGAACCATAGGCTCAAGAATCACAATGCACCAAGGTTTATATTTATGATTTAAATGTAAAACTCTTTTAAGAGAGAGGGGATTGGCAATTCCCCTAATGTTCCAGCAAAGGATATTAATCATTTGTTGGATGGATTTGTAGGGATGGCTGTGATCTTGATCTGGTTCTTCCTCTATGATGTTGGGGAGAACCAATCTTAATACTGACTTTACTCTCAACCTGTTTTGATCTTCCCAGCTGTAGTTTCTACACTTCATTTACTTGTTTTCTTTTCCTTCTAGCTATTTGTACCTGCCAATCATCTTCTATTGCCTGTTGAATATCAGCAATAACATGATCCTCAGGTGCCTTGCCATGAGTGTCTGTCTGTCCTCCCTATGTTTCTGTTTGTAGGGGAGCCTTCTGCTAGCTCATCTGAAGGATCCTCTGATGAAGAGTTTCCCTTAGTGGTTGGGGGTAATTCCTCAGTTCATTGAGTGTGATCATTCTTGTTATGCAAATGTGATTCTTCAACAAAGTTTTCTATGGCTTGCAGTAATATGTTTTCTATTTCCTTATGGTCCTTGCCAGCATTTCTTTTGATTGGTGGATGTAATCTGTAGCATCTTTCCACTGTATGGCCAAAATTCTACAATGTTGGCAATAGTCTGGTTTTTGTTCAGGGACAATGTTCTGGCAAAAACCATCAGTATCTGAGCCAATCCAGATTCTTTTCAATTCAAGGAGGGTGATGTCTCTTTCCACTTGTATTCTGGCCAGTGCTGGCCTGCCTTTGTTATAAGTGGGTGCATCTACTTTTAATGGTGTACCCAGAGCTCTCCCTATGTTAAACAATGCATTTAGCTTGAAGAAAGGAAGTGGAAGCCCAGGGAACTTATACCAAATATGAACCACAGGTGGTTATTTACTTGGATCAAAGTCAGGGGTCCATTTTACAATTTTCATAGTAGTTCCAGCAATGTTTACAGATTGCTTTGCAAATAGTCTTGCATAATCTTCCTCAACAGTTAATTGGATGAGCAGCTGCCTTCCATCCATCAGCCCTATCTTCCAATTACCAATAAATTTTAGAGATTCAAAGAAATTCCTAACCAGCTCCATTTTTAGATGTCCCAACTGAAATTTCCCTATTAAAGTAAACTTTACTTCTTTTAGAGAGGTTATCTCTCTGTTTGTGAAGAACACAGCAGTTTCTCCCTCCTTGGATCCAAGTGGGTGGATGCAAGGACAACTTCCTTTACCTGCAGCAGTATCATGAAATTCCTGAGGGAAAACCAAATGGTCCAGATCCTGTAGAACATCAGTAGAGTTTCCAACAACCCCAGCATAAGTTGCCTTGGTCCAAAGAGAATCAGTAGCAGCATCAATAGGTGTAGTCATGGCTGAAACAACAGTAGAAAAGGAGAAATCCCACCTAGCACCAGAAAAGTGGGGAAGGAACTCCAGCAGCTAAAGAGCAGCCAGGGAGAAAACCAATAGAACAGTAACACCCAACAACACACACAAAAAAATTCCACCACCACCAGGATAAAAAACCAGAAAGGAAATAACTTCCACAAGCAATCACGTCTGAGTTCCCCTTCAGCCAGCAGCCACCAAACCTCATCCTTGCAGAAACCCTAGCAGAGCACCCTCCTCCTCAGCAGCCAANTCTTCCTCCCTCTAGAATAACTTCCACACATCATAACAACAACTAATTAAACCTATGAAAAGAGAATGTTAAAGATTGTTAGGATTACAGCAGGGGTTAAATTACAACAGAAAGAAATCTTTCATTTCCTTAAGAAGCTTGAAATAGTTTGCGGGTTGCTGTTATTGCTGTGGTTGGGCGGACTAGCTGTCCCGCCACATGATTCGCTTGGAGTTCCTTGAGAAGGCAGACTACTACTGCCAGTCATCACACCATCACTGTTGTTGGGAATGCCGCCAACAAGTGCAAGCTTTTCCAAGGCCGACACGCCTTCTAGGAGATTTACGTGTTTTCGCTCTTTCTTCCCGTCGGGGATGAAACTCGCTACAACAACCTGGACGGGAGATGCGGTGGTTTATTTGTTTTCCAAGGCCAGGAATGCATTGAGAAAGAGTTTCAGATTAGTGTTGTTTGTTTATTAGTGTTGTATGAAATTTTTTTTCTATATAAAATTTGTGTTTTGTTGTATCTTTCTCACGAAGTCTGAGTAGTTTCCTCTATCTTTCTTCCTACTCTGAGATATCGTGAAATGAAGAGATAACATGGATGTGCTGATATTAAAATATAAAATAAATTGTGATGATTTTTCAACTCCAAACTTAACTTACTTTTCATTCTGGCCAATTGAATTCTTAAAATGTGTTGTGAAACATATGATCCAGGAAATGGAGTATGAGTTCTACAATAGAGTAAGGGTCACATTTGATTTCATGAAGGAGAAATTTGTTTAAGAAATTAAGTGTAAATAAATAGGGAAATATTCTTTTTTGGGTGTAGAATTGGAGAATCTTCGCATTTGATTTTATAGAGGAGAAATTTGTTCTTGGAATTAAGTGCAAATAAATAGGGAAATATTCTTTATTGGGTGTAAAATTGGAGAATCTTTATGGTGACAGACTAAAATCCCCAATTTGGTCTTAGTGTTTAAAAACTAAAGCGAGAGTTAGCCTCTTAGGGTCACAGACTAAAATCCCCAATTCAGTCTTAGTGTTTAAAAACTAAAGCGAGAGTTAGCCTTCAGAGGAGCTCTGGAGTGGGAGCCGGTATCCTCCTAGCCTAGCCATGGATTTAGGGACTAAACCTAGACTAATTTGGTCTTAGTGTTTAAAAACTAAAGCGAGAGTTAGCCTTCAGGTGAAGGGAAGTGGGAGCTCTAGAGTGGAAGCCGGTATCCTCCTAGCCTAGCCACGAATTTTGGGACTAAACCTGTGATTAGCCAATGATTTTCTATGCACTGTATCAGGGTAGAGAATTAAAACTGCTCCTATTTGGCCTAATACATAATATAAACATTTATCTCATCTCATTTCACCAAAACCTCATTGTAGTGGGAATGATGCTTTTTCACATAAGAAATCTTCATTACATAAACATAGTTAGTAGATTAGTAGTTACTGTTTAAATCTTGCAATGTCGTTTTGTTAATAGTTGAGTAATTTAATTTTACCTCAACATTATCAATTACTTATAGTAATTTCGTTTGAATTTCTGTGAATTTTCTAGTAAAATTTATCATTGCAAATTTAAACCTTCCCCATGGGATCGATATTTGGGGCTTAAATAGAAAGTCCATTATTACTTGATAAGGATACGTATACTTACGTAGAATCCCATTAATAATTGCCTATACTTATATATATTTTACACAACTTACTTTTAGTACACGGATCAAGTTTTTGGCGCCATAATGGTGTCATTTTCATAAATCCTTACATATAGAAAATTGGGATCAAGTTTTTGGCATCGTTGTCAGGGAAAGTAACGGTTAAATTAAATAGTTTTGATAAATTAAGAAATTTAAAGATAATATATATACCATAAAGATACAAAAAAATATAAAAAATGAAAAATAAAAAAAGAAATATATTTTTATTTAAGAGTTTTTTTTTTAGAATTTTACTTTCCTTACTTTATTTGTTCATTCAAAATATTGGATCTAAAGGTTTAGTACCTTACGATTCAGAATTAGAACTTACTATTAGAAAATCTTGAAAACAACAAAGAGAAATAAAAAATTTAAAAGAAATGGCAAATAACTTAGATAATCTAATAAATGAGAATCGACAAAGACCTTTAAAAGATTATGCGAATCCGACAGCAAATGAACTTCACTTGACTATTCAAAATCCTGATGTTGCTGCTAATTTATTTGAGCTTAAACCTGTTATTATCCAAATGGTACAAAATAATCAGTTTGGAGGATCGCCTACTGAAGAACCTAACTTAAATCTTGCTAGTTTTCTTGAAATTTGTGCTACATTTAAATATGATGGAGTGTCTAATGATGCTAGCTTAGACTTTTTCCTTTTTCATTAAGGGATAAATCTAAGGCTTGGTTAAATTCATTAACACCTGGATATATTAGAACTTGGGGAGAACTATCACAAAAATCCATGGCTAAATATTTTTCACCCTAAAAAATCGCTAAGTTTAGAAATGATATTACATATTTTTATCAGTTTGAAGGGGAATCAATATATGAAGCCTGGGAAAGATTTAAAGATCTTCTTAGGAAATGTCCACACCATGTTTTACCAGATTGGTTAATAATTCAAATATTTTATAATGGATTAGTTTAGATCTATTATAGATGCTGCTGCGGGTGGATCATTAATGTCAAAATATTATGATGAAACATATTTTTTAATTAAAGAAATGGCTACTAACAATTTTTAATGGCCCTCTGAAAGGGTAAATCCTAAGAGAGTAGCCAGTATTCATGATTCTGATGCAATGTCTATTTTGGCATCTTAAATTGCTGCTATTTCTAAAAAGATTGATCAAATGGGAGTGAACTATTCTCAAATACCTCCAGTATTAGAGGGAAATTCACTAGGACAAATTATTGATACTCAATCATCTTATGAAACTTTAAATGCTATAAATAATCGAAATAATAATCCCTATTCTAACTATTTTTACCTTGGGTGGAAAAATCACCCTAATTTTAGTTGGAATAATTATTACAATTCGGTGAATCCATCCGGAAATCTAAATAATCAAGGAAATCCTAATTATCGACATTATTATCCTCTGGGATTTAACTCAAACCCTAACCCACAAGTTAAGTAAAAGAAGTTGATGATGGAATAAGTGATGTTGAATATGGGAAATTAAATACAGAATCAAGGGGCTGCTATTAGAAATATTGAAAATCAGTTAGGACATATTGTTACTGCACTTAGTAACAGACCTTCTAAAATTCTTCTGAGTACTGTGGAAGTTAATCCAAAAGATCAAAATAAAGAGCAAATTAAAACTATTCAATTACGAAGTGGAGAAGAAGCTAAAACAGAGATCCAAAGAGAAACTGAAGTTGATGAAGAGAAGGAAGAGATGGAAAATGATCAACATGAAAACGAACAAACAAGGGTCCCTTTAGAAAAACCATTACCTCTGTTTCCTCAAAGACTGAAACAGAAAAATAAATATAAATAATTTATAAAATTTTTGGAAATCCTTATGAAGTTAACGATAAATATTCCTTTTGTTGAAGCTTTGGAACAAATGCCAAGTTATGTGAAATTTATGAAGGATGTACTAAATAAGAAAAGGAAGTTTACAAATCATGAGACCGTTGCACTCAGTGAAAAGTGTAGTGCTACAATTCAGAAAAAGCTTCCTGAAAAATTAAAAGATCCTGATAGTTTTACTATACCTTGTGCAATTGGTAAAAAGTTTTATGGAAAAGCTTTATGTGATTTAGGAGCGAGTATCAATCTTATGCCTTGATTGATCTTTAAGCATTTAGATTTGGGAGAAATTTCTCCTACTACTGTAACTCTTTAGTTAGATGATCGATCAATAACTTATCCAAAAGGAGTTATAGAGGATGTACTAGTAAAAGTGGATAAATTTATTTTCCCTGTAGACTTTATAGTATTGGATATGAGGAAGATAAAGAGATTCCTATTATTTTAGGGAGACCATTTCTTGCAATAGGAAGAGCTGTGATAGATGTCAAAAAGGAGAATTAATAATGAGAGTTAATGATCAAAAAGTGAAATTTAATATACCAAAAGCTATGAAATATCCTGCAATAGAAAAAGATAACGAATGTTTCAGGATGGAAGTAGCTAATTATCTGAGTAATAAACAGTTTAAGAATGAGTTCAAAAATAAATTGAAGAAAGGAGAAATTTTTTAAAATGAAGATGAAATGAAAGAAGAAGATTTGGATTATATTCACGGCAAATTTGAAATATTAGACTTGTTGGAAAACGATAGTAAAAATCTTATTCCTTCAAGTATTAAACCACCTGAACTTGAATTAAAGATATTACCTGCCCATTTAAAGTATGTATTCTTAGGAGGTCATCTACATTGCATGTTATTATATCTTCTGAGTTAACTGAATATAAAGAACAAAAGTTGAGAGAAATGTTGAAAAAGTATAAAAAGGCTTTTGTATGGACTTTAGCAGATATGAAATAAATTAGTCCTTCAATTTGCATGCACAAAATTTTATTAGATGAACAATATGAACCTAAAGCTGATCCTCCGAGAAGATTAAACCCAATAATGAAAGAAGTTGATAAAAAAGAGATTTTAAAATGGTTAGATGTTAGAATTATATATCCTATCTCAGGTAGTGCTTGGGTAATCCCAATTCTATGTGTTCCAAAGAAAGGAGGAGTGACTGTTGAAGAAAACGAGAAAAATGAATTAATAGCAATAAGACAAGTAACTGGTTGGCAAATTTGCATTGGTTATAGAAAATTAAATATGGCCACTAGAAAAGATCACTTTCCTTTACCCTTTTTAGACCAAATGTTGGATAGATTAGCTAGGAATAAATATTATTGCTTTTTAGATAGATATACCAGTTATCATGAAATTCCAATTGCTCCAGAGGATCAAGAGAAAATAACATTTACAAGCCCATATAGAACATTTGCTTTTCGTAGAATGACTTTTGGACTATGTAAAGCATCTGCAACATTTCAAAGAAGCATGATCTCAATTTTTAGCAATTTTATAGAGCATGGAATGGAAGTATTTATGGATGATTTTTCTGTATTTGAGACTTCATTTGAGTTATGTCTTAATAATTTAAAAAAAGTTCCGGAAGTATGTGAAAAAATCAATCTAGTGTTAAATTGGAAAAAAAATGTTAATTTAGGGTTGCAGGAGGTATTGTACTTGGGCATAAAATTTCTGAAAATGGCATGGAGGTAGATCCTGCAAAAATCTAAGTTATAGAAAAATTACCATCTCCTACTCGTGTTAAAGGGGTGAGAAGTTTTCTAGGACATGCTGGTTTTTACAGGCGCTACATAAAATATTTTTCAAAAATAAATAAGCTGCTATGCCAACTTTTAGAAAAAGATACGAAATTTGATTTTGATGAGGAATGCATAAAAGCATTTGAATTATTAAAGAAAAAAATTGTCACTGCACCTATAATAGTACCATCTGACTGGGAAAAACCATTTAAAATAATGTGCGATTCTAGTAATTATGCTATTTGGGGTTGCATTAGGACAAAGGCATGATAAAGTTTTTAAGGTTTTATATTATGCTAGTAAGACTCTAAATAATGCTCAAATTAATTTTACTACTACTGAATAAGAGTTATTAGCTATTGTATATGCCTTTGATAAATTTAAATCTTATTTAATTAGAACTAAATGTATAATGCATACAGATCATTCTGCTATTAAATACTTAATGCAAAAGAAGGATGCTAAACCAAGATTAATTAGATGAATAATTCTATTACAAGAGTTTGATTTTACCATAATTGATAGAAAGGGAAATGATAATCAAATAGTTGATCATTTGTCTAGAATAAAAATAGAAATAGAAATATTAACTAATTTTGCAAATTAAATTTTAGAAAATTTCCCTGATGAACAGTTATATAGTATTGATGAAATGGATGTACTGTGGTATGCTTATATAGTAAATTATATTGTCAGTGATATTTTACCACCTGATGTAAAAAATCCATAATTAAGAAAATTTATATATGATTCAAAAGACTATTTTTGGGATGACCCATATTTATATAAACAATGTCAAGATCTAATTATTAGAAGATTTGTCCCTTATGAATAAACTCAACAGATAATTGAAAGATGTCATGATTATGAATTTAGAGGACATTTTGGAACAGATAGAACTACATATAAAATTTTTCAACCTGGATTTTATTGGCCTACCATTTTTAGAGATGTTAATGAATATATTAAAACATGCGATATATGACAACGAGTAGGAAATATTTCTAGAAGAAATGAAAGCCTCTAAATTAGACATTGAAAGTTGAAATTTTTGATGTGAGGGGATTAGATTTTATGGGATCATTTATGCCTGCATTTGGAAACTTATATATATTACTTGCTGTTGATTATATGTTCAAATGGATTTAAGCCATTGTTGTACCCAGATGTGATGCTCGGAGTGTTTCTAAATTTTTAATTAAAAATATTTTTACAAGATATAAAATGCCAGAGATTAATTATTACTGATAGAGTATCTCAACTCAAGAACAAGAGAATCAAAAAATTGATTAAGAAATATGAGATTATGCATAGATTCTCTACTATTTATCATCCTCAGACTAGCAGTCTAGCAGAGATATCAAATTAAAATTAAACACATTTTAGAAAAAGCTGTATATCCTAATAAATTAGATTGGTCTGTTAAACTAAATACTGAATTATGGGCATATAGAGCTGCTTATAAGACTCCTATAGTAATTTCCCCATACATATTGATTTTTGGAAAAACATGTCATTTACCAGTAGAATTGGAGCATAAAGTATTTTGGGCTATTAAGAAATTTAATTTTAACCTAAAAGATGCAGGTGAGAAAAATGTTATTGCAACTCAATGAAATTGAGGAAATAAGAAATGAAGCATATGATGATGCAAAAATCTAAAAAGAGAAAATGAAAATATGGCATGATCGGAAGATTATTAAGAAGAAATTTGAACCTATATAAGAATTTTTATTGTATAATACAAGATTGAGATTGTTTCTAGGAAAACTGAATTTCAGGTGGTTAGGAACATTTAAAGTGATTAAATTATTTCATTATGGAACTGTTATTATTAAAGATCCTTAAACTGGAAAGATGTGTAAAGAAGATACTAGTTCTCACTCTAGATTTCCCTCAATTCCCTCCACCTGGGGGCTAACATCTCGTATCAGATCCTAAAATAATAAACCAAGTTGGGGGGCTTTAACCTGTCACTTTAGAGTCCTCTAACTCTACACCCTTCAATGAATATTTCTCCATTTATTTGCACTCAATCATATGAACTACATTCTCATTCATACAACCTCATGTGATTCTTATAATTATTGACTGAGATAATACCAACCCGGTTCTTACATGTCCTCACAACAAATTTTAACATCTGGATTTGCAAAATTAAGAAGTAAATGAAGTGCATGGAGCATAACTTCTTCCAACATTAAAGATCAATACTCTCCACAATTTCCATCCAAAACTTAATTACTTATCATTTTAAGAAGAAAGATAAAGAAAACTACTCAGAATCCATTGAGAAAAAAAAATTATACTTTAGTTTAAATGTAGAAATCATTGTCAAATCAACAACAAGTCTCAATTAAAACCAAAAGTAGTCTCAAAACAAAAGTCATTGTCAAACCAATAACAAGTCTCGTCATTGTCAAACCAATAACAAGTCTCGATTAAAAACCAAAAGTAGTCTAAAACAAAAAGATAAAAACTTATCTCAAGTCCTCCACCAAACTCTTGAAGTTCCATTGAACCTCTTCTCTTTTACAATCAATTTCAATTAAAACCAAAAGTAGTCTAAAACAAAAGATAAAAACTTATCTCAAGTCCTCCACCAATCAAAAGTAGTCTAAAATAAAAGATAAAAACTTATCTCAAGTCCTCCACCAAACTCTTGAAGTCTCTTTGCATTCTCTTCTCTTTATAATCACTCAAAATAAAATAACAAAAAGGATAAAATAAAATTAAAGGTGGTGCCTGCAAAATCTCTCCAAACTAACTCCCCAAATGAGAACTTTCAAAACTTTCCAATACTTTCAGGACCTCTTTCAAAGTCCCAATCTTCTTCTTTTATAATTTTCCAAAAGGTGTCTTGGTTTCTCTTCAAAATATGTCTAGATTCAATGTATTTCCCCAAGAGATGCATCCTTTCACTATAATTTTTGTCCATGGTGGTTATAAGAACCTATTAAGCCAATGGGTGCCTCAAAAACCTCTTCAAAATTTGTAGAAACTGAATTTATTCGTCTAATAACTGCCACTGACACTTAAGCGTGGGGCATCTAGCGCTTAAGCACGGCCTTCTCTGTTTAACCGACGCTTAATTGCGGGATCTGGCGCTTAAGTGCCAAAACCCTTTTGGACATTTTTCACCTTTTTTTCCAAATTTAATCATTTTTCAGTCCTTTAAGCATTTTTCACCCTTTTTACAGGTATCTGCAAGAAAAATACAAAAATATCTTCCATTAAAGTGCAATATCTCAAAAATAGGTATAAAATGTGTCTAAAAACATAATATATTTAAGGTGTATCAGGAAGCAAAAATGATGGAATTTAGAGTCAAAATGACGTTTTTAAAGAAATACTCAGCGCCGACCGTGCCAAGGGCAGCGCCAACCAGGCAGAACAATAGAACAGACTGAAAATTTTACTCAGCACCGACAGTAGCTTTAAATAGAGAGCAGCAAATTAAATTGCGGGACACTGGCACCGATGGCACCAATGTCGGTTCAGCCCCTGTTTCTAGAAGATTTGACGTATTTAGATGATTTTTGAAGAGATTTTGGAGACACCTCTTGGAGAACAGACCCTAGGCTCTATTTGGGGGCAAAATTCATCAGGAACTTGACTCCTTCACTCCTTCAAGTTCCTTTTCGCTCCACAACGTTCCACCACTCTCCTCTTTTGCAATTCTTCATAATCCATTTTCATTCCATCACCACATTGAAGTCAATTAGTGAGTTTTCTTTTATAATTTGGAGTTTGTGTTGTACGATTAAGTATGAAACTTTTTGTAAGTGTTGGAGAAGGGGAAAAGTGAGAGATATCTTCTTCCTGTATTCATAAGGAAATGCTACAACGAATTTTCTTTGAGAAAGAGTTTCAGATAAGTGTTGTTTGTTTATTAGTGTTGTATGAAATTTCTTTTATATATGAAATTTGTGTTTTGTTGTATCTTTCTCATGAAGTCTGAGTAGTTTCCTCTATCTTTCTCCCTACTCTGAGATATGGTGAAATGAAGAGATAACATGGATGTGCCAATATTAAAATATAAAATAAATTGTGATGATTTTTTGACTCCATAATTTACTTTTTAATCTGGCCGATTGAATTGTTAAAATTTGTTGTGAAACATATGATCCGGGAAATGGAGTATGAGTTCTACAACAGAGTGAGGATCACTTTTAATTTCATGGAGTAGAAATTCATTCATGAAATTAAGTGCAATTAAATAGGGAAATATTCTTTGTTAGGTGTAGAATTGGAGAATTTTTAGGGTGACAGACTAAAATCCTCAATTCGATCTTAGTGTTTAAAAACTAAAGCGAGAGTTTGCCTTCAGGTGAAGGGAAGTGGGAGCCGGTATCATCTTAGCCTAGCCACAGATTTAAGGACTAAACCTGGGATTAGCCAATGATTTTCTATCCACTATATCAGAGTAGAGAATTAAAACTGCATTTCTATTTTACTAATAGTTAAGTAATTTAGTTTTTATCTCAACATTCGAAATTAGTGAATGTAATTTCGTTTGACTTTCTGTGAATTTTTTAGTATAATTTATCATTGCAAATTTAAACCTTTCCCCGTGGGATCGATATTTGGAGCTTAAATAGAATGTCCATTTTTTACTTTATAATGATACGTATACTTGCATAGAATCCCATTAATAATTTCCTATACTTATATGTATTTTACACAACTTAATTTTGGTACTCGGATCAAGTTTTTGGCATCGTAGTGTTGTCAAATTCATAAATCCTTACATATAAAAAATCAGGATCATCTACAGCCCTGATAACTGCTTTGATAAGGGATTTAGTAGGTGCCGATGAAGAGAGAGTGGTGGCTGCACCGCTCAGAAGAACACAGCGTCGCAATGCCAACCGACATAAACATAGAGCCTGCCTGCTAGAAGAAAGAAGACGACAGAAAGAAGCAGCAGGTCTACTCACCCCTATTCTTGAAAGGAAGGTTTATGAACAATGCATGAAGGAGACCTCTTCTAGCCCACCTAATATAGAGGATGAGTTAAAACCGGTCATAGACCCGATGCAGACAGAAACACCCCATGAGTCTTATAAGGGTTGCCCGCTGTGCAATGTTGCGATTCCCGTAGGAGCATCTACCAGAGGAGTAGTTGTTGAATGTTTGAGATGCAATGTTCTGCACTTGTATTGCAATAGTTCTCTTCAAGAGTTCACAGCCGCCAGTATGGGAGCCCAGGAGGTAACACATCCAGATGCGGAGTCGTACATCCCATTGCTTACAGAACCAAATCAGACATGGATTCCCACAAATGTTGATACACGAAGATAACCCCAATAGTTTAAGGAGATTTCCACAACAGAATTAGAAAAATGTGCATAGTCAAAAGAAGAGAGTTCGAGTTCTACGAACAAGTTTGAGGTAAAATTGTCAACATTTTGGAAGGCCTGATGATGTATACCATGGTATTCCTAGAAAATGATGAAAAAAGAATTTTGGACTATGCATTTGACCTTAGGGATAGAGGTCGAGCTGGTCAGCTGAGGCCGAGAACTTATTCAGAGCCACTAAAATGGATGCGCTGGAAAGGAAGAATAACCATTCAATGTGGATGTTCCTAAAATTTTATTGATGATAGGCATAAGAACCCCCCTTGAATCTTAAGATACAATGAGATGGATCTAATGCCTTATGAAATAAAGAGAATGGTCAAGAGGCTGATTTGATGGAGTATACTGCCACTCGACAGCATCCCGAACAGTTGCATAATTAACATTTATGAGAAGGGGGATTGCATTCCTCCCCATATTGACCACTATGACTTTGTTAGACCTTTTTTCATTGTGTCTTTCATAAGCAGGAGCAACATACTCTTTGGAAGAGAAATCGACATCATTGGCCCTGGGGAGTTCAGAGGGTCCATTGAGATTCCACTACTTATTGGATTGGTACTAATTTTAAAAGGAAATGTGGCCGATTTGGCCAAACACTGCATCCTGGGAGTGGGATATCCCATAGTATCTATAACATTCAGAAGAATGCAAGATAGCAAAATACCATGGCGGTTCCGTCCGGACCCAGAATTGAAAGAACTACAACCTTATGCGTTATGAGAAGGTTGCACCTCTAAGTACACATAAAGGGAGTTTTTGTCCTAGAGCGTGGCTTAGTAGGTCAGCTTAATCAGGAGCTCACCCCACCGAGGATGGACAGTCAGTGGACACCTTTTTGTGTTGTATTTTGATGCAGCAGATATGATGAGATATGTATCAGATATGCTTAGCTTATGATAAGTATTCAGTACATGAAGTTTCATATGTATTCAGCATGTTGTCTTTTGATGCTTCAAGATGTACTCAGTCTGTAACTCGTATTTGAAGAGAATTAATGAAATTTCTTTCAGATTTAAACTTGCTTATCAAATTGCCCTCTTCATGTGATTGATAAAGAGCCACAGAACAATGTGTTGGTTATAAATTATAATGAACAAAGAATGACACAACGAAAGCGTGATGTTAAAACTTAAAATACTTTTAAAAAATCAATCAACAAAAATTAAATTTTAAAAATATATTTTTATAATTAAATGTGATAAAAACAATAAGAAAATTAAATGATAAAATTTGTTGAGTTTGTTTCTCTCGAGTCCAAGGTTTCTTACTCTCTGCTTGCGCAGCGCGACTATCCTGGTCTACACCAGTTTTCTTCATATCCCCACAAAATTGCACATTTTACACAAAATTTCATAAATTTTTCTCACCAATGTTGATCTTCATATGACACATATTTATGAGCTCAACACCACAAATTCACTGTATTATTTTCATATTGTTCTCGGGGTTAATATTGAGATTTTGATTCCCTCCTACTACCTCTTTGGTTGGATCTGAGTCCTTGAGCATTCCTTCCCAATGTAGTAATATATTCCTGATCAGGTCTTGAGTTGGATCTAAATCCTTTTGATTTCCTTCTCAATCTGATCTTTTCCGCTACCTCTTGGGTTGGATCTGAGTCCTTGAGCATTCCTTCTCAATGTAGTGATATATTCCTGATCAACACTTGAGTTGAATCTGAGTCCTTGTGCTTTCCTTCTCAATTTGATCTTTTCTGTAACCTCTTGGGTTGGATCTGAGTCCTTGAGCATTCCTTCCCAATGTAGTGATATGTTTCCATAAAATATCAACTTTAGAGGAGAGGATACAGACATTCGATTCTATATTGCTTTGTAATGATCCAAATATCAACATTAAAGGAAGCAGATACAGACATCAGATTCCACATTGCTTTGCAATGATCCACATATCAACTTTGGAGGAAGAGGATACAGACATCTAATTCTACCTTGCTTTGCAATGGTCCAAATATCAAACTTTAGGGGTTGAGGGAACGAGCCCTTCAATTTATTCAAGGCATCCCGCTCCCAATCTTTAAGATCGGTTTAAGATCATCTTAAATAGAGTAAAGCAACTGATTCTCCTTTTGTGATTGATACTCAAATTTCAATTCCCATCTTGGGGACAATACCTGAATCCTAATTCTTGTCCTTCAATATACCTGAAACCTGATAATTTGAAATCCACCTTTTAATCCCTAACGGGAGTTCCGAGTTCTCATTCTGATTAGATATTCACTTGCAAATTCCCCAGCGGAAACAATTCTCACTAAAATCCACTCTTTGTACTAGGTTTGTTGAGTTAGAAAATTTGTGTTAGTTTTGTTGATCTCATCGGCCAACGACAATATGTGCAGTGTGCTTGCCCGGCACACCACACCTATTGAAGGTCCATTTTTTGACCTCATTTTTGGTTGAGGTCTAGTTTTTTTCTCTTTAGTAGCCTAGGGTCTAGCCATAGGATTTTTCTGTTGACTATTCTTTGAAGACTAGAAAACGAACCCTCACCATTAGAAATTCCAAATTCTTTTTTGCTCAACTTGAAGTTCCACATATTGGTCCTAACCTCTAGCACTTAATAGGTGGGGTCAGTATAGGTGAACTCAAGAGGAGTCTCCCATAGGACGGTCAGACCTTAGAACTAACCCTGGGTGGTCTGGTGATAGTTGAAATGGCTTGCACACACTAAACTTTCTTACATACCCCAAACCCTAAGACCCTTTGATTTGGTCTCATGATTTCATTTGGAAAGCTCATATGAATGAACCTATACCCCTAGTCTTTAGCTAAGAGGGTTAGGACCAGCTTATTGAACATTCAAAATGAGTCCTCACATGACTCCTATTGGTTTGGCATGGCTTCATGGCTTACTTACCCTTTCTAGCCCAAAATCACTAAATTACCAAAATACCCCTACAACCCTAATTTTTTCCAAAAAATCCTAAAACTACCCAAATTTGCCCAAAAAGTATCTCAAACCACTCACCACTACCTAAATTCGCCAAAATTCACCAAAATCACCAAATTCCCAAAATACCCACAAAATTGCCAAAAATTACCATAATGCCCTTCATGACCCAAAAATTTCAAAAATTTCCAAAAATTCCAAAATCATCCCAATAATCTCAATTTTAATTTTAAACCATTACATTGACCCAATTTGATCAATTTTACCCAATTTGATCGAAAGCCCCAAATTTGCCCTGAAGGACCCAATTTCCTCAAATTAGCCTCAATCTTGGCTTAATTGACCCCAATTTTGCTCTATTTCAACTCCAAACCGAAATTCAGTATCCCTAATCCTAATCTACACAAAATTCAAGCCCAATTTTACCCAATTGCAAGCTCAATTTTACCTAAGTCAAAAGACTCAATTTTGACCAAATGAGTAAATCCACCAAATTGGCCTTCAAACTCTTCATGACATCTTCCTATACCAAATTCAACATTCAATTAGCCCAAATTTTAGGCCAAATTCAATCTCAATTTTTAAAGCCCAAGCCCACTACATCTAATTTCTAAAGCTCAAATCTAAAGCCCACATGACATTTTTTTTTCTCTTCATCATCTATTTGATTAAAATCATTCCCTAAGTTTTAAATTCATGATCAAATCATTCTAAATCAAGCATCATGCCAAACTTCACCTAAAATTCCAAGTAAATCCAAAATCCCCTTTCATGTAAAAGAGCCAAGCCACAAGCAAGCCATGAAGCCACTCCCAAGCTATAGGTGAGCCATGAGAGCCTTGCCACCCATCAAGACATTAATGGCAAGAGGCCAAGACACTATTAAATATCCTTAAGAGTCTTTTTAACCCACTTCATGAAACACCCAAACCTCATGCTTATGACAAATCACTTGGATAGAGACCTCTCCGTGATGATAAAGTTGAATCATTTGATTTCCCTCAGCATCCAAACCATCCTTGGTGAGTGAACCCAGCCTCAAACCATGACTTGATCCAATTTGACCCAAAATGACCCTTCCCCCATACTATTTTAATTCAACACCTTTACACATGGCCAATCCAAATTGACTTCACCAAACCCAAGCCCTAACCTCCCTAAGCTGGATGGTGACCCCTCCCTGGCTAGCCGACCACCTAGGCTGCCAGAAAACCCATGTCCAAAGGCTCCACCTAAGCCAAAACTCAAAATTGAACCCAACTAAGTTGGCTCATTCCAATTGGATTGTTGCCTCTTCCTCCCCTCCACCTAAGTAGCTTATTGCACCCACCAATTTCACATGATGGCCTCTCCTTCCCCCTCTATTTAAACCCACCCTCCATGGCCAAGAGGGGAGAGCTTAAAATTCCTTAGGGAGACTCTACCAAATTGATCTCAAAGCTTCTTCAAGACCCAATAAGTTCAATCTAACCATCCTCATGCCCTCAAACCCACTACTAGAGCTCAATTTTGGAGCTCAAAATCAAGCCAAAAATAGGACGACCCTGTAGACTCCACCAAATACAAACTAATTACACCCACACCATCCTGAGTAAGAGATGAAGATCCCCCATAGAAGCCCCATCACCAGACCACCCTAAGGTGGACTTTGATCGAACCCCTAAATCGGTCTTGGTCGAAATCATACCTAGGAATTTCACCACGGCTTAAGGCTACATCTAGAAGCTCTTTGGACTCAAGTTAAGCTTTTGGAAGCACCCAATCGAGGCCACATGTCTTTGGTAAAGGTATTGAACTTTCCACTAAAACCAAGCTTCATTTAATTCTCCATGCTTATAGACTTGATTTAAGACTTGACTAACTGTATGGATATGTTCTCCTAGTCAAGAAGAGTCCATAGAAACATACCACACTTAATTTGGTTAAGAATTGAGAGAGATATTAGGGTTTGAAGTTGGACGGCTAGCGGATTATGGCACTCGAGGACGATGACAGAGAGCCGCTGGATTGCGTGTGTATCGGTTGGACAGTTCAAATCACTTCGGATGAAAGAGAGGGACATAAAGCGCAGGCTAACAAGGCGTTAGTCAGATGGCGCATCAAATGGAGGAGCACCTCGTGGAGCTTTGAAGCTGCCTAGGATGACACGGTGCCGACTCGTTTAAGTAGAAAAATAGGCCTTTATTTGAATTATTTAATGACCATAACTTCAAAAATGCATATCTTTGTGTAGAAAATCACAAAAATAAAATAAAAATATCCTTTTGCTCAGTGAACAGAGGAGAACAATGTGGAAATGGTTTCATTTTTTTATGCATGTATTATTTTTAATTAATTAAATAGTGTTTTGCTTATTTGAATTCTCCATTTGCCTAGACATTTTACCATGGCGTGGGACTATGGGGCTTTTGATGTATTTGTTGTAAGGTATCTCCCCTGATTTTTTCATGTTCAAGGGGCATCTCTAATCCAAGATATCTAATTTTCAAGTTAATGGTCTCTATTTTGGTAAAATAATTATAAAAATTAAAATACTCATCATAAAAATACAAAACTTGTTTTAGTAGGTTCAATATGGTCAGAGGACCCTAGGAAAAATATAAACTTGGTTTAACTCATTAAAAATAATCCTAATTGTCACAAACCCTAAAAAATAAAATAAAATTAATTTGGAGTAATTATAAATGTCAATGACATAAAAATCATTCTCCACTATAACTTAATATCAAAGGAGCTCCCCATAAAAATTTCAAGTAAATTGGAGTTAATTTGATCATTCAAATGGATTAATCAAGTGAAATTGCATTTTTGGCATTAAAATAATTATAATAATTAAAATACTACTTTAAAAATTACCAAAGTTGGTTTCGGGAGCTCCTTATGACCTGAGAAATCTTAGAAAAATAAAATTGTAAATAAAATAAATACTTTATTTTTGAGCTATTTTTAGCATTTAAAAAATTAAAAATTCATTTAAAATCTTAAAAATTGCAAAATTGTAAACACACCAAAATGCCACATTTGGCTTTTTGATCACTTAGGACCAATCAACATAATTTTCCAAATTTACTAAGTCAAAATATTAATTTTAAAGGCTTAAAAAATGAATTTTCTCTAATTTTCCACTAAAATAATTCCAGTAATTAAAATATAAACTACAAAAATATAAAATTTATTTCCTTGGGTTCTCTAGACTCAGAGAGATTTAATAAAAATATTAAACTTAATTTCCTATTTAAATAATATTTTATATTTAATTAATGCTCAAAATAAACAAATAATTTTAATAATTAAATTAAATCTCTTAAAATCATGAAAATGGGTCCAGATGGTTCACTACCCTAGGTGAACCTCCAATAATTTTCTTAAGGACAAAGGTTTTGTTTTTGTTGAGTTATTGAATTTTCATTGAAAATCCCTATTTTTGCATTAAAAATAGTTATAAAATTAAGTAAATTTAGAAAAAAAACACATTTCTCCTCTAATGTTCTAATTAACCCATGAGTGGGGTAACATAAAATTTTCAAGTTATTTGAGTCTAATTTAATGAATTATAGGGTATTAAGGTTTTAGGGACAAAAGGGTATTTTTGGAATTTAAGGCTTAACCAAAGGGCTAAATGGGCAACAAATAATCTTAATTGATATGTTTTGATGATTGGAATATAAAAGGGATAAATGGTAGTAATCAATCTTACTTTGGTCTTGTAAAGGATAAATTTGTAATTTTCTTAAAATTAATTAAATTTGGAAGAATATTTAAATAAAAAAAGGATATTAAGGTAAAGGGTTTGATTTTTGGGAAGATCAGAACTCACTGATTTTAAGCCCCAATTAATGGTTTTGAAATGATTTATAATTCATGATAAGTATTAAAGGTACAAACATTTAAAATTTTTTAAAAAATTACAAATTTACCCATTAATTTTTAAGGGGCTTAGTAGTGAATTAGGCTTAATCAAAATTTTGTCTGATGAGATTTAGAAAATAATCTATAATTAATTTAAAACCTATTTAAAACACTACAAGCTCATCTTTAAAATCAAAGTGCTAAGTTCCTTTATTAGACCAAATTGCCCTAAAGAGTCTTTACCTATATAATTTATAAATAAAACATCAAGTGATAATTACCCCATCCTTAGGGTTGGCTAGAACATTAGTTCATTGAGTAGAAGGGTGAGATAAAGACGACTTATTAAGCAACATAATGAGTTTGAATGAACTCGAAACTTTTTTAAGTGACTGTGGAATATCCAGGGCTCGATCCCTGGATCTTTCTTATATTCTTTTGGATATCTTGAAGCACGATTAAACTCATTATGTCTTGCTTAAGAAACCATCTACACACTTAAGTAAATAGGACCCACTATGGTATGACATAGGATCTGGTAGACATACCTCAGAACTGTACTTTATGTTTTTCCTACCAGCATATTTTAATTCCTGCAAAATTGTATATATATATATATATATATA
>JXCR01145897.1:28503-71830 GCA_002079205.1 Phalaenopsis hybrid cultivar
TCAGGTGGATAAACGAGAAGACTCGACCTGTACGCTTTTATAGTTTACAACGTAATCTTTTCCTGCACTTTCTTTATTGTACTTTTTTTTCTCGTGAACTTGCATGTTAAACAACGATGTCACCCTGCATATCAAAACTGAAAATTTTAGGATATACACAAAATTGAAACTGGAACACAAATTTAAAAATAAAACAAGATAAAATTTACCACCACAACATTCAAATTATAAGACAACTAAAAAATTTAATCACAAACATCACAAAACCAATAGTACAACTAAATTAAAACGTCTCTATCAGATGATCGGGAATCCCTTGGAGGAGGTAATCTATGGTTGTTAACGAGATTTCTTGCTGTCTAAATGAAAGTATGGAACTCCACAACAACCATCCCTTTTAGCGCCGACAGTTGATGATGCAGTTGGAACTGTTGGTGTTGTGTGTTGATGTTGTGGTTCGTGCTAGTAGTGATGAAGTTAGTGTTCATGGTAATGATGGTTGTGTTTGTTGATGTTGTGGTTGGTGCTATTGGTGATGTGTGTTGATGCTGGGGTTGGTGTTGTTGGTGGTGTGTGTTGATGCTAGGGTTCGTGTTGTTGGTGGTGTGTGTTGATATGGTGATGTCTCCTTTTAATTGGCTTTTTCGAGTTATGGCTTTTTAAATGACACTTTATTTTTTCATATACTATAGATTTATGTTGCTAATTCTTTTTCATGCTAGTATGTCATGGTAGAAATTGGTTCGGCTATCATGTAGGATAAAAATGTCAAAATTATCTTTTACGATCTCTGTCTTAAAGAGGTGAAATTAAGAAATAGAAAAACAACCATTTTAACAAGGAGGGCTGTCAAAATATAATAAAGAAATTCAAGGAACGTACATGAAGGGAGTATGATAGGATGCAACTCAAAATAAAGTAGGATCAGTTTACGGTTGGTAAAATAGAATAAAGAAGTTTAAGGAATTCACATGAAGGGTATATGATTGAATTCAATTAAAAATTAATACGATCCGCGAGCTTGAGATGGGACCCCATAAAACGAATCATAGATGCTTCCGAAGAATGGTGGACCTAGAGATTGGAGGTGAGAATTTATGATACATTAATTCCCTTGCCAATTATTTACTTCTTCAATTACATCAATATATGAATAACTCATTAATTTATAAGTCGTTCCAAATACTAAAAGTTTAAGTTTAGTCGTATTGACCTTGGGCTTGAAGAAAAGTTGGATCGTATGTTTGGTGGAGTCATTGTCACAAGCAATCAAGCATGGAACAACATGTATTAATCGATCTCTTGGAAGAACTACACAAGAATCATGAACTATATGGCTCCTCCAGGATGACTTCCAAAGAGGTGTTGGCAATAACTCTCTACACTTTATCACAGAATGAATCTATAAGAGGAGTCATGAAGTGATTCCAACACTTATCTGAAATAATTAGTGGATATTTTTCAACTAGGTTGTATCTTTAGTTATTTTTTCAGCAGAGATTATTAAACCAAATGAGCCAACATTCGAAAGGACTCCCAAAGAGATTTCATATGACCCACGATATATGTCAAATTTTAAGATAATTTTATTTATTCATTTTTTTCGAGAACTCAAAAAAGTATAATAATTTAGCTACCATTGCTAACTTAAGTAAAATTGTTTTGAAGTGATTGATGAAACACACAAGAATGCACGTGTTTCAAATAATGAAAAGATTAACATGTGCATTGATCATGTGATGCAAACAACTAACACATAATGTCAGGATTATATGGGACTTCAACATGTGCTTCACTTTGTTTTGACTGAGTGGGAAGACAATGCACACGACAGTCACATATTCAAATTTATCACAAGAACTCATAAATACAATTTTCCTCATCCACCCCAGGTTTGCCTAAGTATCAACTAATCATATATTGTTTTCACTGCAATACTAATTATCATATTTTTATGAGATAAATATTATTTGATTGATACTGGATTCCCCTTACAAAGAGAATTTTAAATCCATTTTTGGTTACTAAATACCACATTTCCTATTCTGAACGAACTAGCAATGTAGTTCTAGGTAGGAAAATAATATTTAACAAGAGACTCATCTTCACGCGGTGTCATTAAAAGAACATTTAGAGTTTGTAGTCTTATACAATCATGATATTTTGGTACCTCTAGAGCACTGTATTGCTATTGTGGATTATGTTCTATGCTTGCTTTGTGACACGAGAGACCATGTTACAGGTGTCCAAGGATAACAGCAAATTGTAAGTTCTTTAAGTGGGCAGATAGTTTAGGGTATTCCACCGCCGATAGTGATTGAGTGTGGCACATTTCCTTGAAAAAAGAATAAATTTACATAAGAATCAATATAAATACATATATATAAATCATATATATATATATTTAGATATATATATNCATATGAGGTGAACAAAGGCAACTACCGACTCGTCTCAACAAAAAAATTAAAAAAAAAAGCTAAAAATTATTTTGAACGTTTACAAAAATTTGTTCTACTTATTAAAAATAATAATAACTAAACTAAAGCAAAACAAATATATTTTCTAAAATTAAGATATAATACAAAATAAAACTTTTTGCAAATAAACCCTTGCGTTTCTATTAACGTCTGCAGAAAATCATCTCATACGCAAATGCTAATTTTACTATATTTTAAATGTAATTTATAAAAGCCGGAGTGGCAGGGTAACAAGATCCCAAAAAAAAATTAAAAATAAATAATAAAATAAAAATATAGATTGCAGCTCAGACAAGCCTCAAAGAAGAATTTTCAGATATCGAAATTTTTGGAAGGGGAGGTTCGAGGCAAACCGAGAGCTGAAAGAATTTTGGGGCATTTCAATACATACCATACAAATCTTATGTATTTACACATCTAGCGCCAAAACATTCACATTTAACATCACATCAAAAATATCATTATCACTACCCTTCACAAAAATACGATGCGCATTTAAGTTTATGAAAAACATTGTTGTAAAGGTAAATATCAAACTTTGGTGGTCAGTTATACAAGTACATAGAAGTAAAGTGGTATGCATGTAAATTTCCCAAGAATTTGTTAGTGTGTTTTACAAAAAGAAATATTGAGTGAAGTAATGCAACTTGCATAACCTGCTTGAACAAAAATTATGATCGGATGAAACAAATGAACAAATTATATGCAACGGTTGATAAATAAGGCAGGCCAAATACTCCACCATCGATATTACATTCATTCAAATTTAACCTCATGTAAATATAAGATTTGCAGAAGAAACTGGTAGGAGAGAAGTTGGTTCACCCATCAGGAAAACTAATGCTGTTCTAGCTGTGGGTGACCATTCATATCTTCTGAAGGTTTGAATTGAGCTGAATTCGTATCGATCTTGCTCTCGCGGGATTCCTCAGGATTGCTTGGTTTATCCTGTAATTTTAATTAGTAACTAAATGTCATAAAAAAAATGTCATTTTTAAGCAGTAGAGCAGGAGGCAAAAAGAGAAGTCACTTTCATGCATGATGAGAGATTCATCATTAGAAAATAGGGGCTTTTACATACATAACACATAATTCTTATGTATTTACATATCTAACACCTAAACATTCACACTTACATGCATAACACTCAAATCTTTAACATTACATAAAAAATACACCATTAGTAACTT
This sequence comes from Phalaenopsis hybrid cultivar, assembly GCA_002079205.1. Taxonomy (NCBI): domain Eukaryota; kingdom Viridiplantae; phylum Streptophyta; class Magnoliopsida; order Asparagales; family Orchidaceae; genus Phalaenopsis; species Phalaenopsis hybrid cultivar. The sequence continues at coordinate 32,174 of JXCR01145897.1, forward strand.
TTTAAAAGTGAAATACAAATTTTCATGCATAAGTTTATGACAACTTGTGTTACAAATGTAAATATCAAACTTCGGGTGTTAGATATGTAAATACATTAGAATTATATGGTATGTATGTCAATATTCCTAGAAAATAATCATAGATTTGAGCAGCATTTCTGCTAAATGAAAGAAACAAATTCCATGACAAAATGGCCATCGTTGGAGAGTGGAGAGCTAGACATCACTTTTTTTCCACCCAACCAATGTCATGATCTGAATTTCATCTTTTGATGAAACATGACAGAGTACGTAATTATGCGAAAACAAATGAAAGTCCATTGGCCTTNGCAAATGAAAGTCCATTGGCCTAAATTTATTAAATATTCGTTGCTAATTTTTGGATTGAGAAACATCTATATCACAAATACGATGAGGTTCGTAGACGAGTAACTTATTCGTTGAAATTACGTGAAGAAATAATCCAAGGGAAAAATATTGTCACAAAGGTTTGAGATGTGTGAGCCCCTATTTTGCAAATATGCAAAAGTTATGTGACATGGGGTGGGACGCAAAAGAAATCCCACGATCAAAGCAATGCAGAAAGTCACGCCACAGGATTGACTCCCGTTTTTCATACTTGGACCGAACCAGTCCAGGTTTTTTCGAAGCTAAGGAATCAGCCAGTCCTCTTGGGCCACTCCTAATTATCATACATTTGTTTTTCGTATTTTAGGTTGACAACTTTTTGGCATATGTTTTCTGTCGGGACACCGTCAACATCTTCTCTCTTTCTTCTAGGGTTATATCCAAAGGCAGGAGATGACCTGGCTATAGCTCGGCTGAGGTGGTGATCTCCTTCCAAGAAATTGAGTGGTTCTCTAGCTATAATAGCTCGTTCTTTCAAGGAATTCATCTCCGACCTTTCCATCCTCCGCATTTCTCACCTTATTGACGATGTCGCCTTTTGCAGCTGCTGGAACAACTAGACAACAATCTGACTGTCTTCCAGCAACTCCAGCCACCAACCACCACCACCTCCACCTACCACTGTCCCTTCCAATCACCTCCCACTTTGTTGTCATTCCTTCCAGCCGCCCGTCTTCACTGTCCAACCATCCCCCTCACTGTCGCAATCATAGGACATCCCTCCTTTTACAGTCCTGCAATCCCACACATTCCCCACCACTGTCGCCACCATTCTCACTTGTTGCCTTCCCCTCGAACAATCATTTTGAGTTGTCTTCCTATTATTCCAGTAGCTAGAATTTCATGGCTCGACCCGAGACTTGCAATTAACCAAAACAGAAACAGACGATTAGATGATGGGATTAAGTTTTAAATTAATTTATTTATATCACTAACAATTTAATATCTAAATATTAATTGAAAGTGCCACTAAAGAAAGTATTTGAATGAACAAATAAAAGTTTCTTATTCCAGTTGCTGGTTTTACCTCATGTACACATTAGCTCATCTATTATTAATTTTATTCAAAAACTAAGAACCTGAAAAAACTATTATTTAAACAACATGAGTTATCTAAAATAATTTTGTGGAACAATCACACTTTTTAACTACAGTAACCCAGAGGGATATTATTAATATGAATGTTGTTCTTTCATAATTCATTATAGAAATCTTACAATGTTTTAATAAATGTGTTCATGACATTTTATAAATGGAAATAACTTAAAATTTGACATGAATTAACTTTAAATTTACTTTTGCTTCAAACTCTTAAAATTCACGTCTCAAGAGCACTGTCAAAAAATAATCTAACAGACCCGTGAATCATATTTTCCCGTCGACACAGTGGTTCGTGATCTAACTGACACGATTGTCTGAGGTGGGAAGATACCTACTCACCCTTGACAAATATTTCCCACAACAATTAGTAATCTAAACATCACAATTATCTAATAACCCTAAAAAAATACTAACACTTAAGATTTGTTTAGTGCAGCTACAACTAAATAATAAGCTGCTGCAGATAAGCTGACCGTCTGTTTATTTTTGCAATTTGAAAACTATTGTGTTGTAGTTGCTTTTGGACAAATAATCATTCTGTCTTTGTATATTAATGTTCTTTGCAACAGAACTGTTCGTACCAATACATTTTATACTTTAAAAATAAAAATTCAGTGCAGAATATTACAAAATAAAAATAGACATTTCACTTAAAAATGAGTAGCATGACCACTTAAATTAAAAAAAAAGACAATTAAAATAAAAATTAATAATATGATAATATTATTTTTAAAATACGGATGGTGTATGTCATTAGTTAAGTCGTCCTCCAGAGATACTCCATGCTCGATCACTCTCGACGGTAGATTCTTTCACCTATTTGCCCACCAAAAATAGTCACAATTTTCTGTGATTATTCGCGGGTATCTGTAAAAATGTCTTTCGTAGTTATGTGGTTGGCATGAAGTTAGCAAGGAACTTTGACTAATATAGGTTTTATGTAATTGTGAGGTCATTAGACATCTGTAATTGGAGGTATCAGAAATCTTTGAGCTCATCTTTCCTGGATGCTTAATAAAACATCTCATTAAACACAACACAAGTAAAATTTGATAACAAAAAAACCTATGGTTTTATGTAATTATGAGGTTTCAAAAAACACAGTATATAAAACAACATATATGTCACTACAAGAAGACAACAGACCTTATAAAAAAGGATTCTTGGTTGCCTTTAACCATTGTAATATCAAGCTCGTGTGGGTCACAAATGCATATCACCAAAAAAACGTCATCGAGAAGAACCTAAAATATTGTATCACAAAAAAAAAACTTTGTTGCCTTCATTAAGATTTCACATGTGACATTAACCAATAGCGATAAACAGATAATCTAGAAAAACCTATGAGATCAAACATATCATCATAACCCTCCAAAACTCAAAAAAAAACAAAAGAAATGAAAAAAAAATACTTAAAATTGCATAAAAAATCAAGACAATCAATATCAAATACACAAAGAACGTAAATAAATCTGAATTATCTAAAATACTAATATAATAAATAGTGAATCTCTTCAACAACCATCAAAATTAAGAATATGATAAAAACTTCAATCACCCTCCAACTATCGCATCCGTAAGTCATTCTCAACTTCCCCTGCTTTTGTACATGTCTCGGGAATATCATTTTGGGTCTGTGATAGATTGTCCAAAACGGTACTCAAATGCCTCGGCAGAAAAATGTTCATGATCCTCGTCCGCCATACGGAAGTCGATGTTGTTGCAGAAACGATGTTGTTGAATATAATTGTGGAGAGTCATTGTGGCAATCACAATCTGCACTTGTTTAAGAAACGAGTGAGATGAAATATTGCGAAGAATAACTCATTTGTTCTTCCAAACACCAAAAATCATCTCAATAACACTGCTTAAGAATGAATGTTTTCTGTTGAACATTTCTTTTCTGCGAGAGCGACATTGCTGACTCGCTCAAAATCAAGTATGTCGTATCTAGTAAGAGGATCAGGCTTGAGATATCCTCACTGCAATGAATACCAATTAATGTTGACGGAAAAAAAATATTAGTTAAATCTTAAGCGAACCTTTGGGTGGATGTGAGAAGTTGTATTTATTATTCTATGTTGCAGATTTGAAAATTCGGTCGTCATGTGCACTGCCTTCCTAACTGACCATTGTCGGTCGTTATTTTGGAAGGATGATTTTTATAAAATATAAAAATAGTTTTGATGTAAATATGATTTTTGAAAGTAACATTTTAATTTAAAAATATATGAGACCAAATGAGTCTCACATAATGAATAGTTTGGATGACTGAGAGCGATACGACATATAATACACTTTCCCGAAGGATAAGTATTCCACATGACAGTAGGCTCAACAACTAAAGTAAAGAATTTGTGACATCCGTTTGGTCTGCGAAATATTTTATGTATGGCCGACAAGTTCCCCTATCTAATATAAGGACTAAATAGGGTTTATTTACTTGGAATTCAAGTTCCCTATAGATACAAACACCTATAGTTAATTACATCTTAAATGATCGGGGTCACTTAAGAAACTCTCGATTAAGATCAGTGGTTCTGCCTTCAAGATTTCAAAGTTTAGGTTTCCAAGATTGGACACGGTAAAATCAAATGAGAGTGGCTCAAGCAGGAATAGTTATTTTAAGGAATCCAAATGAATGAAGAGTAGGGGATATCACGAATTCGAGAAGAACCCCGGTGACCTCCCAACTATTTTATTATTTGATTTTATGTCTTTGAAATGATGTTATTCAATGTTTAATCCTGTAATTTATTTTTAGAATTTAGGACTTACATTCACACGATATCTGATTGTACAAATGACCTAGAAAGATGTGGAGGATTTACATCGTTCTGCATGGTAACCTCAGAATCCTAAAAGTTTTAGAACTTATAATTGCACAGCAGGGTTGTGCAAAAGTCTAAAAAACAAAGTGAAGATTTACGTTGCGCCAAGCAAACTATCTCGAAGTCCTATGGGTTGTTATTTAAGCTAAGAAAAATGTTTAGTTGTCGTAGACTAATTGTACTGTTGTAGATCGTCATCCTCCGTCCGCTACATCCTAGTCGTGTTGCCCACGAAGATTTGTTTCAAGTTTAGTGTCTTATATGTGAATGTACAATATTGTTATTTGGTGACTTGTATATCTCCTAAACCAGGCTATATCCTAAAGGTTTTGTAGTTAACTTAAAGCATGCATAAACAAACTATGTTATAAGGAAGAACAGTAAATAAAAACAGTATAAAGTGCTGTAAATAAAAGCAATATAAGAAAATATACTAAAGTGATATAAATGTACTATAAGGTTTCGATACCTGATTTTTCTTGTTATTGTTGCACCTGTAAATGAAATCAACGTCGCAGGTAACAATATAATAGAGAAATTCAGCTAGCAGGACAAACATGAGTTATGTATAACAGAATAAATGACAGATTAGCACATGGAAAGCCCTGAGGAAAACTGAAATCGACCCATAGAAACTCGAAACAAATCGTAGAAAAAAAAAGATAAATAAATAAAACAAAACACATCACATATAAGGGACCAAAGGTGGGTGATTTATATGTGACATTGAGAATGTCCTCAATTAACAAGATGATTTAAGTTTAAGGCTCAAGCTCAAATCCCAGAGCATTGGGTTTCATTTTAGGTCATGTTATGAAAAGAATCTCATTATTTGATTTAATTAAATCAGTCATGAACCACAGCCTAGTGCATACCTTATCTATTGCTTTAGCTAACTTGTGAATTAGGATCGTGCCTAGTTTCAGTGTCTGTTTGAAAATTAAGTAGATGAACTCTCACCTATGGTGTGCACCTAAAATCTAGGAGACCTACACTTTAACTTGAACTTGAAGTGTTTTAAAGTGTTATATCCTCAATTAAGTGTTTTCCAACTAATGCTCGAACATCTTTATATCAAACTTAGTTCACCATCCGACTCTTAAGGCATAGGGGGTAAACCTATAATTTTGGCAAAAAAGTTTGTGAAATGTGTTTCAATCCTATTTAAAACAATTGGGCTTAAGTCTATCCAATGCTTAGGGGTCCTAATTGGTGGTCTATTGATCTTTCAATTCATGCCCCTAACTCTTGAATCATTTAAGCTCTTACTTTTACCCAATTCTCAACAATTATCACAATTACTATTTTATCCTTCTTATGTAAAAGAAATAGTGAATGGTTGGCTGCCCTATTTCCCCTTTAGGTTTCAATCATCTCAGCAGACTAAATATTATTTTTTTTAATTCCCTCCCTTTTGTTTTTATTTTGTTATTTTTTTAAGGTCAATCCTGAAAATAATTAAATCAAAAATTCTCATTTTTAACTTAACCGTTATAAAAAAATCAACGAAAAAGGGAGGCCGACCCACTTCTAAAAAAACAAATCGACTAAGCAAGGGGCAAAAACACAAGTGAATCGGCCTAAATACGTTTAAATTCTTTCAAAATAAAGATCAAATCAACCCGCAAAAATGTGCGTAAATGCCTCCAAAAATCAACAACTTAAAAATGCCCAAATCAATGTATAAAAGCCTCAAAATGCAACTTAACCCTTAATGAATAAGGCCTCAAAATGCAAATTAAATCTTAACGAATAAAGCTTCAAACTTTAATTTAAATCTCAGTAAAGAGTGCCTCAAGTGCAGCCCAATCATGCTTCAAAACAATGCTCAAAAGCTGCTCAAAAGCAGAACCAAAGTGTTTCAAAACCTTGTATCAATCGCTTCCAAATCAGCCCAAGTTCAACATGAATCCACGCATAAGCTCTAACAGGTGCAGTATCAACACTTACTATTGATCAAATGTAGCATAACATATATGTATCCAAAGCTGATCCATATCGAATAACAAAAGACGTGATCGAGTTTCCCAAGTGCACTCATATGAAATATTATTGAAGCGCAAACGTTAAAATTCATTGCAGAACAAATGGAGGAAGCCATTGAAATGAATTTGTTTCTCGTAAGTATAGAAGATAAAGCTTCGATGTCAAATATTGCAAACAAATAGGAATTCAATGGCCTTCGAACCCCTCCAAAAACAAAACTTGTATTTCTTCCAAAAATCAACAAGAAAGGAAGCGAGGAAAAGCTCATGAACCTATTCCAAGTCAACAATAGTGGATATCAAGTAGCATTTAATAGGCGCCTCTTCCATAACTTAAGAAAGGAAAAGCAAATAATTAAAAAAAAATGGCCACCACCATACCACGCATGCTCCACATTTCATATTTAAGAGACCAAACTTTCCAAATAGAACATAGAAACTTTCAAATATTTGTGAAAGTAAAGCATCAAAGCTTTCAAATTTTTGCAAGTAACAAAACTATAGCTTTCAGACTTTTGCAAATAACACATCTACAACTTTCAAATTTTGCAAATACCAAACATAGAACTTTCAGATTTTCAAAAGCAAGGAACCCAAAATTCTCCAATCCTTATCAATTGCACATGAAACATTTCAGATTTTTGCAAAAATAAAACGCCAAAGTTTTCAGATTTTGAAAAGCAAGACACCAAAAACTTTCCAATCTTTTGCAAATATCACATATAAACTTTCAAATTTTTGTAGAAGTGAAGCATTGCAACTTTCCAAGCTTGCCAAAATGTAAATTAGAATGTGACCTTAATCATGCATTTAGAATTATGACAATATGAGTGTCCTTCCTAGCTAAAATTGACGTCTCGGACGCGCCGATGCAGTCCATTTCGTCATCGGAGGTCATCTGAACAAGTTCACATTTTTCACCCTATTTAAGTTCAATTTTAGTTCGACTTTACGCAACTTAGTGGATTTTGTGTGTTTTGTGTGTGTGAGTGCATTGATAAAGCCATAAATGGGTTTCTCTAGGGCTTAAGATCCTATTGGGGACCTCTCTTTGATTTCTCACATGCTGGTCATTAACCACTCGACCAAAAGATGATGGTTTGAGACCACCCAGGCGAGACACCGCAAGAAAAATGAAGTGGCTTGAATTTCTAAAAAGGGGTGGGTCCCAGCTCCAGTCCTCTAAGATAGTCGATAGGAAGCCTTAGAGCTAGATCCTATAATCTACGAAGAGGAGAAATGACCTCTAAATGAGGTCAACAGCCATGACAAAAGTGAAGTACAGTTGAAGTCGCATAACACCAAGACATTTTGCGTCGGGAACCTACAACTACCAACGAATGTGATCTTCTCATTATTTAGAACACGTGCATCAACGTGTGATCTATCGATTGCTCCAATACAATTTTAAAAAGAAAATAAATAATTACGTAATTATAATATTTATATGAAAATTGAATGTAATAAATAGAACAAATTACCTTAAAGTATGACATATACCGCACATCATATGAAATCTGTGCGGGAGTGCATTCGAATGTAGGATCTGTTAGTTTTATGACTTGTGAAGAAAAACTGACAAGTGCATTCAACATTACTGAGAAGTGTCTGCAAATCGTTTCAGAAGAGTGTTGAAATCGCTTTATAGCCATCGCATTGATTCATTCTACGATAATATGTAGAGGATTGTTGTCAACACCTCTTGCAAAATTGCTCTGGATGAGCCATGAAGTCTATAAATTCTTTGTAGTTCCTCCAATAGATCGATGAAACCGTCTATGTCATGCGGAGCATACTGCTAAATCTCATTGGGAAGCTCGCAAGCAACTCCCCAACCCATTTATCGCCAGCATATGAGAATGTCATGCAAAGGGAGTGCTCTATGTACGAGTTAAAATATTCATACATCAAGTATACGACAACTGCAACTCTCATTCTGCATCTTTCTCTAATTGCATCCATGTATTTCGATATCGAAGTAACTACCACGAAAGCATCAATGAATTAGCCACAATCATATAAGGTTACAAACAAAATCAATTTAAGCAAATAACATTACAGAAGTAAATAGAAAACATAACGAGAATTGAAAAACTCTCAAGTAAATTGACATGTTCAAAGCAATATAAATATCCAAAGCATCATGAAAAACCATAAACAAATAGAAGCATCCCACAATAATCTAATTTAAAAATTTTCCCTCAAATGTCACTGCTCCCATGCAACAACGTAGGTAAGCAGCCCTACGGCCAGCTGCATCGCTATGAAAAACTCTCCAGATCAAATTTTCAAGCAACTTCATAGATAACAAATACAACAGTGTGTCAAAAATTTCTGGAGTTTCATCAGAAATTTTCATAAACTACTGGACATAAGTTGTTTGTGATGAGTCGAAGTCATTGCTATATGAAACAACCAACTGTGAGATCTGACTTCTAAGGAAAGCAACTCCCATTTTTTTTTCAACAAGGGGATGCTTCGACCATCTTGTGAACTCAACTTCATGGAAGTTCGGGTTAGGGTCTTCAATGGAATCACCTGTTTGGTCAGCTCCCAAAATTATAGGGATGCTACCAAACCATGCCCCACTGGGGTCACATGCACTACTGTCCGTCGCCACGACACCTCTAAACATACGATCTAACTTCTCCAACTCATGATCGATTCCAATGTATTTAAACTTTTCTGCAGCAAACACCACCTACAAATTCATATAACATGTATTTAAAAACAAATTAAAAATTCACAAAAATATGCGGCATTTCAAAAAAATGCTCACCGTCGGTCTTTTTGCCCACCACTCCTCGAAAGCATCAATCGTTCATTTTACCGGATCCCACCCTAAGCCCGTTGATCCTCGCTTTAATTCCTTCAAGATTTTTTAATCCTTCTTTAGCCGGTCCCACTTATTTTTTAACCCTAAACCCTAAACCCTAATAATATTTTACCAACTTTCCTAGTTGAAATAGGTTGTTAACCTATTGCTGAGTTCGTCATCATTGAGGCAAAGGTCGCAAAAAAATTATTTTCTTTTTATCCTACATTGTAGATGGACCGACCTCTTTTGTCTTAACTATTATATTACTAACATGAAAAAAACAAATTAACATAAATTAAAGAAAAATGGGAATGCCATAATATCATCACCAACGTCACCACCTCTGCACACAACCTCCACACACTAGCACGTCAGACACCAACACATCCACCATACCACCACCTCACAAACACAACCACACACTAATTAGGAAATAGCAAAAAAATGCACAAACTCAACAAGGCTTCGGTCGATGGTGGTGGTGTAGCGGTTTAGAGAGGAAAAACATGTGTGGAAGTGGTGGAATGATTGGAAGGCAATAAGGGACGATTGTGTTTGGTTGTTGGATAGCAGGGAGGTCGGCAACAATAGGGTATGTTGGGATGGCTGCAGTAGGGAAGTGGTGGTGAGTATTTTATGGAGTCGGGTAGGCTATAGGTAGAGCTAATGGTCTGGCTAAGAGTAGCCAGCTTTAGGTGGGAGAAGGGGAAAGAGGGAAGAAATACATAGCGATAACCACCACCTTTGAGCATGACACAGCCGGAGCACCGCCTGTCATCGGATACAGTTCTAGCAAATGAGAAAGACACGAACGACAGAAAAATTGAAGCAAAAACTGAGCCTTAATAAAAAAAAAACATATATATAATAATACATACCTATGGGGGTAACCCTTAACCCAATAGAAAGGACCAGCTAGCTCTTGAACAAGCTCTGTTGATCCAGTTCGACATCCCTAGTTGGCTCAACTAAGGATGAGCCCTATATCACTGTGCCCTAACTCTTTACCACTTGCTGCCATCAACCAAAATAGCTTTTCCACATCATTATCCTCTGCCTACTTGCTTCTGAAACTCGGGAAACCGCCACCTTGCTATTTTTTGTTGGTCAGCAAGCTCGTCCACCGTATCGCCACTTATCGACTTCTCGCAGATCAACACCACCACCCTGAGATCCACCATAGTTTGAGTGTGTTGTCATTTCTTGGTATTTACTATTTCAGATTTTTGAGTGTCGTATTTGTGGTGATTTCTTTTTACCGGCTATTTATTTTTTAGCAATAATATTTATTTCTCCTAGTATGGTTTGGATTAATTCTGGTATTATTTAGAATCACAGCTAAGCCTAATTCTAGTCATATCCAAGGGTTTCTAGCATTGCCTATACCTGGAATTAAATCATACCACCGAGGAGGCAATTGCCAGAACCTGATCAAAAGTTCATCATGAAAGTTATACAGCTGTAACTTTACCAAGTTCTACAAAGGATCGATGAAATTGAGAAAAAAACCCGAAAAGATGCCACCTATGAGCGTGATAGTGAGATCCAAAGAGAAGAAAGAGAAAAAAACACTTAAATCCTTCCCGTAGTGATGACTCCAGTGGAAAAGAAAAAAGACCACAATGCATTAAGATATAGTATCAAAGGAGGTCAAGAGATGAAGTGTCTGTTCATTTTTAGTAAATCATATTTTCCTTAACTTAAGCTTAAAAAGACTTCACTTTAGCTTGACTTTCATTCAAACCCTGACCTTATTAATTTCACTCTCAAGATTATTGTAAGGCTCAAAACCACAATTTAAAAATTGCATGACTCCTATTATCACTAATAAAACCATGCAAACTAATTTGATGATCAATTGAAATAATTTTTACATAAAGCTGTGCACTTATGGTGCCTATACATGCCATAGTTTTAGATAAAAAATTTTCGATGAGTTATTTTTTAAAAGACTTCATCATTATGTCCATATCTTCAAAATCTTTTAAATAAGTTCATTTGTGCTCAATTTTGACCCAATTTGGACACCTTTTAAGCAAATAATAATTAAGAGAGATAAAACGAACTTGACTATAACTCATTCAAAACAACTTCAAATCAACCTGTCTTAACAAAAGTTGTTCTAAACTTAAAAATACACTATTTGGATCAATAAAATCCAATAACTTTTTTTTTGTCAAAATTGACTATTTTCTATCCTATGCTAGGGCCCATTTTGACGAGTATTATTTCTCTATTAAGCTTGAATTGGCAAATACCAATTGAACCATTATATTTCTTAATTTTTTTCTCTATCAAATGTACAAAGGTCAATTTTTTTATCATAACCACCTCACAACCACCTTCCACAACCACCTCCTAACTTTAAATGACCACAACTTGAGCTAGAGAATTCAGTTTTTTAAACACTTAAGTCCGTTGGAAACCTTATTTTGTCCTCTTCAAAATGATATATAATTTCAAAATTTTATTATTGTCCTTGTCCAATTTATAGAAAAGCCTCTCCCTTTAGTCTCAATCACCAAAATGTCACTCAATCTAAACTATCCATTTAATCTCTCATCTAACCGCTCTTATTTGGCCACCACACCTATCCTAGTGCTCAATTCCTATTGGCCTAATTTACAACAACAAAAATTCCCTCCAAACCAATTGAATCCTAGCCCTCCAATTCAAAAATCCAACTCCACTCATAATCTTAGCCATCACTCCATACAACCACCCACTCCCCCCTTTTCTCTAACCATAACCCCCAATCCTCTCTTCCTATCTAACGCTATAACAGCCATTCTCTCCCCATTATTCACGAAATTCCCCACTCTTCTCAACTCTTCTCTCGATTTCGTGCCTTGTCCCTCCCCCTTTCAATTTCTCTCTTCTAAAACATCAAACCCAAGCCTCCCTCACTCTTTTTTTCATTTAGAATGGAGAAAATCAAGGACCAATCAAGGAGAAGAATTCAAGGAGCAAACAAAGGAAAGCTAGGAAGATCCCCAAGTAAGGAATTCAACATTCAAAAGCCAACGTATAACATTCTTTCCCATGTAAATTTAAAGTAATTTAGCCCTTCATGTCTATTTGCACTTAATTATAAGATTAACCATCTTTCTTTAAAAAAAAAATTAATGTTATACATGTCTACATATAAATCAAAGGGCTTTCAAGTCAACTCATAAAATCAATCGTGTTTGCATGCTTTTAATACNAAATGGAGAAAATCAAGGACCAATCAAGGAGAAGAATTCAAGGAGCAAACAAAGGAAAGGTAGGAAGATCCCCAAGTAAGGAATTCAACATTCAAAAGCCAACATATAACATTCTTTCCCATGTAAATTTAAAGTAATTTAGCCCTTCATGTCTATTTGCACTTAGTTATAAGATTAACCATCTTTCTTTAAAAAAATAATTAATGTTATCCATGTCTACATATAAATCAAAGGGCTTTCAAGTCAACTCATAAAATCAATCGTGTTTGCATGCTTTTAATACCAAAATAAAAAATATCATGCTCAAATCAAAAGGTTTTGAGTTAATTGTTTTGTGTTATGTTATCATTATGTTAGTATGTCCAAAACCGAAAATCCATCTCAGGTTTCTATTAGAATTTGTTTAGGGCTTTGTTTCAATTACTTAATTTAATGGTTTTTATGTCCTTATCTTATCAAGTAATATGTGTTCATATTTAATCATAAAAAATTGTGAGTCTACATTCAAATGTTTAGGGTGTGTTACTCCCAAATTTAGGTTAGTTTACCTATAGCCTTCTGATTAGAGATATTTAGTTTAGGGCTTCACCTCCATCTAGAAATCTTTTTCCCTCATATCCTTAGACTAGTAAGTTCTTAACTGAAACCAATTCAACTCAATCCTATCAAATTTAACCCAATCCTATTAAACTTAATCAAATCCTATCAACCTCAACTGCCTTTATCCAATCCATATTTAATTCCAAACCTGTTCAAATCCATTCAAATCCAATCAAATCCACAATTAAATTCAAATTCACATTTAAATTTGTTTCTCAAGCCCGATCTTTCGATTTAAGCTCTGTAACATCACTCAGATTGCCAAGAATTGGGCTCAATCCTAAGTGTAGACTTATTTTAATGCTCAATTGAGGTCAATGTTTGTCCAAACTTGTCCCTTTTATTTAAAAGTCTTGAAACTCCATCATCTCATAAACATTCATTAAAGAATAACAGAGATATAATGCATAACTTTAATTAAGAATGTTCTCAAGAGATTCTTGAGATGTAATTAACTATGAGAGAGCTCCTTCATAAGGATACAGAACCCAAGAATTAAATAAACTTATCTTACACTCGTAGGATAAGGAAAAGATCCTAGTTACGCAAATCCATAAATCCCAAAAATTCTCATCCGAATGATTAAATCCATCCTAAAATATATTTCTATCTTTCGAGATATTATATTATTCTTTGAATGTTGTATTTAATCATTTAAAAAAAAACTTTCGAGGTCTATGGTGGTCACCCAAAAAAAAAAAATTTCATCACTTGTTAGAGATTTCATAGATGAGGAGCCGATAGTCCAAGAATTTGACCTGAAGTATCTAAGCCAAATGTAAATGTTGATTTCCCATATTTTGATAGCCCCTTTGATCCGAACGAGTTCATTGAATGGCTCCATACTACGGAAATTATCCATAAGTACCAGGATGTCCAACAGAACAAAATAGTGAAACTAGTCACTAATAAGTTAAAGAAGAATGCATTATTTTGATGGCAAAATTTGAAGCACTTATGCCAACGTGTGTGAAAAGATAAGATCACTACTTGGTCTCAGATGAAGCGAGAGAAGGAGCGATAGTACCTCCCAGTTCATTACAAGCATGATGTGTAGAACCTAGTTTTAAATATGGAGAGACAACAATAGATAAAACCGATAAACTGCTATGTGCCACAGGACAACATCTCCAACATTGGGACAAATGTCAAGCTATTCTCTCCATCAAACAACCCCGCAAACCACGAATTATTAAGGTAAAAAAATTGTTATTGAAGGTCATAATGCTAACATTAACAATTAAATGCGGAATTCGATGGTTGAAAAGCCTGAAGAGATGATCCCGAGCAATGTCATAATTTTTATTTCTTAATTCTTTTAGACACGTTTCGTTTTGTTCTATTGGAGCTCAATCAAGTTGTCCATATTTGTGCCCAAACGACTCTTTTACATAATGTTCCCATTTGTTCAATCTCGGAGTCCTCAGAGCTTTTGACATCCTCCGAGATGATAGAACCACTTTTGCTCTTGCTAGTTGGCATGTTTTTACATTTTTTGTAACCTTCTTGATATTTTAATTGAAGGATGACCACCACATCTTAGGGTTACAAGCAGAGTTCAATCTTAATATATTACAATAAGAGCAAACTCAAGGGAACATCCAAGCAGACTCAGCCAGAGAGGAGGCCGATAACATGTTGAACCAATCCACATTCCCAATTTCTTCTAAGCTAAAAAGTGTTTTAAGTGTCTTCAATTTAGTCATGCCAAATTAGATTTCACAATCAGGAAGATGATCTCTTTCACAGATCAAAAAGAAGTTGAAAAAAAATTGTGATCCAAGAAAAGATGAAGATTTCAGAGAGGATTATCAACTTCCAGTCGAAGAGGAATAGTTGTCAACAATTCTAGTTGAACCAGGAGAGAGACTCCATCTGACTTGACAATAATTGTTGTAGAAGGTAGTAAGTCCAAGGGAATGAACGTTCCTAAAATATGGAATGAACATTCATGCAAAGCAAAATTTTGGTGCATTGAATTACATTTTTACAAGCTTTTGGAGAAGCATCAGCAGGATTGGCATTGGACGTCTAAAATGACCATGAGTTTGAGGAGCCGATGCTAGACACATGGTAACATTAGACAAGAAGATTTCAAAATTTCCAGATATTTAGCATACCTTCCGAGAGAGGTCCACCATATTAGAGATGAGAAGCTTTTGAGATACTTTTGTAATACTATATGGAGTTATTTGGGTAGTAAATTCCATTCAACAGTGTACCCACCGACAAATGAGCAGCAGGAGGGATGACCTGCAGTGTTGGAAACTACCTTAGGAGCGTAATAGAAAAGAACATCCTACATTGGGATCCAAGTCCTTCCAGGGAAGAAGAAGAAGAGATCTCTCATGAGTGTTGACACTTTAGTGTTGTCCAGCCTCTTATAGATTTTATTTCAGAGTTAAATCCTCCCAAAAGACTTATTTATAGGATACAATTAACCGAGTATGAGAAGTAGGGTAAGAAGGTTACAGACCTAAAGGGCTCGAGAGCTATTTGTGGGAATCAACAGTTATATTCAGCTCCAACCTAGGTGGTGTGAAAAGATGATGAATATTTATTCTATCAAAATATGTTGTAGAAAGACAACGTCTGCACGAGTGATTTACCCATGATTTTACAATAGCTCCATCACCTTTAATGTGATTGACCTAACACTATATTACGAGGAGCTAGAAGCTTCAACAGACGGGGTTAGAGCTCCACCAATCCCAGAAGACTGACATAGGGCATGCGCGGAATAAATCTTGCGATTGAAGAGAATGGGACGTCCTTTGAAAGGATCGACTCTTTTGTTGTACCTGCACCAAACCGAACCAATTTTTTTTTAAAGTTGAGTCGGTTGGTCCTCTTGGGTTGTATGGTGGGAGATGCTCCACCTGTAGCTAATCCAAAGTGGTGATCTCCATCGAAGGGATTAAGTGGTGCTCCGACCGTAGCTCAGTCTCACTGGGATATTTAACTTGACATTTTCATTGTCCACATTCCTCCACTTACTGTCTCCACCGCCTTTCCTTGCTGCCAAAACCACAAGATAGCTTTCTAGCTGGCTTCCTGCAACTCTAGCCACTAGCTCCACCTGTTGTCGTCCCTTGCAATCACGTCACACCTTGCTGCCATTCATTCCAACTCGCTCTCTTTGATGTTTATCCATCTCCCTCACCGTCGCAACCTCGGAATAGCCCTTCCAATCACGTCACACTGTTCTAGCTTATCTTGCTGCTATTCTAGCCACCATGACCACCCCCTCGGCAACCTTAACGCTGTCCTTGCCTTTCCCAACCTCCCCAAATACCGCTCCTCATCTTCTCACGCATGGCCGCCTATAGAACCTGCGCCCTACATCCTTCCAACATTCTGTCATCATCCAAAACAGTTATTCCACATCATTATCCGTTGCCTTCTTGTTGTCCGGGCCAGGAAAACTGCTGCCTTGTTGTTTTTTGTTTGTCGACCAACTCGTCCACACTATCAACACCTTCCGACATCTCGCGATCACCACTATTACCTCGAGATCCACCCTAGTTTGAGTTTGTGTTGTCATTTATTGTTATTTCCTATGTCAGATTTCTGAGTGTCGTGTTTGTTATAATTTTACTTTCAAGTGTGTTTGATTATAACTGTCTATTTGCTTTTAATAATAATAATTGTTCTTCCTATTGGGATTTGGGTTAACTCCCATAATATTACTTTATATGAAGAGAAAAAAATTCTCAAAAAAATTGTAGGTTGGTTATGAATCTACCCCAAATGGTTTGAACTTTTCAGCATTCTTTTCTTAAATTGGTTTCACTCAATTTCCAGCATCTAAACACAAACTTATAGTTTTGGTCTTCAAACAATTGAAGTAAAATTGGTTAAGCTATCTACGGTTCCTTGAGCATGTAGTTGGACGTTCATTATTAAAATAACACAAGAACTTCAAATGTATAAAACTCAGGCTTTCTTTCACAAATCGTAGACCTTAGTTTTCTTCTCTCGACTATTTAAGAAATGAAGAATGAATACGGCTAAGTTGGATTACTACACTAATTAAATATTAACAGCAGTGTAGTGCTACAGAGCATTACTCTACATTAATAACACTAACTCTTCATAAATTAGGTAGATAAAATTAAAATCTATTAATAATTAGATTAAATTAAAAAGAGCAGCCCAAATTGAACGAAGTAAGACTAAAATTAGTCTCTTCAATTAATACTACATCATCAATAGTTACATAGCTTACACACTAACATATTAGGACTTCATATACTCATACTATTACATTAACAAATCTTTTTTCCAGCATGGCCTGCTTACTCTGACAATTTGCACTCAAATCCTCAATAGGAAATTTACTCATCAAAAATGCAGAGAAACATACAAAATACTGTTCATTCTACCACCACCGGAAGTCAACAGAGTGCATCAACATTTCTAAAATAAAGCCAATTTTACATGCCTAGCATACAATTCTTAAGTTGTTACATACTAACACCTAAACTTTCAAATTTACAAACATTGCACTTTGGTGATTTAAAACTATGCATGAAAAGACGTATTTCAGTTTTAAAAAGTGGCAATAATGCCATTTTTGGTAAGATATTAAAGATTTGAGTGGTACCTTTAAAAATTTGAAAGTTTAGGTGTGAGATATGTAAATACATTAGATTTGTGTGCTATATATATATGTAAATTCCCCATAAATAAAATGCCATTAATTTGTGTGCAGTCAGTACTATCGCACCACTAATTACATAGCTAAAATTGGTGACACATAGTTAATAGGTGTTTTATACAACTAAGAAAGCAAGAGCATGTCATTCTCTAAAAATACGATCTGCTTACTTTATTAGGCTCAAATACGGTAACTATCATAAATGTTAAACCAAAGCAACATCATTACTTGTATTCTTTCTATGACAAACCCGTATCAACCAATTGAAAAAGTTTAATAGGTCAAAGGGAAAAAAGACATACCTTGATCTTGTCACGCCATCCGAGGCCAAATGATCTAGAAAGTAGACTGGCTTTTTTAGATGGAAATTCCTGTTGAGAATCATGACCGGACTTTGCATGCGAGTTATCCAAGGATGTTCTGCTGATTCACAGAAAATCAAAAGAATTTCTTGCACAAATGGTGCACTACAAGACCATTCCGCAAAAACTGATTAATTCACACGTCTAAATATATATTAATATAAGGATAATTATATTTGTACAAGTACATAAATGATTGCATAAAAGATTGGCAATCCATTTCTGCATGTGATAAAAATAGCATTTATAAATGCAGCACATAATAATAAAGAGCCTTTCAGAATATTGAATCTACTTAAGCTACATGTAAATAAAAATTGCATTATCAAAACTCCAGAAACAAGGTACCTTGGGGAAGGGCATGGAGATTTCTGCGCTTTTGTTTGGCTAGACTGGTACTGCAAAGTAGCCTCCAGCATTGTTTCTGCCATTATAGCCCTCTTTTCTATTTGAGCAAACAAAGTCATTGCTTCTTCATATCTTTCCTGCATGAATCTGGTAGAAGTGGGTAAATACATTCAAAAAAAAAAATAAACGGAAACAACTAAATTCAGGGTGGCTTTGCCACTTACGACATAAATTAAGAAAAGGACCAAAATAGTCCCCCAACACTTGCAGGGGACCAATGTAATCATCAAATCATGTGTAAAAGGACTAATCTAGTTCCCGGCCTATTTAAAAAAGGACCAAAATAGTCTCGCCATCAAAACTCGAAATAAAAGGTGTTTAACAGGGGGTGGAGGGTATTAGAATTTCTTAATTAATTTATTATTATTATTTTGATTTTTTTTTTTTTACAGTAATCTCCTAAACTTATTTTTTCATATACAGCAAATAAATTGCAGGAGAAAATGCAGATTATTGAGCAAGCTCATTTCTACAATATATAATTTGTTCCAGATTTTCTAATACATATTATTGTCCAGGTTAGTTTATGTTTCTATTCAAAAATTATAAAATTTATAATATAGTGTATTATTTCGTTCTATTTTATCATTACACAAATTTAAAAAAAAGTTATGCTGAAAAATAATTTGTTTCAATAAAATATGGTGTGAGTAAAGATTAATGATCTTAAAATTAATACTTGTAACAATGTCTTTACATTTTCAAACTAGTGTAGCAATTTAAAATTGGGAATTTCACACACATACCACACAATTCTTATGTATTTATTTCATATTTATATTTATAACAATTTGCTGTTATAAATTTAAGCATGAAAAGGTTTATTTTAGCTTTTAACGAGTTAATATTTTTTATGTGATATAAACATTTGAGGTGTTAAATATGTAAATATATAAGCATTCTGTGGTATGTATGTAAATGCCCCTTATAGGGAGAAATTATGAGGCTGAGATAGGTAACGGTGGAGTCAAAGCTGTACATTGGAATGGAATCAGAAGAGCGATGAAAGAGGATCTGAATCTTAAATATACTAAACACGCTAATTACAAGGCCTCTCTCTATCTTCATCCTTTACTCTAAGCCGCCGGAGACAACCCACGCTTAAACACCCACTTGTCAATCTCCGTTTAAAAACTGCTCTACCTCTACTTTCCCTTAACAACCATCATCACCTCTCACTTCAATACTACAGAGAGCAGCTAGCTTATTAACACAAATGGTTCCATCAGAGCCGGCCAGCCATATCTCTCTCTCTCTCTCCCCCTTCCCTCTCTTTTCGACTGTCCTGTAATGGAAATGATGACAAACCAGAACCAGAAGGTGGTGGGAAAGCATAAATGTAGTATCAATGTAATATCTGCAACAAGAGACTCATGTGCAGACGAGAGCTCGACGGGTGCTTGCTGACCCACGGGCTCAACGATGAACATGTTTATGAGCCACAAAAAAACCAACCCCAAGTCGTAGCTGATAGAGATGCCACTGCCGACAAGCCGTTATGCGCCATCGGCAGTAACCCTATTACACTTGTGAAAACTGCACCACTGAATTTATTTCAAGGAATTCATATTTCAAACATGGTTGTTTAGGCCCTGCCGTTGGCGGCAACAATGATGACCGAGATGGCCTTTCTCCAACTTCATACCCTTGCTCTGGTAAAAAGGTGAACAAAGCAATCGCGATGGGGAGCCAAGTTAGTAACCTATTCCCTCACAAAAGATCCAACTCTGTAGCGCCAGCATTAGCATGTCCCTTTCTCAAACCTAAACCTTTGCCAAACTTGTAAGAGGGTCTTCACTTCCCAATAGGCCCTCAATGACCATCTTACCAGCCATAAAAAAAAAAAAAATTTAAGGGATATTTCACAGCCTGGCTCAAAATCAAATCAAACAATGCCACGAACACACAAATTCAAGATGAAAATAACAGTTTTGATAACTAAAATAATATGATCAGATCTTCATTGGAAAATCTGGCGTTACCCATTGTCCCATGGCAGAAGATTTACTGCAGCTATTTCCAAACAAGAATCATAAGCGGCACATATGCTTCATTTGTTACCAGCAGTTTCCATCCAGCATGGTGCTTGGTGGGCATAAGCGTTACCATTGGACATCATTGAAATCCGCCACTGCCACAGAGCCGACAATCATCGCTACTGCGAACAAAGAATTAAGAGCTAGTAGTGGCGAATTTAATGAAATACAAACCCATATCCCAACTCTTATGAAAATGTTCATAATTCAGCTCTGACCAAGGATCTGAATATGCTAGTACCCATTGATGATATTGACGGAAGCCTGCTGTGGCTTGGCATGCGCAATATTATATATCCTCAACCTGGACGGGGACAGAGCAGAAGAGAAAGAACCAAAAGTCCACTGCTACTAGGGCTAATGGTAATGTGAAAGACGAGGTGTTGAAAGAGATTTTGAAGGATGAGACAAGCAAAGAGGTGAAGGTGGTCGATCTTAGTGATCTCAGGGGCATGGATGAGGAAGATAAAAGCTCTGCATGGTTGCAGATCCATATCAAATGAAGAGGATAGCACAAATATGATCATAACTTATAAATTAAAACACAATTCTGAATAGCACAAATATGATCATAACTTATAAATTAAAACACAATTCTGAGTTTTTATTGACTGTTGAGGGAGGCGGTCAAAATTTTAAGGGCAAACATATAAAGAAGAACCAAACAAGAGAAGAGAGATAATGCCAGCAATTTAAATTATTAGTTTGATTGGGTATCACATTGTGCTTTGGAAAAAAAAGGTATAAATTAGCTTTGTTTAATATATAACTATAAGAATATTGAAAAAAAAATAATATAGATGCTGAGATTCACATCTATTTTCGATTAATTATGAATATGAATTAAAAAACTTCATACATACAACTAACCATCATGATATCTTTTAACTGATTATGTTGGTTATATAATGTTTTGTACATAATATATTAAATGTGATTAATTCTCATCATTTTTAGGGCCCGTTTGGGGCAGCTTAAATGTTTTTAAAAACGCCGCCCTAGTGTTTGGATATTGCATATTAGAGGGATTTTTCGAAACAGCTTTTTTATATTATATTACACGCGGATCGCGGGTATAACCTCGCGATCCGTGTTTGGGCTCTATTTTTTACTCCGCTACCCGCCTAAGCCCGCAGCCGACCTTCCTTCAAACATTTGGCGTCGATCCCGCCTCCGTCGCTCTGCAGGTAACAAAACTCTTTCCTCGCTCGGCTCCTCCCTCCTTTCCCCCATTTCGCCAAGAGATCTAAGATTTTGGCAAGAGATTTCACACGATCCATCTTTTTTGAAGTTTTTGGTGGCTAAAACCTACATCTGGTCTGATAATGCAAGTAGCGTCGGTAAAAATATAGATCCACTATTTTTGTGATATGTTTGAAGCATCCAGAGGGTTTTCTCCATTCCCCATCCCTATCTTTCTTCGAACAGTGTTTATTCGTATGAACCGAAACTTTTTTTTTTTCATGTTTTGTCCGTATGGTCTTCATGCTATTCAAAGTTATTGATTTTTTTAGGGTATTTGTTGAGGCTAGAAGATATTGATGCAATGCTCTGTTCCCTGCGATTTGATTCTTTTAAGGTATTTGTCGAGGCTATAAGATAGTGATGCAATGCTCTGTTCCCTGCGATTTGGTATTAAAGTTGTTTTATATTTTATTTTTTATGAGGATATGATGAACTATTATCTATGAATATATAGAAGATATGGGGTAGAATAAATATGATCGTGTTTATGTGAAGAATATTGTATGTGCCTTGCAATACCAATGATGTTCAACAAATTCAAATGGCATAGTGCAAATGACAATTGAAATTGGATTGCCTACTATTTCTAAAATGGAGTGTATTGCATTTATCCAACAAAAAATGAAGCGTTTGTTGTCGGCTCGTTTGTGCAAAATAAATGGCAAAATGTATGCGGTTAGTGGGATCAGCTTCTTCGTTTTTTTCACTAATAATGAGGTTAGTGGTGCAGTAATTGAAGCATAATTTTGAAGAAACTTGTTGTAGTACACTGTGAACTCCAAGAAACATCTTAACCATTTTTAACTGCTTTGATTTCTATGGGATCAGCTTCTATGTTTTTTTCTAAAATCATGAAAGTTCATTTTTTTTTATGAAAAAGCTTTTGGTGGGAGTGGTACATATCTTTGGTATTCTTTGAGTCATGTTTTCTGACTTTCTTCAAAAAGTCACATAATTTCTTAGAAGTTGTCAGTTGTGTTTTTGGGACCATTCTATTTTAATTAGGAAGATTTACATAAACTTCAATTTTTGCATATATGTCATGTTACCTATGCATTAGAAGGTGTATTTTACTTTTTTTTTAAAGTAAATATAGTTATAGTGTTTATGTGATTTGACAGATTTGGATGGTATAAATGTAAAAAATAAGGTTTTGGTATTAGAAATGTAAATAACATACCTCAACCATGAGCATATTAGATATATGTCATGGTTTAGGTATGTTATTGCCTTTTTCATTATTCTTCTTGTTTATGGTGTAGACGAGTTGAGCCGAACTTATTATTTAAACAAGTGGATTTGATTGGGATGAGATTATTATAACATAATTGGGTAAAGAAACAATTCTGTTGTGTCGATGTTTGTTCACAACTGAATGGGTAAAAAAAGCTTGCATTATTGTTATTTTCTTGCATATGTGGTTTTGCAACAATAAAAGTTTGGCTGATAATTATTTTACTATTTATGCAACTCAGCATTTTTTGCTTCGATGAGAACCCTGTCTTTACTTGTACGAAAGAAAATTGACTATCTTATTAGGGTAGATCCAATACATTGTTGTTGAAGCAGGTTTTTCCAAGTATGTTTTTAACGAGCTATGATGATGTCATTTGGATTGTTGGTTTAGAATCGGAAAGTTAGGTGAAAAAAATATGCTTGATGGTCTATAGTCCTTTGAGTTGTCTTTGCTAGCATTGGTTTAGAATTTCTAATAAGCACTATGTGTTCCAAATTTCAATTGGTTATTACTCAAATACGGTGATACTATAATAATAGAGAAAATTAAAGAGAAAAGGTCTCATAAATTATGGTTATATGAAAAACACATTTATGTTTCACCCATAGACCAATATATATTTTAATTCATTATCTTTTTTGAATTTTGTTTTACATATGCATATTCCATATCTTAAGTGCTTCATTTTCAGTCATAATGTCATCTAACCATCCGTTGATATGACAGTAAAAGATGAGTAAATCTAAAGACTCTGGTTCATCTGCTATGTGGGATATAGAGACTACTAATATTTTTTGTGATCTATGCGCGAGTGAGGTCGAATTGGGAAATTGACCCACAACTTTTTTTAATAAAGAAGGTTAGCATAATATCACAATTAAATTCAAAGAAATAACTGGAAGAAATTACGATAGGATGAAACTAAAGAACAAATAGGATCAATTAAAGGACTGAAAACTTTGGAAAGAGCTTAAAAGGGGATCAACTGGATTGGGATGGGATCCAGTAAAGCGGACAATTGATGCACCTGAGAAATGGTAGGCAGAAAAGTTATCGGTTGGTTTTGTACATATCGTCGTTCCTTAGCTACTTCTCTGTGGGGCTATTACCTTGTTGGGTTATGGGTGCACTGCTGTCATTTCTTTACCCACACTATTCTGTTTTTTTTTTACCTAATGGAATCATTCTAATTGAGATTTGTGTATATGAGGCTCTATGAGTTTTCATCAAGCAAAGCATATTCTGCTTGGGTATTAAACAGAAAAGGAAAATAATAGTTAATAGGCTCTGAAACACTTTGAAATCTCCCAACACAAGTGCTTTGCCTGATCATAACATATTCTGCTAGCTCATTTTGGAGGGCATATATATCAATAGAATATGAATTTAGACCTCTGAGTCAACTACAAACCCGAGTCAATTACAAACAAAGTAACATGTTACAAGGTCTGTTTAGATATTTATGTAAATATGACTACTTCTAAGTGCTAGACATGTAAATATATAAAGATTATGTTGCATGTAAGTAAATTCCCCTCCATTTTTTCAGTTCTTCATAATCATATGCCTTCGTCAAGCAAAGCAAATGTCCGACATTTGGAGGGTTCATTTATTGGCAACATTTTTTATTTTTTTGATGGCTTCAGTTTGATTTTCTCTAAACTGGTCTAAAACGCACATCAATATGTACAAAATCAACTAGTTTTCATAGAAATCAACAATTTCTTAAGCAACACTGTTATACTTCTCTGTGGGGTTATTATTTTGTTGGTTTTGTAAATATCGGCGTTCCTTGGCTACACAGTTGAGTGTTATATGCGAAAATGTAAATTTTTAGGTGTCAGATATGTAAATGCATTAGAATTATGTGTTATTTTTTATGGTGGAATTGGGAGCAGTTCCTGCCGTTGGTTTCCTGCTGTTGGTTTCCTGTTGTTGGTTTCCTACTGTTGGTTTCATGTACTGGTTTCCTGTTGTTGGTTTCCTGTTGTTGATTTCATGTTGCTGGTTTTCTGCTATGTATGTCGTAAACTTTAAGGAGCAGTTAAGGCATAATTTGGGTTTTTGTATGGAAATGATAATGCACCTTATAATGATATGCATGCACCTTATAATGTTGTGTATGCCGTAAAATTTAAAGAGCAATTAAGGCTGCTTTTCTTATTCGATTTCATTTTATTGTATGTTCCATTGTTTGGAATTGTTGAGAGATGACATGAAGGAATTGTATGATTGACTGTTTGGCATGTTCCATTAAACAGCAGTTAAGGATGTTGTCCATGTTCCAATGCTATGCATGCACCTACTGAGGGGAATGTTTGGAACTACTGGTGAGGAAAATGGAGCTGCTAGTGAGAAATTATATTTTAATTGGTCTACATGTTTAAAGTAGCTTGGATGGGGTATATCTAAATATTTGTTAAACAGAAATGCTTACAGGTTTGGTAAGCATGAATTTCCTTGTTAGCTGGCTCGGTTAGCTTACAAAAATGCTTCTTAAACAGAAATGCTTGAGGGAAATGTAAACAACTGCTTGAGAGATATTTTTTTGGGGTATATCTGCTACTTGCTGATTGGAGAGTTTGGTTTTAAGCACATATTACAAATCCTCTATTATGTTCTTTTCTGAAGCAATGTATTTCGGCTTGGAACATGTATGTGAAGCTTAATTATGAGTCATACATTTTTTATGAGTTTGGTTTTAAGCATATATTACAAATCCTCTATTTTCTTTTATGGAATCATGAGTAACATAGATGCGGTTGATGCTTATATTAGAGTTTATATTAGCACCTTTAAGCAAATTTTATAATTAATATAGATATATTGTTTTATGTTGGTTAATAACTTCACATCTCATTTGCTGGATAACGGTGGACCAGTTTGGACGGCCACATAAATTTGTTGTCGACAATCGCTGTCTCCACACTTGGGTAAGTTTGTTGTTTATATTTCCTCAATTTTTGGACTGATCTATTCTAATTTTAATAACTGCAGGACGATGAGTTCTAGACATTCAGGGAAGTCCGAGAAAGTGATGTGTCGTTGCGGACTACTGTCCTTGCTATTCACGTCACGCAGACACATAGCTTCGGGAAGCAGTTTTACAAGTGCCCGCGGTGGGGACAAGGACCGAAAGACTGGAAATTTTTCAGGTGGGCCGACAACGCAACTGTTTCTACGATATCACAGTTGGACACAACTGCTATGAGTTCAATAGTACCAAAACGGGAGACCACCGCATATGGTTCGAGTTCTTCTGTATCTACCGCACCCTAGTTGGACAGATTTGCTCGGGGTTTTGAGGTATCAAAAGCGGGCAACATTCGTCATAATGTCTCTCTACATTTTAAAGTCAATATTGTCATATTTTTCCTTGTAATTTTAACATGTTATTTTTTCTTTTTTTTTGTTTTATTATAATCCATATTAATGTGTGAATGTGTAATGAACTTTCATATATGTCATTGTGCTTATTTAAAGTAATCAAAACTTTTTTGAGTTATATAAATATTATTAAAATTTTTTTGCATTTTCATTTCATGACATTTGAGAAAATAACATTCTGGTACACAAATTATTCATTGAACTAAAAATTTTTTCAAATAAGCTGTCTACAAAACGCACAAACCAAACAGTTAAACTTATTCAGAACAGGGGCAAAATACTCGATTTTCCATAATCAGCTATTTTCCAGACGCACTAACCAAATAGCCAGACAGCTTATCCGGATCAGTTGGTCATCAGCAGATTATCAGGATAAGCTGCTTATCAGCAGAAGCTGGATAAACTGCTTATCAGCAGAAGTTGGATAAGCTGCAGCTGCCCCAAACAGACCCTTAATATAAGATTTATGGATCAGTATGTATTGAAGCGAGACTGATCAAAGTTATAATTGATCTATTGAATAATTTCTAATTTTCATAAGGTTAGTGCCTAGTTATGGTAATTTATTTTTGTTTTTATTTTTTGGTTTATTGATAATATATTGAATTTTTCTTATTTGATCATCCAACTTTCTTGATGAAATGCTACTTAAAATTGTATTGATTAAAAAATTTTATTATTTGTATTTCTCATTAATAACATTTATATGATATATAATTATTTATGATTTTTTTTCCGAAAGTAAGTAGAGATATAACACTAAATATTTGAATTAAACTAGTTTTCAAATTCTAACTCAAATATTGAGATTCATAACAGAAACTCAACCTTTATTATTTCGCTTTTGTTAAATTGTTAATCATTTGAGCATGACACTTAAAATAGTCAATTTAGACACATAAATCAATGAACTCAATTAGCAGGTCAACTCAAATTGGACTCGACCAAACCAGTCCACCCATACTCAGAGTAGTCCCAACAATCCTTGGAGCAACTCACTCTAAGGCATCCAACAAATCTAATCTCAAACAAAGATGGTCGGGAGAAGTGAACTTAACTAGTTCCTCTAAGCCATCAACTCCAGCATTGCCACCGATCACATGCAATGATGTCAATCAGCCAATCAACAGCAATCCCTATAATGATGTGATCTGATGACAACACTAATTGTAAACTATTAAATCGACCGCTTGATTGTTGACACTAGGAGCATAGTGAATATTATCTTTAAAAGCATTTACAATAATACAAACTATGGGAGCTCACGAACTGTTCCCATCTCAAGAGCTCTCTTTGATTTCTTTGGAGAACTTGAGGAGACCATTAGAGTGTTTACCTTGTCAATAACCAAGGGAGTGGAGAGAGACGGATCAAAGAAGTAGTCGACTTCATTATAGTAGATAGCCAGGCCTCTCCTAAACATATTCAGAGTAGTGGTATCTACTTACGATGTCTCCATCAAATTCTTAGGTGGCACACACTTTGTGATAGTTCAGGGCAATCTCCTACAATCCATAAAGTGATACTTTAACGCTTTGAACCACATAGAAGAGAAAACTCAACACCATAAAACGATCGAACAACACATAAATGATCTGACAAAAATATTTGAAACCCTTTAAAAATTTAACATAAAGTTGAATCCCCTAAAAAGCATCTTCGGGTCCTCGATCGGAAAATTCCTATGATATATTAACTCCAGAAAGAATTCATGCCAACACAGAAAAGGTGCAAGCATTACTGGACATGCCCTCACCCCAGAACTAAAAGGAGGAGCAAAGACTCACAGGTCAAATTGCAGGGCTTCATCGATTCATCTCCAAATCATGCGACAAATGCGCAGCATTTTTCAAAACTTTGAAAAAAACCAAACACTTCGAATGGACTACGGAATGTGAGGACACGTTCATGCAAGGACACGTTCATGCAAGGACACGTTCAAAAGGCTCAAAAATTCATTAACTTCACTGCCACTCCTTCAGAGTCCGAGACCGATTGAAGAACTCTCTTCGTACCTCGGAGTTGGACCCGAAGTCGTCAGTTTAACGTTCATCCCGGAGGAATGGTGAAAGCAATTTCCTGTTTATTACACCATCCAAGTTCTGAGAAAAGTTGAAACCAGGTACCCGTTTATGGAATAACTATTTTTTGCTCTTGTCATCTTAGGACGTAGGCTCAAGACCTATTTTCAAACGCACACGATCCGGGTCATCAATGATCATCCTCTCAAATTAGTCTTCACTCGTCCGGAAAAATACAATCGACTCCTCAAATGGACGGTAGAGCTAAGTGAATTCGAAATTTCCTACATCCTATGGACAACAATCAAAGCCCAGGAGATGATGAACTTCCTTGTGGATTTCACCGAACTGATAGAGCATGATGAGGTGACCACCGTAGAAGATTGCATTTAAACTTTGTACACTGATGGAGCTTCCAACAAATCGGCAGTAGGGCTCGAACTCCCCTTGAGCAACCCATCTGGTGAGCACTACTATCATTCCATTGAGGTGAATTTTAACGTCGCTAACAACCTGGTGAAATATGAGTCCCTGATTGCCGGCCTACGCCTCACATACAGGATGGGAGCTCGTCACGTTCATGAGAATCAGATTCGCAACTCATAGCCAATCAAATAAAAGGAGAATTCAAGCCCCGAGATGAGGTGATGGGCCGGTATCTTGCAAAAGCAAAGAAAAATATTGGACCGTTCACAAACTTCAAGATCGACCATGTCAGAAGAGAAGATAACTTGATAGCCAACCTCTTATCTAAATGTACCCATCTAGGAGATGGGGCGTCCCAAAACGGGACCGGCCAATAATTAAAGACCCGAGGCAATGGCAATATCTACTGCAAAGCCGAGGACTTGGATGGACCCCTATGGCCGATACCTCGAAACTGAAGAACAGACAAATGAGGCAGCCAACAAGAAGCATTTCAAAATTAAGGCGGCCCAATACCTAATGATATGAGCGACGTTGTTCAGAAGATTGGTTGCCTCGCCTTACTCGAGGTGCCTTAGCAAAGACGATACCAAAGACATCCTTCACAAAGTACATTCCGGCGAATGCAGAAGGCATTCAAGAGCATGGACCTTAGCCTATGAAATGCAACGACAAAGAAACTACTGGCCCATGCTTCTCAAAGAAGCCAAAGAATTTGCAAGAAAGTGTGAGCAATGCAAGAAGTACGATCCCCAGCAACGTCAGCCGACCTGCCAACTGCAACTTATAACAAGTCCCAAGCCTTTCGTTACCTGAGCACTATATATCCTCCGCCCGTTTCCACCTTTGACGGGACATCGCAAGTTCCTCTTAGTCGTCATAGACAACTTCTCGAAGTGGATAAAAGCTAAAGCGCTCGCTCGAATTACCGCAACAGCAGTCCAAAATTTTATTTGGACAAAACTCATCTACCAACATGGGCCTCCTCTGATCCTCATAGCTGACTCGTTATTCAGTTCGCTACAAATGCATAAAAAGCATCTGCCAAAGTCTAGGCATAAATCTGAAATTCACATCGGTAAATCACCCCCGCACCAATGACCAAGCCGAAACCGCCAACAAAAATAACCTGAGTCTTCTGAGGAAAAAGGTTGAAGGGACAAGAAAAGTGGGCAGAACTCCTGCCATCAGTATTATGGACCGTCAAAACAACAAGTTCAACAGCAATGGGACATGCTCTGTTCATGCTATCTCACAACATAGAAGCGATGCTATCAATAGAGTACAACCATTACAACCAAAGAACTATTCCGAACTCCGCCTTCGATGAAAAAAGCCTTAAGGAATGGCGAGAGGCCAATGACGGAGTAAAACTCGCACTCAACCTTGCAGAAGAAGTGTGTACCGAATCAACTTTTCAACAAGAAGAAATCAGGAGTGAACGACACGATTCTTCAACAAAAAAAGAAAAAACCTTCACTCACGAGGATCTCGTCCTTTAAAAGGCCGATCCAACAGCCTGAGGACAAGCAGTATGCAAGCTCGAACAAACATGGACGAGGCCATTGATCATCAGCAAAAGAGTCTCCCGAGAGCATACCAACTCAAGACATACAAAGGAGACAATATATCCAAAACCTGGAGCGGGCACGATCTAAAACAATTCTTTCCTTAAATAAATCTCATGTACGGGTTTGAGCCAACACAATAAAATGAGAAACAATGGTCCATAGTTCTTTTCATTGTTGTCATATCTACAACACTAGGCATAACTAAAACCTATAACCAACCATACCGAGCAACTTGGGAGCTTGAAAAACTAAAAAATTTCCCCTCCGAGACGAGCACCCTAAAGACTCCCCTCCAAAATGAGCGACCCAAGGACTCCCCACCGGGGTGAGCATCCCAAAGACTCCCCTTCAGGGCGTGAATCGTAAAAACTCCCTTATGGGGCAACCATCACAAAAACTCCCCTCAGGGACGAGCATTCTTTGTGAACACCCTAAAAACTCCCCTCCGGAGCTAGCACCCTTAATACTCCCCTTCGAGGCGAGCAATACAGAATCTCCAAACCTCCAACACTAGGAAATAACATCCAAATAAAAGTGCACAATCACAAGAAAAAGAAAATGTGGAATGCGGCCAAACCAAAAAACTTATATTTCCTTCAAATTTGTCTTTTAAAAAACTGTCCGGCTTTACAAAAAGAAAAGAAAAAAAAACTAGGTGACAAACCTCCGCTACAAAGAGCAAAGTTTGGGGACGAGAAGTGGAGGATGCACCTTCCGCCGAGGCCTTTTGCTTCCTAGTATGCCCCTTGACCGAAGGAGACGGAAACGACAAAAGCTCAACAAACTCGCATAAATTCGCATGCTTTGCGTCGGCCATCCCTAATCTCACAAACTAGTTGATGGCGAACTCGGTCCCAAGCCAGAACTGATTTGACCACTCTTCTGAAAGTGCCTCGACCAAAGATGACGAAGCGACCTCCACAGAAAGCTCATCAATCTCCCAAAGAACGACCAAGAACCATTCTGAAGCCTCTGCCAAACTTTATTTCACTTCAGCAAGGCGAGCCTCAGAGTCATTTGCTCGCCGCAAATTTTTCGTCATACGAGCCTTTGCAACTTTTGTTTTTTCTTTACTAGAGCGGCATCAGCTGCAGTGTCAGTGTATAAGTTGAACAAGTAATGAGATGACGCAGTCCTCAGTAACCGATACCTATAAACTAGGGGGCATAGTTACAAAGGGCAGAGGTCATCTCACTTATCTCTGAAGCTAGCCGAACATAATGTATCTGCAAGCCCTGACGCATGGGACTCCACCCCTGAACCATGATCAAACCAATCCCCTTGCAGGTAAATGAGGGCGAAGCGAGAGTCTCTTGAAGCAATGGTCTTTGGCCCTCCACCCCGCATCGAAGTCCATTCATAGTTACCTTTGGGGGCCAAAGCGAAAGGTGAGCCAGCACAACTCACCAACTCCTTCTCCTTCCTTCAATAAGTCCAGGCGAACAATGAATTGCTCTCGGGCTCGACACTATGGCCCACATCACCACAATCAGACATGGGGCTCATGGTCACAGCCTCCATGTTCGAACGAACCCCAAAACTTCCCTTCTAGAGATCAATATCCTGGTTTGGACCCTGTCCCTCTCTGCTTGGTTAATAAAGCCAGACGCGTCAAAATGAGGACCCTCATGTTCGTTGATCTACTCTTCATACGTAGAACAATTGGCATCAGATCTTAGGATGAAAGGAGTCTGAGCATTTCCACCCCTACGTCACCTGTCGGAAGGTAAGTTTTTCATTCAATTAAAGTTAACTCGCCAGTCAAGATTCGTTGAATAATGACAGTTGTTTCGGAAGTAGAAGTACGAATGTTCGAACCTGGGGTCTTTTTCAGAGCTTCATTTTCTCCTTCTTTCATAGGTTTTCCCAATCGGCTCCTTCATAGAAGCCTTAACCGCTTTGTTGATCTAGTGCTTTGATTCTTCAGCATCAATTGTGGCCCATAACTCCCGGGTCATCTTATCATACTTGCTCGAATTCAAAACCTTGTTACTTATGACCTCATGGGTATATTGAACAACAAAAAGACTCTTCCCTTAGTCGGACAACGCAAAGCCTCGCAACGGAGGAGAAATCTTCAGGCGCTTATACGGCTCGACGGATGGACGAGTAAGAATCCCCCAGTCTTTCGCTAAAGCCAAGAGGAAATTGCACTTCCAGTCAATGACTTTATTCTCAAGATCAATCAAGCGGATTTTCCTGTTTGAAGTGAAGTTCACGTAACCGTCCAGGTCAACTTTGAAGAAAAATGGATGGGAAAAAGCTCCGTGACCAAGTGATCTCTATTCTGCGGCAGTAAATGATGAAAGTCATGACTGCCACTATGCAGAACGCTGTAGTGATTCAGAATCGCTTAAAGCTCGCGAAAAGGAGGAAGGTGAAGACCTAAAACAAATTGATCACAGTACAACACAAGTTGTCCCGCATAAGCATCAGTAACCCGATTATTCGGACCCAGGGCCTCTAGCACAATGTCAACCTTGTAAACATATCACCTCTAGAGCCTTAGAAACTTCGATAGCGGGCAACACAGAGCGCTACGATGCCAGCACTGTCCCAAACACCTAGGCCATGTATTTGGAAGCCAGGTGAACGCTCAACAGAAGGACGAAAAGGAAAGTGATGATCAAAGTGTAAAGAAAGAAAAAGTGACATTTAAAAGGAACTCCAACCCTATTTATAGGGTTCGAATGAAATTTAAAGCGTAGCCGCCCTCACCTCAGGAACACAAATTTTTCATCACATCACAAGAAAAATAATAAAATATTTAAATAAATAAGAAAAATAAAATACAGGAAACATAAATATACATATATATATATATATATATATATATATATATATATTCATTCAGATAGGAAAAAATTTTAGAACCAGCTCGTGGTTGCCTGCACCAAAACCAACCCTCGCCTCAACAGTTCCTTATAGAAAACTCGACCACCTAACATAAATCTATTAACACCATCAACTTTGGCTTAGAATCAAGAGACTGAGCAAGCCTCCGTCAAATCAGACAGCTCCATTCGGCCTCGATTCAGTCTAACGGTCCGACACCTAAATTCGTCAGTTGAGAAGCTCGGTCGACATCATCTCGGAGAGAGCATCGAGCTGCACCTTCAGCTCCTTTCTGTTGGCTTCTCGCTGGTTCTCAGCCTTTTTCCGAGCTTCGACTTTGCGAGCAAGGAAATTCACCGTCGCATCCATGTGGCGAACAACGGAGTCGGCCGACTCTCTCATTGATCATCAACGAATTCTCCAAGATCTTCGAGGAGTTGGGACTCAACCATCAATAGCCTCTGGTGAATCTGAGACACAAATCGAGTCAGATGCATGGCAGGAAAAAAGAAATCAGGTTGAGCAAAGTGCAGTGACTCCAATCCAATAAATCAAATAATTGAACTCGTATTAGGAAGTAAATCCAGCTCAGACCAGTAAAGACGAGAAGCTCTCAACAGGCACAAGTGGAACTATGCCGCCCTCATCCCTCTGTTTTGAGGAGGACCGGTTGCGTCTTTATCTCTTGAAGGTACACCCTCAGAGCTTCGTTGAGCATCTTTTGCCCTCTTGACCAACGGGTTTAGCCAACACTCCAGCAGGGGGAGTGCTTAGACCTTTGTCCAACATCCGATGAACCGGGGGAACAACGTTGAACGACTCGTTCTCATCATCATTCTAGCATGAACCCAAAGGTCCCTTCTTGAAGGCCAATTGCTTCACTCGCTTCTTCATGGAAGGCTTGCTGCCCTCATGATGTTTTCCTCGGTCACGGACCGCTCCACCCTCGGGATGATGACGTTTCGCAAGAATGCTTGAAAGAAAGATCTTATCAGTCTGAAGTCGAGAAGTCTTCATCAAGATGTCATCAGATGGATCGCCAGACTGAACTTCTTTTCCACTCGCCATCAGAGAGCCCTCTACCAAAAACGCTAAAGCCTTCGACATAAGAAAAGTGGGAGAGCAAGGGTCGTCAGTAACAGTCTATTTATAGGATGACAACACACAAAAAACCAAGGAGTTTGATTATTAAATATTGAATATTATATAAATGAATTTAATGTGACATTTAGTTTTGCACTTAATTTTCCTATTTTATCTAGCCATCAATTTCAAAATACAGGAAAACTAAGAAACTAAATATGCATAACAGGATCTCGACAACACAAACCATGAGGGAAAAATGTAGATACATAACAAAGAAAGTGGGGTCCACGGTCAAGTGACACGAGATCAGTCAAATGTTGATTAATTTTATCAAATGACACACATCAATGTTAAGCCAAAGAACAAGACACCTCAAAGGTCCTAACAAGTTGTTCTCATCAGCTAATAGGTCGACCGACACGTGGACACATAAAGAATAAATTCACATCCAACCAAATGAAAGAAAATTCTATGACGGGTTGAATGAAAAACGACTCTACAGTCGGACGAATGAAGGACGACTCAACACCCTGCAAACTACAGAGATGGGTCGTATAACGAAGCGACCCCACCAGTGAATTTAGTCTGGAGTCCTCTATGTCATCCTTACGTGATTCGACTTGCTATCATCGAGCGAATGACCAAAAATGACGATCGGATATCATCACAATCGGCCAGCAAATTCTTTATTAATATATTTTCAATTATTTGTATATTGTACAAATGACCTTGATACTCTTAAGCCTCTTCGCGTAGGATGGGCAAAAAATGTAATTATGTACTTGAGGTATCTCCAACGCCTATAAATAAGTGAGAAAAGGACTAGATACTGTATTTTTTACTGTTCACTTTCTTTTTGCCTCCTATCCTCTCACAACCTCACATTTAATCCCTTGGGCTTGATTCTGCAGACGCTTTTAGGTTCAACAAACTATTACTAAAATAATATATAAAAAAGGTTAAATAAAACTTCTCAAACAACATAAATTATACTGAATCTTGGGCAATATCTTGCTGTTAAAATTTCATTTGTATGACACAATGATTCTGCCGAGATTTTAATTTTGGCTGCATTATTTGTCTCATTAATTTTTTGATTGAAAAAATTTCATTATACAAAAAAAATATTTAAAAATATAATTATACACGTACATAATTTTAATGACTACATGAATATATAGACTCTACATATTCATGTAGTAACTTATAGATTAGTTATTAAATAGCTAGCAAAATTAATTGTATGATAATAATAAATAATTCAATAAAGAATAGTATATATTTAATATAAATAATTTACGAAAAAAAGTGTCCATAGCATAGCATGTCTTGCTTTTTGCAGTTATGTCAAATTGTTGTGTCTGTCACATTGTGTCTGTGTTCGTGCTTAAAAGAAAGCTCCCATTAAATAACAACAGTGAAAAATCCTGGAAATGAATAAGAGCATGTCAGCTAATGCCGCTAAGTGCCTTTAAATTATCCGGCACATTAAAAAGAATAAAAGCAAGTCCAACAGTAAACCGTGTGCAGCAAAGAAATATAACAAAAGAATTAAGTAATATTGGCATTGCCACAGGTCACACACTTATAAGATGGATCAACATATCTGTATAGAAATCCTGACTCATCTAAGAGAGAAAAAGGCAAAAACAAACATTTTTTACATTACTAAGGACAATTGTAAACCTTGAACCTCCATAATAAAGCTGTGTCGCACTTCAGAATTTGTCCCAAGTAGAAACTATTTTCTGATATTATTAAAGCTCTAACATGAAAATGGCTCAACTCTTTTCCATCGTTAATTTTCAGTTGAAGCTATGTGCGTAAAACTAACTAGGATGAACCAAACACCGTTTCAACACAAGCATGTGGAAGGATTTCGCATGCAGCACAAATGATCCAGACAAATGTCACCCCTCAAGATCTCAGAAAGACTTTATGTAGAGCACAAAAAAAATATGAAACATAGAAAGTAAATCTATCAACTATATTGCAAATTTTAAAACCAGGAAAGAACCTGGAGCATATTTGCAACATATTTTTGTTCAGCAGCATCCTTCTCAGAAAACATGCGAGCATCTTCTGTTACTTTCTGCTCTTGTTCAACCCGCATCAAGACCTATAGTTATTAGTTTGCTGATATGAGGACATAAGCAAGATGCAGAAGATCAAATATGGAAAGAAGCAGATTATTGTATAAAGTAATAACAAGAGAATTAGATGAAAGTAATTTGACACCTGAAGCATGGATTGTTCTTGTTCTTGTTTGTCTGTAAGAGCTTGCCATAACTCTGCTATCTCTTTCTCCAACCGCTCAACCTATCCAACAAATAATCAGAATAGAAAGAACTAGAATCTGGAAATGTTAAATAAACTGCAACAGAATCTATGAAAAAGAAAAAATAAAAAAACCTGCTTCGGTGCAGCTTTTGAAATTTTTAGGAGTTCATAAAAATCAAGACAATTTAAATTTTAAATTTAGAATATCATTGTTGGGATTCAGATTCGCGGGTAAATACCCCAATCCAAACCATGTAATCCATTTTTTATGGCTGGGATTGCTTATAGTTATTTTCAGAACTATTGTGGTTTTGAAAAAATGTGATTGGAAAGGACCGAATCCTATTGTTGATAACATACACATGGGGAACATAGAAGATAGAGGGCGTCTTTGGTTGGCTACAATGTTAGCGTAAAGGGTTAATTATTATAAAAAAAAAAAAAATCTCAATATTTGGTGCAAGTGTTTAAGATAACTTTTGTGTTTGTAGAGTTAAAGCACATGGTCAACTAAAANAATATGAGGACATAAGAAAGATGCAGAAGATCAAATATGGAAGAAGAAGATTATTGTATAGAGTAATAACAAGAGAATTAGATGAAAGTAATTTGACACCTGAAGCATGGCTTGTTCTTGTTCTTGTTTGTCTGTAAGAGCTTGCCACAACTCTGATATCTCTCTCTCCAACCGCTCAACCTATCCATCAAATAATCAGAATAGAAAGAACTAGAATCTGAAAATGTTAAATAAACTGCAATAGAATCTATGAACAAGGAAAAATAAAAAAACCTGCTTCGGTGCAACTTTTGAAATTTTTAGGAGTTCATAAAAATCAAGACAATTTAAATTTTAAATTTAGAATATCATTGTTGGGATTCAGATTCGCGGGTAAATACCCCAATCCAAACCATGTAATCCATTTTTTATGGCTGGGATTGCTTATAGTTATTTTCAGAACTATTGTGGTTTTGAAAAATTGTGATTGGAAGGGACCGAATCCTATTGTTGATAACATACACATGGGGAACATAGAAGATAGAGGGCATCTTTGGTTGGCTACAATGTTAGCGTAAAGAGTTAACTATAAAAAAAAAACATCTCAATATTTGGTGCAAGTGTTTAAGATAACTTTTGTGTTTGTAGAGTTAAAGCACATGGTCAACTAAAAAAGTTTAGATGGTTTACTATATAATCATTGAAAACTATGGAAACATAAAGATACACTGATTACAGAAATAGTAAAATTAGTTTGTCTTATGGATGAAAAGGTAGGAAATAAAGTCACCAAAAACCAGGTGATTGCAATAAATGATTCCGTTCAGAGGGATCTGATAAAACTAATATGAATCAAGTGTAAAACGAATATATCAAAGAGATTGACAGAACAGTAGCAATTTAAGATAAGGCTATATAGATAAACTTTCATGATTAGAATATCAAACAGGAAAAATATGTACTAGCAAGGGGAACGGACATAATATGGAAGGAATACTGCTAAAAGAATAAAAAGAAGTTCAAAGATATCAGGGCATTAAGCTGTTCAAAGAGATAATTAAACCCAACTTAACACGATACGCAGCACTAAACATGATTGAAAGGAGAAGAAAGATTTATAAAGGCAAACTAACATATTCGGAATGAGGCTATAACAACGAGAATAATGGCCAGTTTACCAAGAGATCAGTATTCTCTTAAATTTCTATCAAGTGATGTTGCATTGTCGGGTAAATTCACCTGTCAAGAAATCATTCGATCGTGAAAGTAAATTCCTGAAAACGATAAACTTAAATCTTGAATAAAATAGGTTGATCCTTACAAATACATTATATTGCTTAAAAATAATTACAATATAACTCAGCAGCATCAGTAAATGCATCTATAGGTTCAATTTCCAAGACTATTTCATTAGTAAGTTAATAGTTTCAAATTCACAATGTGTTGACCTCATTTTTGAGGTCATTTCTTTTTCCTTAGGGTCTTAGGATCTAGCTCTAGGAGTTCCTATTGATCGTCTTAGAAAACTAAAATTATGACCCACCCCTTTAGAAATTCTAGCCACTTCTTATTCTTCTTTGATGTCTAACATTCATGGTACAAGACCATCGTTTTATGAACGAGCGGTTATGGGCTATTATGTGAAGACTCAAGGGAAAAGTTCCTAATAGGACTCCAAGCCTTAGGAAAACATTGTCATGACCTTTTTCGTCACATACACACACCAAATGCAAAAAATTCACTGAGTTGCACGAAATCGGACATCAATTAAGCCCAGAGGACGGGTAAAAATGCGAACTTCTCCGGATGACCTCAGACGACAAATTGGACTGCGCCAACGCGTCCGGGACACCAATTTTGGTAGGAAAAGACATCCATATTGTCATATTTTCGACACAAGAAAAGTGGCACGCAAATCGATGAATTCGTCAAAACGACCTCTGGCGGCAAAACAGACAGTGTCAATGCGTCCGGAATGTCGAAATTACCTAGGGAGGACACCCATTTTGTCGGGACGCCGCACACGAATAAATTACACTAAATTTGATATTTTTTTATATAAATAAAAAAATCCTTATTTTAAATCCCTAAATCAAACACACGCGCCTCCCTTGCTCTCGTTCGCGAACCGACCGAGCCCTCCTCCTTCCTCTCGTTCGCGAACCGGGCAACCTCTCCCGTTCGCGACCGAGCCCTCCTCCTTCCTCTCGATCGTGAGCCCTAGCCGAACCGACCGAGCCCCCTCTCCGATCGCGAAGATTTAGCCCGCGATCCCGCTCCTCGTACGTCTGCCGCCCTGCGAAAAGCTTTCACGCCGTGCCACGCTCCTCTGCGACACAGCTCCGCCTCTGTCGTCCTCTCCTCACGCGAGGTTTGTCGCTTCTCTTGGCTCGGCTCACCGCTGTTGACCTCAATTTTCGTGAGGTCTAGTTTTTCTCGTAGGAGTTAGGATCTAGCCTTAAGGGTTTTCCTGCGACTATCTTAGAACCTTAGAGGTGGTGCCCGCCCCGTTTTAGTTCGATCTGTTTCCGTCCTCTTTNTTGCAGATTGTATTTCGAATAGCTGTATTATTAATATCTACGAGGAAGGAGACTGCATTCCGCCCCACATAGATCACCACGACTTTGTCAGACCCTTCTGTACGGTGTCCTTCATGAG